>OY783192.1:25699625-26158771 GCA_963678675.1 Xiphydria camelus | reverse complement strand
TCTCCCTCTCTCTCCCTCTCTCTCCCTCTCTCTTCCCTCTCTCTCTCCCTCTCTCTCTCCCTCCTCTCTCTCCCTCTCTCTCTCCCTCTTCTCTCCCTCTCTCTCCCTCTCATCTCCCTCTCTCTCCCTCTCTCCCTCTCTCCCCCTCTCTCCCCCTCTCTCCCCCTCTCCCTCTCTCTCTCCCCTCTCTCTCCCTCTCCCCCTCTCCCCCTCTCCCTCTCTCCCCTCTCCCTCTCTCCCTCTCTCCCTCTCTCCCTCTCTCCCTCTCTCCCTCTCTCCCTCTCTCCTCTCTCCTCTCCCTCCCTCTCTCTCTCTCTCTCTCTCTCTCTTAGACTTTCTTCTCTTCATACACATACGCGTATGCACACATAAATATAAACCTGTGAAATCAGATTATGTTACATTACACTCCCCGTGATTACAACCTTTACAGCTCGGCTCAATTAACCTATATGCCGAAAGAAATAATTGAGAGGAAAAACTCGCAGCGCTTAACGGTTCCTCGAAATCTAAAGGTGTGTATCGACTTTGCGAGGATAGCTCGGGAGGCGTGCCTCGTAAAGTCGATACCTGCGATCCCTATGAGGCGAGGCTGTCTCTACCCGAGCAGCCTGGGTGCGATCCGGCGTGCTGTTGGTTTTTGGCGATGCTCAAAGGCGCCTCGTCCCAAACTGCACGCTTCGTGTAGACACTAAATTATCTCGGATCATACTCGGCAAACGGTATATTTCGGCGAAAGCGGCAAACGCGCTTGGAGTCCCGCACCTTTCCCGGAAATTTTAATCGATACCGCTATACGTGGAATACTTTATAACTATCCCCATTATACACTCTGTCAGTTATGTACAGTAGTCAGTACAGTATGCTAATTGCCGTCATTTTCGCACGCATGCCTTTTGGCATATATTTAGAAAAAGTGATTTTAAATGTATATAACAAAAGACTTGAGTTTCGGACGTGGCCATCATATTAATTATACATAATATATCGAAGAAAGTGCTGACAGAAAAATTCTAGAAATTGTCACCATTGCCAGTCCTGGCCGACCGGCCGCACACACAAAGTTAAGGTACCTATGCACGTTCAGTCGACCGGCCGCTTTCCGCTACGCACACAAATTTGAATGAGAAGTCGCTACCTGCCGGGGGCCTGTTGATTAATAAAATTTCGTCCAGCGCGGTTACTACGGGAGATGGCTGGTTACGAATTGTCCGAAAATTACCTTCCGAGGAAGGTTTGGGACCCCGAGCTATTGTGTACATGAATTCGGTCTCTTACCTACGAGTATACCTGCGCTCTTTCCTATACTCTGATTTGAAATCGCCTGCAACGCCGAGCGCGCGCGCTCGCAAAATTTTCAATTTTCAATATGTATAATTAATATGATGGCCACCTCCGACACTCAAGTCTTTTGTTATATACACTTAAAATCACTTTTTCTAAATATATGCCAAAAGGCATGCGTGCGAAAATGATGGCAATTAGCATACAATTTTCCTGCAACTTTCCTATGTTGTTAAAAAATGAAGGCCACGTCCGACACTCAAGTCTTTTGTTATATACACTTAAAATCACTTTTTCTAAATATATACCAAAAGGCATGCGTGCGAAAATGACATCAATTAGCATACCATTTTCCTGCAACTTTCCGATTAAAGTCTTCGTTCCGTCCACATCCGATAGTCATGCCAATTTTATTAAAATGTCTAACACATGAATAGTCTATAGGTTCAAAGGCATGCATGCGAAAATAACTGAAAAATCGAAAAAAAGTGTTAACATTTACGACTCCAAAATGTACTTATCCATTCGCGACACTCATGCCAATATTTTTTTCGAGTTATTGACGATGTACGTTTCCATACTTCCAATAGGCATGCGTGGGAAAATCACTCGAAATCTCGATTTTTTTTACAAGATTACGCCCTTATTTCAACCCTTTAGCCACCTGCAACACTCATGCCTTTGGTTTTCCGAAGCCAAGTTCTATCAATTAATCATTTAGTGAACAAGGCATGCGTGCGAAAATGGGCAACAGGCACCCTTTTATTTCTGTTAAGAAAAATCGAATTTTTTATATGTTATCCCCAGGGTCCATTCGTAAATTTCGCTTTATTCAACTCGGCATCGAAGTACCTTTCAACCCTCTTCGAGGCATGTATGCGAAAATGGGGCACCAGAATCTGTCACTATCTGCTGACGGTCTAAATGCCTGTGCTACAATTAATTCACGAAATCTCACGCTCTGTCTCAAAATCGATGGTCCAATTGAATTAAGTAAAAATTGATCGGTGTAGATTGGTCTAGATCGGTGTCGATCGGTCTAGATCGGTGTCGATCGGTCTAGATCGGTGTAGATCGGTCTAGATCGGTGACGATCGGTCTAGATCGGTGTCGATCGGTCTAGATCGGTGTCGATCGGTCTAGATCGGTGTAGATCGGTCTAACTCCGAATGCAGATCGACAGCTCGAGCGGATATCGACCGACGCTCGAGCGGATCTCGAGCGGAGCTCGATCGACGCTCGAGCTGAGCTCGATCGACGCTCGAGCGAATCTCGGACGACGCTCGAGCGGATTGTCTAAAGACGATCGGGCGGACCTCGGACAATGCTCGGGCGGACCTCGAAGAATGCTCGAGCGGACCTCGAACAATAAGGCCAGGTATCCAACGGATCGCTTTATGAGTCAGGGATCAGGTCTCCCCGATCGGTCATCTATTGAATTCGTCATTCTCTAATTTACAAGACGGATTTAGTATTCCACGTATAGCGGTATCGATTAAAATTTCCGGGAAAGGTGCGGGACTCCAAGCGCGTTTGCCGCTTTCGCCGAAATATACCGTTTGCCGAGTATGATCCGAGATAATTTAGTGTCTACACGAAGCGTGCAGTTTGGGACGAGGCGCCTTTGAGCATCGCCAAAAACCAACAGCACGCCGGATCGCACCCAGGCTGCTCGGGTAGAGACAGCCTCGCCTCATAGGGATCGCAGGTATCGACTTTACGAGGCACGCCTCCCGAGCTATCCTCGCAAAGTCGATACACACCTTTAGATTTCGAGGAACCGTTAAGCGCTGCGAGTTTTTCCTCTCAATTATTTCTTTCGGCATATAGGTTAATTGAGCCGAGCTGTAAAGGTTGTAATCACGGGGAGTGTAATGTAACATAATCTGATTTCACAGGTTTATATTTATGTGTGCATACGCGTATGTGTATGAAGAGAAGAAAGTCTAAGAGAGAGAGAGAGAGAGAGAGAGAGAGAGAGAGAGAGAGAGAGAGAGAGAGAGAGAGAGAGAGAGAGAGAGAGAGAGAGAGAGAGAGAGAGAGGGAGAGGGAGAGGGAGAGGGAGAGAGAGAGTTAAACATTTTGTCTCATATTTCAGTTACCATAATCCAATGTTTATTGCTGTAGACTCAACTGGCGATAGAGTAGAAAATGTACAAGACGAACAATAGTTTTAATTAAAATGTTTGAAAACAATTCAAGGAATATATAAATTTATATTTTATATACCAGTGTGTGTAAGACAATGCATATTCTATTCGGCCTTTTATTTCCTCGCCTGTTTTCATAATTTCTTTACAGTTTTTCCACGCTTATATCCCATACTGATTATATTTCCAATAAGTTTCGCTTCCACTGAGTGTCATGATACTCACTGTTTTTTTTATTTACGTTTGAAAATCTTTCCATTGAGGCACGCGACATAAAAATGTAGGATATAACATCAGTTTTGGAAAAACACACGATTACGATGACTCCAAAAATTTAGCTGCATTTATCGCTGCTCTTAAACAGAATATGAATCCTTTTAATTGCTTGGAAATTAAGGAAAATTTTTTATTTAATATTAAAACAGGTCGCCGTGCATCGGAACCCGTGATTGATTTTCTTTTAAATATAGAAGAAAATGGACGGGCAATGCAAGACATTGTTGGATTCCTCCAATAAATAGCAAATGCCTTCGGCTACTAAAAAAGAAATGTTGTATTCTAAGTATAAATATTCTCTTCACATTTGCGTGGTGGAGGAATCGTCTCGAGGGCGAGCGGACAGACTCGCGGAAAATCTCTCGAGAGAACGTACTGTCCTGAAGATTTTTAGAAAGCTGAGGGGTATTTCGAGTATGGAACTATGGAGCGGGGGAAGAAGGAATTTAGTGGGAAAAAACTCAGATTTAAGGGTAGGCGGAAATGAAAGTTACGGGTTAGAAAGTTTTCGGGTAAAAAGGGTCAAGGATGTTTCGGAGATTTTTTTGGCGTGAATAGAGAGTCATGTAATAAAATGAAAAATCGGTAGAGACATTCGGGGTTCGCAACGAAGGGTACAGTATCTAGAACTAGCAGATGTTTACAGTTACACAACAACATATTTATATCCGAATGTTCGCAAGATGTTAGCAGATTCGAAGCACCAATCAAACAAAAAATTTTGAATTTTGCGAGCTGTAGTAACAAACAAAAAGTAACAATTAATAATAAAGTACGCGAGGTGATCTGTTTGGTCGGATGTTGGGTATATCAATGAATGAGGCAGCGGATATCGAAATAGTATCTTATGTCATAACGTGGAAATCCGAGGTTTTCTGACTGTGTTCGCCAAAGGCGAGCCTCATCCCCCGAACTATGCCTCTTGTTACGACCTAATTAAACACAGTCTTAAAAATCCGAGGATTTCAACCGCGAATGACATATACTATTTATCCTCACGAATGCCCATTTCTCAAAACAAAATAAACAGAACTATACATGGCTCATTTTACGTTGCGTTTATCAGTTTGGAAAAAGGACCCACTTCAGACTAAACAATCTTTTGACAGCCTGCGGACTCCCGGTCAGTGTCACGCGGGAAAAACGCCAACTTACGGTCTAAAAATAGGCTGGAAAAGGACTCGAAATGGGTATGAGTGAGGAAAAACTATTTTTTATACTTCACAGAGAGATTTTTATTACCAATAAAGGTACCTACTTCTCGAGTTTGCTAGTGTGAAATCAGAAAAACGACTAAAGCTTCTTTGAATTCCGGAGGAGGAGGAAGAGGAGGATGCTAATTCGGAGCTGAAAGTGATGATATGATTTACGACAGCGATGAGAGAGGATACTGAGTTTGAGGATTATATAGAAAATGAGAGTTACGAAACACAGTAATTTTAGATTCGATTAGTGTTAGAGATGTATGTTGTATTCGAAGTAGAAAGAAAAAAAATGTAATGTAAAAGAAAAATCGATTTTTCACTGTTTTTGAGTTTTCAAAATTCGTGAGCGACCTCTAGAAAACTTTTTATCGTGCAGATCTTTGGTGACAATTCTTAAAACATGATAAACTAACATAATCTGACGTGCCACCCCAATGTATATATTGTAGGTATTGTAATAGTTTATATATTTCCTGTTCATTGTATTCGTAAAACAAAAAAAATACTTTGTAATATCGCGGTAAATATACAATATACTATTATATGATTATATATCTTTTTTGCCTTGTAAGACATAGTTAATGAAATATTATTTATATATTTTTCGAATCATTTTCAATGTCCCCGATAGTTGCAAGGATTGCGAGATCTGTGAATTTTTTTCTTATTTTCATCCAAGGAACCCATCCTTGAAGTTTGTCGCAATATTAAAGAATCACCCAGTATATTTACTTACTTGGTCCAACCAAATATTTTTTCCGCCATAATCAAGTATACACTTATTAATTGCAAATAAACTCTTTTCTCAGTATACGAAGTAACTTTGATTGAACGAACGAAGTATTCACTAAACTGACAAATTTCTAGAAAATCATAAACGGAATCAAAGAAGTTTACTTCCAAATTTGACAATGATAAAACATTAATCGTTGTTTCTCAGAATTTCACATACATTACAAATTCTATTATAGTGCACATTATAGAGCACGCAGTTCGGGTGGTACATTTCGGCAAACGAGGACTGCTTATGTATTCGCAGTCCTGCACCTTTCCCGGAAGGCTAATTACCGAACGAATTGTAATGAACCACTTCTCGCAAATACCGCTATATTTCAAATGCATTCGAAATGTATTCAGCTTTGTAAAGGAGAGAAATGACGATTTCAATAGATAACCGAATATTTCGGCAAAGATTCATTCCGATTCGTCCAGTAATTAACCCTTTCAGGAAAGGTGCGGGACTGCGAACTCATTAGCAGCCTGGATTCACTGAAATGTACTGCTTCGCTGATGGCGAGATGAACCCTAGTTTGACGAAGTATTTATGATCGCGATGCTATTGGGTTGGAAAATAAGTTCGTAGCGTTCTCTTTTATTTTCTTTCATTTTACAACGATTTGTTTACTGTTCCGCAAAGTGTTTATATTCATTCGAAAGAGCTCTTTCTGCTCTACAAAACGGTTACAATTGTTTATTCGAATAACAATTTTTTATTATTTTTCAGGCTTAGAAATGGAATATCCAGGAGGAAAAAATCAGAATTTTCGACATCTTTTTTATCGAAGACTCGCCTATAACACCTTCTCCGTATACGGCAGTTTTTTGACCTCGGTGAAAAGCGAAGAAAAGCAGATGTCGAAACTGCTGATTTTTGCCCCCTGGATGTTCCATTTCTAAGCCAGAAAAATAATAAAAAATGTAATTATTCGAAATAACAATTATAACAGTTTTGTAGAGCAGAAAGAGCTCTTTCGAGTACATATTAACATATTGCCAAACAACAAAATAAATCGTTGTAAAATAAAAGAAAACGTAATAGGCATGTTCACAACTTTTTGTACAACTTTTTAAAGTGCATGAATCGGAAGATTAGGGTATTAAAGTAATGTAGGTAAAAAATGGGCCATTAAAAAAATGTTTTTCCATTATTTTTGAGATGTTAAAAAAGGCATTCGTTTTAAAGCGTCGCACTTTCACCGCCATTTTAACTGACCAATCAGAGTCGGGCAACAGATTCTCCACCATTCACAAACCCGGGTTTGGCCCCTTGCCAATGGCTTTAGTGACGTCACTAAGGATTTCGTTTGAATCGAAGTCAAACTTTAAACATTAAAAAAAATGAAATTAGTGCTCAGAAGAAAAAACAAACACATCTTATTAATAAGCACAAAAAGTACTAACGAATGATCAAAAAAAAAATCGTGAACATGCCCATTGTGCGACGGAACAGTTTCGGCGACGCGAGCATCGGCCACTTGAGCATGCCGGTCGCGGGAGTATAATATACAGTCCCAGGTAGCACACTGACGTTAGAATAACGTCTCAGACGTCATTTTTTGGTCAGTATAGGGTTTCAGACGTCAGTTGTCGTAATATTAACGTCACAGGGACGTCATATTTACGACGTACCTTGGACGTCAAAATTCAACGTCTTTTTGACGGAACTTTTCCGTCATTTTTAATGACGAACGAGACTTAGAAAAATTTCGGTCTCCTGCATATAGGTATAGTGACTTGAAAATTTATTTGTGAATAAATGGACAAAAATTGTAATTTGTTCAATTATTAAATCAATAAATTATTTCATTTCGAGTGTCCAGAGTATGTTGAGCAAGTTATAAACTATACTGTTTATTAAAAAGCACAGATTATTAAAGTAAATGAAAGACAATCAATTAATGTAGGATGAATAAATATTCATATAAGGTAAGGTGGGGCAAGTGCTGCCCAAAAATGTTAAAGTTCAACTTTAAACAGCTGTGCTTTTTTTATTTTTCGGTTTTTCTCAAGTTTCTTACTGTCAGGGTCATCTTTGAGAGATGCTTAACACGTTACGTGGAACAGATTACGCTACTTTTTTTAAAACATTTTATAAAATAATTTTTTCCCCGATTGTTACCTTAGGCCGCACTTGCCCCAGGTATGCGGGGCAAGTGCATACCCCGACCTTATCTTCTTATTCATTGAAGTATTTCGAGGTATGGGGCTAGTGCAGTGAACTATGAGATGTGGTGGTTCAAATTCTGACAGAGTTCAACGAAGAATAAACGTAGTGAGGATGGAGTTTTGGGAGGTAGGTAGATTCTATACACACAGTTGCAGAGCTGTTGCACTAGATGGCGGCGCTTTAACCAAACCATAGAATTTATATAAAGCAAAGCTGTACTTGCCCCGCAAACGCACTTGCCCCACCTTACCTTAATTATTTATTTATTTATTTATATTTATTTATTATTTGAGGGGGTTAGTGGAAAAGTGGTACAAGTCACAATTTGGATTATTTGAGCTAACAGCAAAAATGCATAGTTAAAGTAAATATCTGTTTAGAAAAAAAAGTGGTAAAGTGGCAACCATACCATTATACACTTATACCTTTTTTTTTTCGAAACAGATATTTACTTTAACTATGCATTTTTGCAGTTAACTCAAATAATCCAAATTGTGACTTGTACCACTTTTCCACTGACCCCCTCATTTATATCTTGCATAAACGCAAATTGATATTAATATCAATTTACGTCTATGCAAGAATATTTATCAAAAGACACAATCATAAATTTAGAAAAATATTGAGAAAAGAATAATACAATTATAAAATTTTATTTATTCAAGCTCTTTCTTATTGACAGGAAAAGCAATATACATTTATTCATCAAACTTGATATGAACACCAATAGTAATAATATTCTTAACCACAAGAGCGTGCAGCAGATGAGGACTCGAGGACACCGACCGATCAACGAAGTTAAGTAGCGAAAAGTGCGGACACTAGTTGGATGGGTGACCGCTCACCATGAAAAGATATACGTCAAACCTAACCTTTTAGAACCGTTATTTTTTACGTCATCACAACGTCCGGTAGAACGTCATTATGACGTGATTTTTCTGACGTCGTGTGGATGTGCAATTAAGCCGTCTTTGTGACGTTAAAATGACGTCATATTTTTCGTCATCTGACGTCAGAACTGACCTTCAAAAAACGTCATTTCGACGTTAGTGTGCTACCTGGGGTATGTCCCGTGGATAAAACGCAAGTATTTGAATTTCCCTGACATTTGACTTTGGTAGTGCTTGGAACGGTGCTGTAGTTAGAGTTGGCTTCAGAAGAGTGCGCTGCGTTCTTACGAGCCGTGTTTCGAGAGCGAAAAGTGTAAAACGTCTGATTTCCCGGGAACTGTCAATTCGGGAAATCGAAGCGTCTAATCTCGAAATTAACTGAACTTGTAAATAATGGTAAATAATGTGTAGAAGTGATGAGAAATAATCATGCAGGTTTCGCGGAAACACGGCTCGTAAGAACGCAGCGCACACTTCTGAAGCCAACTTTAACTACAGCACCGTTCCAAGCACTACCAAAGTCAAATGTGGGGGAAATTCAAATACTTGCGTTATCCACGGGACATACTGTACCGTATGTCCCACTCTGTACGGGCCAGTTTGAAGTTACCTTCGAGGAGGCTTGGTCGGTACTTGAGTCATTTAATACCGGTAGAAGTCGAGTCGGTAGTTAGAGTTGGTGTCAATTCGGGTGATCGAAGCGTCTAACTTCGAAATTATGAATTTGTGAATAATGGAAATTACTCATCATTATTCACAAATTCATAATTTCGAGGTTAGACGCTTCGATCTCCCGAATTGACACTAACTCTAACTACCGACTCGACTTCTACCGGTATTAAATGTTTCGATTACCGACCAAGCCACCCTGAAGGTAACTTTCAAACTGGCCCGTACAGAGTGGGACATACGGTATAGCATCACCGACGAAAGTCGCGTCGCGTGGTGTGTGTACACTCGTCGAGTATCGAATACCCGCGTAGCGTTGTGTGCGAAGGGCCTAAGTGGAATGAGGCAGGGTCGAGATCGGTGTATGAGTGAGGCACGTACGGTAGCGCTGGAGTATGTGGGTTTCGTTACGGTTTCGTCGTTGCATAGAGTGCGCTTTTAGTACCCTCAGCAAAGAAGTTTCACTTCAAAAATAGAATTATCACAAAGATATTTGTCCTTCCATCGAAAGTGAGGTTAAAGCTGTCAGACGGCAATTAAACTTATCTAATCCCCGATAGCCAGGTGGCTTTACAGTGGTGGCACTGTGGGACGACGCGGTGACTTTTAGAAACATCACAGTGATGTCTTTATGCGTGCCCACTGTTGTACCACTGTGGCATCACGCAGTGTACAAAGTGGATAAAGTAGGATTTTGCACGCAATGAATTTACCGAGGTTTTCACTGTGTGCCCGTGCAGTGCCGCCGCCAGCCACCCGCCTAGTATTGTCGCTTTTTTTTCCACACCCTACCGGGATTTGAACCTGCGATCTTCAGGATACGAGATGCTTCGAAACTGGGAATGCTTGCATTCTACTAATTGAGCCACCGACTCTTCAAGCGCGGTGTTGCTCCACTCCGGTCATAATATAGAAACCAGACATGACAGTGACTGCTCTCGAAGGTTCTCATTAAATTTTGTAAAATAATTTGATATTTTTCTTTTTCAAAATAAATGTCAACATAACCACGTAATATAAACAAAGAATTTGTAAATAAAAGTAGTTTTAAAAGTGCAAGTGCAATAAACCCAATTCATAGGTGATGAATATCGGTATCGAAGATATCTTATCAATTCTAGGAGAGTCAAAAATTCCGCTAGTGGAAGGAGAAGCGGTATTGAAAGCAGGTTTGTATTTTCCTGCGGAATCAAAAAGAGAAACCAAAATGCAGTGAAAATCATCGCTTCTTGCGTACAATCGTCACATGGTACTATTTGCCCTACTGATTTATGTACAGAAGCGTTGCAAAAACATGTTTGCGTCTTCCTCTGGCCCAGCTGCACTTGCACGTTACTTCGTTATTGTTGTTTACCAGTAAGATATTCACTTCAACTTCGTGAGGAGCACTTGTTACATGTGACGATTGTATGC
This sequence comes from Xiphydria camelus, assembly GCA_963678675.1. Classification (NCBI taxonomy): domain Eukaryota; kingdom Metazoa; phylum Arthropoda; class Insecta; order Hymenoptera; family Xiphydriidae; genus Xiphydria; species Xiphydria camelus. Next base: position 26,147,937 of record OY783192.1, on the reverse strand, counting down.
AAGAAGCGACGATTTTCACTGCATTTTCCTTTCTCTTTTTGATTCCGCAGGAAAATACAAACTGCTTTCAATACCGTCTCTCCTTCCACTAGCGGCATTTTTGACTCTCCTAGAATTGACAAGATATCTTCGATACCGATATTCATCACTTATGAATTGGGTTTATTGCACTTGCACTCTTAAAACAACTTTTATTTACAAATACTTTCTTTACGTTACATGGTTATCTTGGCATTCGGTACGTAACGACGGCCATCTTAGGAAGAATGAAACGCCACCATACGGCGGTGTCCAACGCGAATAAAAATTCCGTAAGGCATCAGCGAATATACCAATCAGGATCAAGTATTCCGTTGTGGCAAAAACTCGCACTCCGGATCCTCACTGTGGCATCAGAGTAACGTCACTCAGTGACGCCACCGCGTGACGCTTGGGTGAAAGTCACGCTTGGCTATCGGGGATGGCAATTCTTCTGAGATACTGCCGTCTCCTTTCCTGCTCTTGATGCACAGGCAGCAGGGAAACATAGCACTGCATCCGTTCACTATCTCGATTATTCGAAAAAAATACAAACGATTATTAAACTATACGGAGCGTCTGTCACATTCACCACTATTGAGATTCATAACTCCGATTACACTGAATTTTTACTTTTTATTAACAAGCGCGTCCGAGGATCGAAATAAACGCGAGGGAAATCGTTTCACGAATGCAAATATTTTATTAACTTTGAAAACCATAAGCAAACATTCAAGGAATATATTCTCTCACACACTCTCACATACATTTGATGGCGTATGCGTGGGGCCGCATCTGTGTACATACACATTTCCGATCATGGCCGACTATCGCCGAAGATAGGCGGAATTTTTCGGACATTTAGACATATGTATATGTATCGCCCGAGAAATCGGATTCTCGCCTTTTAGGCGCGAGGGGCGTGGCTTCGCGTTGCTAAGGAAGAATCTCTGTTAATATGTAACTTATAACATTTATTCTGGTCTCTATCGATAGAGAATAGTCAATTTATATGGCGTAACTAAGCATAGTTTTGGTTATAACCGTATATTTATTGAGAAAATTCGATGTAAAAATTGAGGGGTGAAGGGGGCAGACATTTTTCCTGTAAAGATACACGGGTGCCCGCGGCGACAGCGCTGCCGTCGTTCGTCGTTCTAACGAACTACTTGAATGAACATGCCGCGAGACACTGCCGTATCTCTTGATTCCAAAATGAAAAATGATAGAAATATTGCAAAGTAGTGATAAAAATCGTACACATAGGCGTTCTTCTACAGAGATGTCCCGGAACGTTGTCCATATTCAATTAACACAGGGGCCCATACTCCACACATATACAACAAATTTAAAAATTAAGTTTTAACATAGATACTATTTTTTAAATGACGAGAACATGTGCAAGAATGTATTTTTAACCTTTCCTTCTGTTAATGAACTAATAACAGAAAATATGAAAATCAGGATAATTAAACTTGCATTGCAAAATTTTCGCTAAACAGAAAACAAACAAGCCCGCACCTTGGACAAACACCATGTGGAATGAAGACAAAAACGGGCGATGTTTATGTGGCGGCCATGCTAGCTTAAATTTACTCACCTTCAGATAAATAGCGTTCTTTGTTAGGTAAATAAACCAGGGGTCCATATTAAGTACAGAGCCCATATTCGGACGTTCTCCTCTATAAATGAATATTGCATATAGGTATATGGAATATACACGATATATTTTTCGCATTATAGATTCTGTGTGTATATACATAGTACAATATATCGAATGTTATATGGGTGGATAGCTCTGACAGCTATACATATAACCAAACAGTTTGTAAAACTATTAATCCTATTGCTATGAGAAGGGAATAAATAGAGTTATGTTTAGAATATCATAGTGCTATTTTAGCCGAAATTAGTAACAGAACTGATATTGCTAATGTTAGTATGCGGTTTTATACATGGAACTCTCCACTTCTAGCTTTGTATTTTAGCATTGTAGGAGTCATACTTTTTTTCAGTGTAGATTCATCTGTTTGATTGCTGTACTATGTACTTGCATAAATCAGTGAGAAATTGGAAGTAACATATACGTTGAATGTAACATTAGGGCGGCTAGAAAACATAACTATTTTATTGCCAATGCATTGTTTTACCGATTTAAATCATAGAATACAAATCATTTTAAAACGGGGGTACAGATCCTCAGACTATTGACCAGAGTGCTTAGGTATAAAATACGTCAAAGTATTCATCTATAATAAATAATTTCACTTCAGAAAAATATGGATAAAGTAGATCATGCCGTGGAAAATGTCGGCATCTTGGCAGAACTTTATTTATACAGGATATTCCATTTGAAACACTCCACCTAAATATCTCCTAAGGGGGGCAAGTGACAGGAAATTTTTAAAGTCATAATTGTAGGGTTTCGAGGGGGACATTTGACGCATGCATTTTTTGAGCTTTCAAGGCCATGCTTGCAAGCTGCAAGCACAAGGAGCTTTTTTTCAAATGGCAATCGCATTTTTCACTCCAATGAAACTTGCCCGCCTTGATGAGTTGTTTTTAAATACCTCATCATATATTCATGTCAATTCCTTCGATTTTACTCGAAAAATGCGACGAAAATGAGTTCTGGTATCAAACTGAAGATTCACATACCCTTGATGCGTGTTGGCGTGGATGATTGTTCCGCCAATCCATTCACCAACCGTACTTATGGAATGTAAACAATAACAAAGAATTCCCCATTACCTCGAGGATTCTGTTATTCGAAACAGTTTCAATTCAACCAGAATCGAGTTAGTATCGCCTGTAATTTCATTGAACACATTACGATGTACTCAGCGAGTGAAATTGTGGATATTTTACTCGTATTAGGAGAGTGCCGACGATTCTATCGAGCCGCTGCTCCGACATATCGAGAACGGTACCCTAATCGCCGACGTCATCCCACACATGCAGTAATTCGCAACATTGAACGAAATTGTACGAGAGGACGAATTTATCGACGACGGCAACTACAACAACAAGGCATTAATCGTAATGATCCTCGAGCTGTTGCCATTCTCGCTATGATTCACATGAATCCGCACATCAGTTTGAGAGAAATCGAACGAGATTTAGGTATACTACAGAGCACCGCCCAAAGAATCCTCCGATCTGGCCGCTACCATCCGTATCACATAACGTTGACTCAAACATTGTCCACGCAAGACCGACGGAATCGTGTCGACTTTTGTAATTGGGCCTTGCAAAGACTGAATGAAGATTCGAATTTTTTCCAGTACGTTCTCTTCATTGACGAGGCAACGTTCCAGAGTACTGGTTCATTGAATCGACACAATTGTCATTATTGGTCAAGGGAAAATCCTCGCTGGAGTCAACACATTGATCATCAGCATCGTTGGAAAGTGAACGTGTGGTGCGGTATCGTCGATGAGCAAGTGATAGGTCCATACTTTTTTGATTGTAATGTCACCGGTCAGAATTACCTGGAATTCTTGCGTAATCAGTAATCAGCACTGATAGAGACCGTGAACTTGCAGACGAGACAGAGAATGTAGTTTCAACAGGATGGCGCTCCACATCATTTCGCTCGAGCTGTGAGGAATCACCTGAATGGTGCCTTCTTGAATCGTTTGATTGGTCGGGGTCTTTACATTCCATGGCCTCCACGATCACCGGATCTTACGCCACTTGATTACTACCTGTGAGGCTTCGTCAAAGACGTTGTTTACGTGAATCGACCGACCACTCCGGTAGACTTACAGAGACGTATCAGGGAGGCTATTGCAAGCATTACGCCCCAAGTTCTTCGAAGGGTTGTTGAAAATTTTCGCCGCCGAATTGAGTTGTGCTTGCAAGTCAACGGTGGGAACATTGAACAACTCGTGAATTCATGAGCGCATGAACCTCCACACATGTTTGCGCTATTTTTTCTCCTTTTTTTGCGCAAGGAATGCGAGCAGACTTTACCTCCACGTGGTGCATCCTGAGTCATGCTAAGAAAGTCTGAATCTTCAGTTTGATACCAGAACTCATTTTCGTCGTATTCTTCGAGTAAAATCGAAGTAATTGACATGAATGATGAGGTATTTGAAAATAACTCATCAAGGCGGACAAGTTTCATTAGGATGAAAAATGCGATTGCCATTTGAAAAAAAAGCTCCTTGTGCTTGCAGCTTGCAAGAATGGCTTTGAAAGCTCAAAAAATGCATGCATCAAATGTCCCCCTCGAAAACCTATAATTTATGTCTAAAAATTTAATGTCACTTGCCCCCCTCACGAGATATTTAGCTGGATTGTTTCAAATGGGACACCCTGTATAAATTCTTGTATAAATTAGTAATACAAATGGACATGCGACCTTTAAATTGAGTAGAAACAGTGTGAAAACAATGACTTTTTAGGAGAAAATATCCTACAATCGGTGGGATTTGCATGCGACTATTACAGAGTGTAACAGTGTGTTTTTAACCAAATCTAAGAGTTAAATATAATAAAATTACCGTGAGGTGCATTACAAAAATTGGATTACTATAGGTAAATTCGTTCGAGAAGGATGAACACTTACTTACTATGAATCGATGTAAAGAAGTTCTGCGGACCTTTTCCAGCCGCCTTAATTTATTGTGATATAACGCGCTATTGTGAGAAAAACTTAATTAATCTACACGTCCAATAATCACATTACACTTTGTCCATTACAAGTACATTGAGAGAACAATTTATTTGTGGTTAAGAAACGTAGATATACTTGAATATGGCGAAATAAATATTTCGTCAGGACAAGAAACTATTTATTAATTATGAGAGAATATTTATTTGTCTCTAAAAAATTGCCAGTAATAGTTAATGAGCTTGTTTGTCTCAACGAAATATTTATTTCGCTCTATGCAAGTATACGTTTATTAACACGTTAGCTGTCATGACACCCGACACTTGGGTTTCAGTACACGTGGTCCAATACGTACTGAAACCCATATGCCGGGCCTCTCAGCCTTGCCATTCACTTTATAGAGCCTGTGGCCCGACAACGGGGTTTTGAAATACAATCGTTTCTGCTGCCCCAGACTGTGGACAGGTTATAACTCGAAGTTTTGAGTCCCGGCAATTTGGGTTTCGGAGCCCTGAACCAGTCCAGGCTCTGAAACCCATAAGTATAGGTCTTCATTTTTAAAACCATATTTTGAGGTTGTTTTTAGGTAAGAGTAAAAAACAATAACAATTTATAATTATAACACAATTTTGTTTATTTAAACGAAAAAAGTTATTTGGGCTTGAGAATAATGATTTTGTTGTGTCATTTGGGCAGCTAACGTGTTAACTATAAATACACTTTTCTTTGTGTGTAGCTATGCGTGCTTTACAACCGTTGACACGTTTATTATACATAACTGCAACATAGCAGCGCGTTATTAGAAAATCCTTACCGCTACCCACTTCGTATTCCAATTCTGAACTCGAAGAGAAGTTGAATTCAATATTTATGCATCTAAGTTCGATTTTAATCTGAGAACAAAAAGTTGAGCACGAATAAGATACTTATACAGCAGTCGCGTCGCTCCTCCGAAAATGAATATACTGTGGACACACACTAATATAGTACATATGACAACGCCCCCAATATTACCACCACGTCACGTTATACATACAGGGTGAGCCAAATGTATGGAAACGGTGGAATAACTTTCGAGGGAGACATTTTGAAGAAAAATGTTTCAAACAAAACATTTAGGATTTTTCCCTGGCCATCCAATGGTGATCTTGAATCTGACCATGAACTCGACCTTGAAGGTCATTCCAAGGTCAAGGTCGCTTTTTTAAATGGGAACCCCTATTTTTTATGACCGATTTGGAAGAAGCGGAAAATTTTACGTCCGAATGACCTTTGACCTTGACCTTGGATTCAAGGTAAAGGTCAACGATCAAATAGGAAAGTTTTAGGTTTTTCCCTGGCCATCTAATGGTAACCATGAATCTGACCTTGACCTCGACCTTGAAGTTCATTATAAGTTCAAGGTATCTTTTTTAAATGGCAACCTACATTTTTTATGGTGTTAGCAACCGGCCACTTAAGGCAAGGTGACATGAGCACAAAATTTGGGATAAATCGGTGGATATTCCAAAATTTTGCCACTATCTTGGATCCGTCATCTTGTATTGAAGTATTTTCAAAATCTATCTTCAGAATCGTAATCAGCAACCCAAAAAAAAAACCCGTACCAAATTTCAGATAAATCGGTGGATAAAAAATGTAGGTTGCCATTTAAAAAAGATACTTTGAACTTGGAATGAACTTCAAGGTTGAGGTCAAGGTCAGATTCATGGTTACCATTAGATGGCCAGGGAAAAAACCTAAAACTTTCCTATTTGATCGTTGACCTTTACCTTGAATCCAAGGTCAAAGGTCATATTCAGACGTAAAATTGTCCGCTCCTTTCAAATCCGCCATAAAAAATAGGGGTTCCCATTTAAAAAAGCGACCTTGACCTTGGAATGACCTTCAAGGTCGAGTTCATGGTCAGATTCAAGGTCACCATTGGATGGCCAGGGAAAAATCCTAAATGTTTTGTTTGAAACATTTCTCTTCAAAATGTCTCCCTCGAAAGTTATTCCACCGTTTCCATACATTTGGCTCACCGTGTATACATTTAAAAGAGAAAAAATGGAAATAAGTTTACATATCACGTGCGTGGGAGTTGTATAGGAAACAACAATCACTATAAGTATCTATACCTGTATCGCATATAGCAAAGGAGAAGTCAGTTCAGCTAGAGAGTGTAAGAGCGTTGCTGATGAGGAAGTAAACGAATTATTTTCATCCTCTGTACTCGTTACAAAAGTGAGCAATCGTCGGCTTCTTTCAACCAAAAAGTGAGTGCGAGACTTCGCCTTTATTCCCTCCTGCCCGATTCTTTTTTAGCAAAGCAATCCTGTCTCACCTACTCGGCATCTTAAATATCGCATAGATAAATACTTCTAGTTTGGACTCGGAAACTGCGTCTTCCACCCTGATCGACTATATGTGTTGATGCATCGATAAACTCACCGTCGTCGCAACGGAGATCGAGGGGTTTGAATATTAGGTGAACTCGGCGGAGATTGAAATATTCGTATTGAAAAGTAAAAGCTCGTATCCCTGGTCTCGAAGCTCATGGGGGTTGGACCCTTCGAGCTTTCCCTCTCTTAGCATTCTTACCCGGAGACGCGAGAATACTTACTATACCTTAAGATATTTTACTACTTCGACTTTATGGCGTTGGAATCTCGGGCTTTTATGACCGTCGAAAATGTGATATCTTTATCTGCGAATCTATCTGGGGACGGACTCCTCTTACGGGTCCAATCGGCTTTTTGGGATACTTTTATCAATGTATTTCGAAGTTTTCTCGAATACTGGAGTGATGCACTCGATTCATTCTACACTGTCAAAAATTTTAGAAAATTTACTGCACATTTTCTACACAAACGTATCGTAAATTTATAAATTTGACGTAACAAACTCTAATTAATATGAATATCAATTTTATAAAAAAAATTATAAATTTTACAAACATTTGCTTTAAGAATACTCACTCGTCTATTAAATTTACTAAACTTGTGTAGTAAAAATATTGAATCCGTAATTTTTTACTATACATTGTTTGGAATTTACTAAATATAATTTGTATTAAATGTACTTCATACAACTTGATGTACTAAATCTGAATCACTGTACAGTTTTTGCAATTTTGCAAATAAATTCTGTATTTTACAAACCTTGATAGTATAAATGCATATTCATTTCTTACATTTGCTAAACTGGTATAAAGTCAAACTCACAATGCGCACCGCCGTGCCACGAGATGGCGAGTCCACTTTTCCTTCTTGGGAGGAAAAATTCCTTCTTGCGTAAGGAGAAGACCCTACTCGATGCTAACTCATTACTCAAAACAAGTGTGACACACAAAAAAAAAGTGGGGTATACTTTTGATGCGATATATGTTATACGTAGTAATTTTGCCTCCTGTTCACGAATCCGGTGTCAAAGTTTGGCCATCACATCACATTTTTTTTAAATCTCAAAAAACCAGCCAGAGATCATGATTTTCAAAACGTTAATGAACTTAAACCAAATTCGGTACAGGGGATTTTTTGGGTCGCTGATCACGAATCTGAAGTCACATTTCAAAAATTCAAGATGACGGATCCAATATGGCGGACAAGATTATCGAAAATCGACGGATTTATGCCAAATTTGGTATAGGGGGGTTTTTTGGGTCGCTGATCACGAATCTGAAGTTAAATTTTAAAAATTCAAGATGGCGGATCCAATATGGCGGACGAGAATTTCGAAACTTGATGGATTCATGCCAAATGTGGTATAGGGGTTTTTTTGGGTCGCTGATTATGAATATGAAGTTGTATTTGCAAAAATTCAAAACTTTCGAAAATCTCGTATCAGTGCCGGTCAAAATTTGTTAGAAAGAAAAACATGACATAGAGCCGAGTCCTGTTGAAAGATCGGTCCGTCGACTGCTTGAACTTTATCCAGTTAGGTGATTAAACTACTCTCCAACATTACTTTATACTTCTCGCTGTTCATTATACCTTCAACTGGGACAAGTTTCCCAGTGCCCACGTATGAAAAACAGTCCCAAAACATCTTTTGATGTGTAAACATCTATGCTATGGCTCTACGGTGGGACCTTCCTGGGAAATCGAGCGTCAGACGTAAGCCGTGTACATGTGACTGCGTCAGTGTGTGTGTGGCGCTACTGCGCATACTATTCGCGCAAGCTGGATTATCTCAACGGGAAAACATTTTAGAGAAAAATGTTTAATACAAAACTTTAAGGATTTTCCCGTGGCTACCCAGTGGTCGTATTGGATTTGACCTTGACCGTGACCTTTAAGGTAATATCAAATGCCTTCCTAAACCATTCATCCGATTGCGATGAAACTTTGGGGAATGGTTGGACGCATGCCCGTGAAAGTTTCTGAGTTAGTAAATCGTATACAGGGTGTTCAAAAAGTACCGGTACTAATGATTATTATGCCTTCCTAAACCGTTCATCCGATTGCGATGAAAAGTTGGGGAATGGTTGGACGCATGCCCGCGAAGGATTCTGAGTTAGTAAATCTTATACAGGGTGTTCAAAAAGTACCGGTACGGATTATTATTATGCCTTCCTAAACCGTTCATCCGATTGCGACGAAAATTTGGGGAACAGTTGGACGCATATCCGCGAAGGTTTGAGTTAGTAAATCTTATACAGGGTGTTCAAAAAGTACCGGTACGGATGATTATTATGCCTTCCTAAACCGTTCATCCGATTGCGATGAGTTAGTACATCTTATACAGGGTGTTCAAAAAGTACCGGTACGGATGATTATTATGCTTTCCTAAACCGTTCATCCGATTGCGATGAAACTTTGGGGAATGGTTGGACGCATACCCGCGAAGGTTTCTGAGTTAATAAATCTTATAAAAGGTGTTCAAAAAGTACCGGTACTGATGATTATTATGCCTTCCTAAACCGTCCATCCGATTGCGATGAAAAGTTGGGAAATGGTTGGACGCATACCCGCGAAGGTTTCTTAGTAAATCTTATACAGGGTGTTCAAAAAGTACCGGTACGGATGATTATTATGCCTTCCTAAACCGTTCATCCGATTGCGATGAAAATTTGGGGAACAGTTGGACGCATATCCGCGAAGGTTTCTGAGATAGTAAATCTTATACAGGGTGTTCAAAAGTCGAACTATACTTGACCTAAATTTGACCTGCGCTGACAATAAAGGTAACATGAAAAAAATGGTCAAGGACACATTTGAACGTGAAAAAAAAAATTAATTTGACCTTGATATAACCTTGAAGGTCATGGTCAAGGTCAAATCCAATATGACCATTGCGTAGCCCGGGAAAAATACTAAAGTTTTGTATTAAAAATGTATTTAAACAATGGTGGACGGACAAAATCAATCCACAATCTACCCGTGCAAAGCCGGGACGGGCTGTAGTAAGTTATAAATCTAATATAATAATAATAAATATTTCATTATAGAAAAAATTAAACTTCTTTATGTCGAACTACGACGTCATATTCCTCAATTAAACTCGGACCGCAGATAATTGTAAGATGTTTACACATCCTCCGTGAGTACAACGGCACTCACACCTTTTTTTTTTACTGGATGTTTTACCGTTTGGACCAAATGAGCGGCAGTTAGCGTCTCGTCCGCACTCTTTCTAACAAATTTTGACCGGCATCGATACTAAAAAGTGTGTCTCATCGAAAAATAATACTTTTCTCCAGTCTTCTGCAGTTCAGTGGGCATATTTTTTGGCCCAAGCTAGCCTTTTCTTAATCATAGCAGACGTCAGTTGTTTCTTCTGTGGTCTTAAGGCTTTTCTTCCATCCTCTAGAAGTCATCTACAAACTGCGGAGTCATGAATTTTCACTCCAGCCTTTTCTAAGTCTTGTTGAAGATCAAAGCTTGTTTTTTCGGGGTTCAGTTTGCTATTACGTAAAAGAAAACATTCATCTCGAGGAGTTGTTTTCCTCTTTCTTCCACATTTTCCTTTTCGTTTCACTTCCACTCATCTATTCTCCCTTTTTTACTTTATTATTTTGTTTACAACTCCCAGACTCACAAAACATTCTTTTGCAATGTTTCTCTGCGTCATTGATGTGTGCTCACTCAGTGTGATAACCATTTCCCTTTTCCTAGGCGTGATATCCATTACGTCAGATAACCACTAAAAACTATTAGTATCAATATTTCTTATAAAATCAACAAAAAGACAAAAAACGACTCAAAATAATCTGAAGATATGTAACTCGCATTAACACTAATGAAATACTGAGTAGAGGTTATGTAATATGTAATTCACATGGAAATAACTTGTAGAATTGACAATATTATGACGTGTTCACATTAATTCGCACAATACTGTACTACACTGTTAGAAGTTTCTATTAGGAAATCACAATAAATGTAATGGAAGCATTTTTTACAAACACGAGTGTACATTGAAACTAATGCGTAATGGTGTTAGGAATTCCAAAATCGTTGTATTTTAAAATCACAATACTTTGTGTGGAAAAGTAGAAGCGCTTCGGTACTGTGAAATTCGAAAGATAAGGTGTTGTGAAATCACAATACATTACTAACTTAGCCTAAAAATGGAACGCACGCAGTGACTTTACACTGCTACCTGCCGACCCTTCTTTTTTTTTTTATATATAGAAGGGGAAATTCGTTTACGCACCACCCGCAGGTTTGGCCAAAACCCGGAGGTGTGTGGGGCTCGCGTGATCCCGCGACGAGACCTGCCCACCCGCCTATAGTACAAAATCTAGAACTAGAGACGTTCTTCACCGATCTGCTTACCGGATGAAAAGTATTTTTACCATGAAATTCAGAATGAGGCAGTTTCACCCACGTGAAATTTCACTGGCAAATAAGCAACGGTTTTTTTACACATTTATTATGAAAAATTCTATTAAAAACCATTTTCATGCCTTCTTGTGCATAAGGTAAATGTCCCAATTACCTCGAAAAACAAAGCTATTGCATTTTTGTATAAAAGTTACCCGCAAGGCAAGAAGCAAAGAAAAATCAGGAATCTTTACCAATTCTCCAGAGAAAAATGAAGTTCAAATGCTCCACGATGAAAAACAGAAGAAAAGAAAAGAAAAAGAAATCAAAGAAAGAGCGAAACAAATACAATCAGCAAAAAACCTTTTGGGAGTGGCCTTACGGACGAAGAAGGATGATATTAAGAAAACAAGGGAAGTGAAAAATGGATCCGAAAATATATGTTCTTTTTTCAACAGTAATTATGAACCTGAATTTGATAAATAAATTTAGGTGGGCGAATCTGTCCCGGTGTCCCCTACCTCCAACGCCTGCACTACACGCCAAACTCTGACCAATCAGGAAGGCCCCTCCATCACCCCTAGATATTTTTCAGAGTCGCCACGTCAAACTGACCATTCGGAAAGGCCCCCGTTAGACTTTTTCCCGACAACACTTTTTGGACGTATGCGTGAGATAGTATATAAGAAGTCTCTGACTCGAGGGCGCGGTACAGTTCAGTTATTACTTGTGAGTTGTGCATGTTTCGTTTTTTCGCGGTTCAACCAGTCCAGTGCATCGTCCACCCGGAACTCTGTGAGTCTATGGTAAGACCAACAATCTTTCTTTTTCACTTTTTCCCCATGCGTTAAGAATAGAGAAGCTCCAATTTAATGTATGTCAGTGTTTGAGATTTATGACATTTCATGTTTATTCCTACATAATTTCCAGAGCGCCTGCTCTTTATGGTTGACCGTCTGCCGCATTTGTTGAATAATATTTTCCATGTACGGTCATGTAAGGTTAGTGTGAAAGCGGTGTTAGTGTGACAATGTTAAATACTAATTAATATTGTGCATTTATATTACATGTAATGTTATACTGCGGTACCATTGCATTGCATGATTTGAAAGAAGTTGTGTCAGTCACTTGTGATTTTTAAGTAAAAACCATAGTATGTATGTATATGCTTCTATTTTAATTCCAATTCGTAATTCCGATACATTACTCCAAATTCTATTACACCAAGACACACTCAAAGCTACATGCTTGTAAATGGCAAAAATAGCTGTTTGTCACACTACCCCTAATCTTGTAGACCAGGAGATAGTGAGAGATTGTATGCGATGATTAATAAACGTCTGCCACTGCAATTGTACCTTTATATTGATCATAAGTGCCGTTCAAATCAACACCATAAAACTCTAACGCACTCCATACTTTTTGGTAAGTAATCTTTGAAATCGTTGACACAAGAAGGAGAGAAAAGTTAATACTACATGTAAGCAATTAATGTCAAAGTGATATTGGAGAAGAAATAATCCAGCGCTAATACAGTGGCAGACTTTTTCCGCTGTCCGTTCGCTTGCTAGCACATGTGTGGAAATGTTTCAGAAATGTTAAAACAAATTCCATTCCTAAATGTCTGCCAATATAAAAGATCCATAGTTTTAATCCTACAAGAGATGACAAAAAAGTGGCCAGGCTATTTAGGTTGTCCCGAGTATTCGGTACACACGTCATCATACGTATTATAGAGGTGGTATATAGGTACGTCGGGTAAATTAATAAACGTCTGTTACTCGGATATATGATTGTTCATGGTAAATTAATAACGAAGAAAAAAGTGACAAACGTGTTGACAACGTATACAGTACTGGCAGACGTAAATGCAACTGTCAATTTTCGGAATAAAAATTTTCAATTAAGAAATGTCTGCTATTTCTTTATTATAAAATGTATGTTGGTTGAAAAATAGATTACAGAGAAACATACGATTTCACTGATCATTATTTCATCAAGTCTATATCATGTATCTTGGGTACGCTTCGACATAAGAGAAAGAGAGGGCTGGTTTTTTCCTCTCCACGGTGGGAGAAGAAGAATTGCACGAAAACAGAGCGTGAGAGTGAACCTCGGAAAGGCCACCAGATTTCGGTGCCATCCGGTTGGCGCCGTCCCGGGACAAGTGCAGGGGCTGAGTTTATGGCCCTTCTGCACTTATCCGAAGGCAGTGTCCCTGTCCTCCCGCGTAGTCCAGTCAAATTTCCGTTTAAATCGAAAAATGAGACATAATGGCGAAAACTTGGGAAAAGGTGTGTTTTGATGTTATTAATGGAGGGAACATATTAAAAGAAGAATCCCCCCCGGCGATGTGTGTAAAAAAATTATTTATTGTTGAAAAAATCGGTTCTTCGCTAATATTTTGAAAACTACGTGACCTATTGAAAAATAGTTAAAACAAAAGTTGTAGACAATAAAATTATCTACAAAAAAGCTATTACACTTTTTACCCTATCTTCAACGCCTAACAAGCTAGGACCTCGAGATGAGTTGAAATGTTCAAATATTCATAACAAATCCAAAAATTAAGATTTTTGCAATTTTCTTTTTTGTAACCCGTTTAGAACAATCTCATCATTTTTCCTAGCGAAACCAAATTTTGATTTTCATTGTTGTTTACACATGATTGATTTTTAAAGTTTTAAATGCTTGAATTTACATAGAAATTTGCAATTAAAAATTTTTTAAATTATACCATCGTTTATTTTGGATTGTTTCTGAATAAAAAGATAAATAGCAATTCAACGTGTCTCATCTGGTTTGGAAGATATGCTAAATTGAAAAGGAAGGAGATTTATGCGATGATCACCACTGACTACACAAACTGTGCCAAACATATAGACGTTTGTGTGCGCGCGCTGCTGCAGTTGCCTGCGAGTGTTAGTGAGGCAGAGGGTTGGTCTTGGCGTTTCGGAGTAACTGTTCCGTTGCAGGGGATTCGTAGCATCGTGACCATCAATACCTCGCCAACCTAGTAGCCTAGGCAGTGTGCATTATCTTATTTCTATTAGCTTTTCTTTCCAGCGCCTCCTAGGTAAACGGTTCTATTTTTGGTTGATCAACAAAATTGATTCAATTTCATTGAACAGTGCTTGGAGAATAGTTATTTTCGTTATTAGGGCGTGAAGCGCTGTTTTTAACGAGTGTGAAGTTTGCCGCACGAGCGAAGCGAGTACGGCAATCACACTCGTTAGAACGGCGCGAAACAACCGAATAACGAATTCTATTTTTTGTCACTCAGTGTCAAATACTCGGTTTCATGGGCGTCCTCGACGCATGTGAAATCATCTTTCACACACCAATTCGTGAAAAGTTGCGCAGTGCGTGAAATAACCTGCGCAGTGCGTGAAATCGTCAATCTCGTATTTGACACTTAGTGACAAAAAATAGAATTCGTTATTCGGTTGTTTCGCGCCGTTCTAACGAGTGTGATTGCCGTACTCGCTTCGCTCGTGCGGCAAACTTCACACTCGTTAAAAACAGCGCTTCACGCCCTAATAACGAAAATAACTATTTTGTCACTAAGTGTCAAATACGAGATTGACGATTTCACGCACTGCGCAGGTTATTTCACGCACTGCGCAACTTTTCACGAATTGGTGTGTGAAAGATGATTTCACATGCGTCGAGGACGCCCATGAAACCGAGTATTTGACACTGAGTGACAAAAACAAATTTTTGAAAATCGCGTCACGCGCGCGTTCCAAGTGTCTGGAATTGGCGTACATTATATCACCAATGCTTTGATAGCGCAACGGTCAAGTTGCCGGGCTGGGAGTCTCGATGTCGTGGGTTCAAATCTCGTTGGTTTTTTTCTTTTTTCTTTATTAACTCTTTTTTTTTCATTTCATTGCACCACTTCTTGTTATAGAAAGTGGTTTACATTACCGAATAAAATAATAGTTTCAATGTTTTTCATAGTTTTACATTATTTTCTTCCTTATTGAGGTGAACCAATATTATTTGTAACAACAGTTGGAAACATTGTTGCGTTTTTTTCCTCTTACATTTCGTCATAGGAATTTTTGGCTGCCGAAGATTTTGTTCATAATTTTGGGTGATAGTTGTCGAAAAAACATTTGAAGCACACCGTATTTTGACACCATAAGCATTTATTTTGACGAATGGGATTTTGCCACACGCACATTTACACTTTAAAAACATTATGGAAAAGCAAATTTCATTGTTTCATTCAGTGTTTCAAATGTTTTTTCGACAATTATCATCCAAAATCATGAACAAAATTTTCGGCAGCCAAAAATTCTCATAACAAAATGTAAGAGCAAAAAAAAATGCAACGATGTTTCCAACTGTTCTCATAAATAATATTCTGCCCTGCTAAGATAGGAAGTCGTATGTGCAAAAACATCGATTTTTGCTTTTTTGGCTATTTGAACATATCGTAATGTGTTAAAGTGTAGATATGACTTCCTGTCTTAGCACGGCAGTATTGGTTAACCTCAATGAGGGAGAAAAAAAATGTAAAACTATGAACAAAATGGAAACTATTATTTTATACGATAATGTAAACCACTTTCTATAACAAGAATGGGTTGCAATCAAATGAAAAAAAAGAGTTAACAAAGAAGAAGAAAAAACCAACAAGATTTGAACCCACGCCATCGAGACTCCCAGCCCGGCAACTTGACCGTTGCGCTATCGAAGCATTGGTGATACAATGTACGCCAATTCCAGACACTTGGAACGCGCGCACGACGCGTTTTTCCAAAAAATTTGTTCTCAAAGCACTGTTTCAGAGATGATTTTTTCTCATAGATATGTTCAAATAGCCAAAAAAGCAAAAATCGATGTTTTTGCACATACGACTTCCTATCTTAGCAGGGCAGAATATTATTTATGAGAACAGTTGGAAACATCGTTGCATTTTTTTTTGCTCTTACATTTTGTTATGAGAATTTTTGGCTGCCGAAAATTTTGTTCATGATTTTGGATGATAATTGTCGAAAAAACATTTGAAACACTGAATGAAACAATGAAATTTGCTTTTCCATAATGTTTTTAAAGTGTAAATGTGCGTGTGGCAAAATCCCATTCGTCAAAATAAATGCTTATGGTGTCAAAATACGGTGTGCTTCAAATGTTTTTTCGACAACTATCACCCAAAATTATGAACAAAATCTTCGGCAGCCAAAAATTCCTATGACGAAATGTAAGAGTAAAAAAACGCAACAATGTTTCCAACTGTTGTTACAAATAATATTGGTTCACCTCAATAAGGAAGAAAATAATGTAAAACTATGAAAAACATTGAAACTATTATTTTATTCGGTAATGTAAACCACTTTCTATAACAAGAAGTGGTGCAATCAAATGAAAAAAAAGAGTTAATAAAGAAAAAATAAAAAAACCAACGAGATTTGAACCCACGACATCGAGACTCCCAGCCCGGCAACTTGACCGTTACGCTATCAAAGCATTGGTGATATAATGTACGCCAATTCCAGACACTTGGAACGCGCGCGTGACGCGATTTTCAAAAATTTGTTTCTCCAAGCACTGTTCAATGAAATTGAATCAATTTTGTTGATCAACCAAAAATAGAACCGTTTACCTAGGAGGCGCTGGAAAGAAAAGCTAATAGAAATAAGATAATGCACACTGCCTGGGCTACTAGGTTGGCGAGGTATTCATGGTCACGATGCTACGAATCCCCTGCAACGGAACAGTTACTCCGAAACGCCGAGACCAACCCTCTGCCTCACTAACACTCGCAGGCAACTGCAGCAGCGCGCGCACACAAACGTCTATATGTTTGGCACAGTTTGTGTAGTCAGTGGTGATCATCGCATAAATCTCCTTCCTTTTCAATTTAGCATATCTTCCAAACCAGATGAGACACGTTGAATTGCTATTTATCTTTTTATTCAGAAACAATCCAAAATAAACGATGGTATAATTTAAAAAATTTTTAATTGCAAATTTCTATGTAAATTCAAGCATTTAAAACTTTAAAAATCAATCATGTGTAAACAACAATGAAAATCAAAATTTGGTTTCGCTAGGAAAAATGATGAGATTGTTCTAAACGGGTTACAAAAAAGAAAATTGCAAAAATCTTAATTTTTGGATTTGTTATGAATATTTGAACATTTCAACTCATCTCGAAGTCCTAGCTTGTTAGGCGTTGAAGATAGGGTAAAAAGTGTAATAGCTTTTTTGTAAATAATTTTATTATCTACAACTTTTGTCTTAACTATTTTTCAATAGGTCACGTAGTTTTCAAAATATTAGCGAAGAACCGATTTTTTCAACAATAAATAATTTTTTTACACACTTCGCCGGAGGGGGATTCTTCTTTTAATATGTTCCCTCCATTAATAACATCAAAACACAACTTTTCCCAAGTTTTCGCCATTATGTCTCATTTTTCGATTTAAACGGAAATTTGACTGGACTACGCGAGGGAGGGAGGAATTGCATTTTGGACTTGCGAAATTAATTCACTCGGAAGTTCGTCCCTCATAAATTAACAATTTCCGCTCGTCGATAAAAATCACTTTCATTTGTCGTGTATAAAGAATAACTGTCATCCATTACATGCAATGATTATCACTGAAATCGTCCGTCACTACAACGTATGATTAATGTCTAACATATACTTTATGGTGATTAGTTGTCTATACATTCCCTTTGCAATAATCGATTTTCTCATGCACGATAAATTTAATAAACTTGATCATGATCATTGAATTCGTATGGCACTTAGAAAGCCGTTCTTCTACGACATACATTTTATATTAATGAAATGGCACATGTTTACTAATCATCGCAAGAAATCTGTCACTATCTCCTGGTCTATTAGTCGCAGTAACTCCATAATGAAGGGATAGTATGACACCTAACCCATTTAAATAGAACGTAATGTAAAATAAATGTAAGAAACGCGACATGCCTACTCACTGTGACATGACAATTGACCAGAAATTCTTCAGTCAAGATTTCAAACCGTTCAATGAAGGAGTTGTACCACTTTGAAATGTTCAAAAAAACATTCTGTTTTCCTGAAAAAACTGTATGGATACAAAAGGATATGCCGTTAATTATGAATAGAAATCTAAAGTGAAAGAGCAATTTTTGAATTGCAGAAATAGGGAGGTGCACAAGCGCGCTAATGTTCTCGCAAAACTTTAAACGCGTTTTTGTAAAACTGCATTTGAAAAATCGGTGGGTACTCTAGCTCCGTCAATTTTGAATCAATCGTCTTGATTCTTTTTTTCTTTCATTCGTGATATATTTATCTTGCTAAATACGTATGGTTCTTTCAAAATATTGATATTCGCGTTTTTTATGCAACATTAAGTAACGAAATGTAGGGCGAAATACGTATCTTTTTCCTTTCAAATCGATGTCATTTTGTGGAAATTGCATATTTTTGAAAACGGCTACATATGTCTTTCGCAACCTTTTCGGCTACAGAAACTAATTCTTTTTCGTTCATTGTTCTACCTTCAACCTGGACTGAGTTATCGTGCCCACCGCGCGATAATCGATTTTCGCAGCGCTCCGGTAAATTGCCTTTCAAGCCGCCATTTTTGTAAATAAGAAAGAGGAGAAAAATATATTTTGTTGTGTAATAGTAGTATAACGCCTTCCTGTAGTACTTCGGGTGGGTCAAAGTGACGTTACCACCTCAAAATGAATGTAATTTTTGTTATTTTAAAGTACAATTTGCATATTTTCACGTCACACTAACCCTAGGTGACCGTACATGAAACCTTCTCAATCCGAGGAGGTAGCTTATTTGTCACTTGGTCATGTATCTCCATGTTCTACAGTTTGACGGGGCTCTATGTGGTATCTACACTATTCTCTCTTCTCAGATAATGGTGGAGTGGAGTAATGAGCTCATTCTTGAATTCATTCAATTGTATGAGAATCATCCTATTCTATGGAATCCCAAACATCAGGGACACAAGAATAGGAATGCTCTGAATGATGCGTGGGTTGATATTGCAAGAGAAATGTCCACTAGTATGCCCGTAGCAGAACTGAGGAAGAAGAAAGAGTCTATTATGTCAACATACAGATCTTTGAGAAGGAAAGTACAGGATTCTTGTACAACAGGATCAGGGAGCGACGAAATATTCAAACCTTCCTGGTTTGCATATAATGCTATCGACAGATTTATAAGAGTCACAAGAAATAAAATACCATCCCTAAGTTCAGAGGTAAGTTTATTATGTGTCACAAACAATTAATTAATAAATATATATAATCTCAATGTCACAAAAGATGTCGCTTGCAATGTTGTTCAGCGGAGCCATTCAATTATTGTACAGTCATATCAAATTTTTTTGCTCAGGTGAAGTTACTTGACATGATTTATGGACGAATGGAAAGCGAAAAATCTTGTGAACAATAATCTGACGAGGTAACAGGAAATTGGTGAATGCAAATTTGTGTATTTCACAGAAACGTTAAATGAAGAAATTTGCACTCACAAATTTTCTGTTACCTCGTCAGATTATTGGTCCCGAGATTTTTCCCTTTCCATTGGTCCATCAATCATCTTAAGGAATTGAACTTATGGATTCATATGAAAATTGGATCTAGGGATATACTGTACTATTAATTAATATAATTCTGCCATTCAATTGCACCATTTGAAATGAAATATTGAGCAAATTCTTCCTGGACGTGTTTTGCCTCTTGGGAAGGTTTTCTGGGTGTTTTAGGCAGTGCAGATAATGAGGTCATATTGTTATATTTACGCCATGCCCCATGTATTACTTGTCCATTCACCTCGGCATCAAAACTACCAGTTGGGGTGTACCTGCTTCTAGAAGTTCGACTTCTTCGTAAAAAATTATGCAGCAATGTGCATGTCATGCAGATAGAAGCAGCTTTTTCAGGTTCTAGTAACATAGGAGCCCTGAGCAACCGAAATACTGATGATAAAATTCCAAACACGTTTTCAACAATCCTACGTGCTCGGCAAAGCCGATAATTGAAAATTCTTTCGATACTATTTTTAACGTGAGTGCCGGGGTATGGTTTTAAAAGAGAGTTGCTTATTGGGAATGCATCGTCCTCTACAAAAACGTATGGTACTGGTTTTTGGCGTCCTAGTAAAGGTTCCATTGGTGGTAGTAAAAGTTCCTTCCGAACAATTTTACGATACAGTGTTGTACTTGCAAAAACGCCTGCATCATTCATTCTGCCTTGTGCACCAACATCAACAAATGTGAAACAATATTCCGAATCGACTGTAGCCATAAGCACAATACTGAAAGACTTTTTGTAGTTAAAAAATTCCGATTCGGTATTAATTGGAGCTTGTAATAGAACGTGTTTCCCATCGATTGCACCCACACAATGAGGGAAATTCCAGTGTAGTTCAAAGCCTTTCGCTACTTTCATCCATTCTTCTTCTGATTTTGGAAGCTGAAAAAACGAAAGTACTATAAGTAGTAGTTGTGGATTTGTAAATCTTCTCTCCCTTTGTTAAACATTATAACGATGGTGTCAATACAATACCTCGCATCTCCATTTTTAAAAATCAAGGTTTTTGTTGCCTTTGGTTGAAACATATTATATAGGTAATGAATTGATAGATCTCGCCACAATGGCATTAATTCAATTATAACTATTACTTATACTTGATTGAATGTCATTATGGCGCAATCTACCGATTCATTATATTATATGATATGTTTCAACCAAAGGCAACAGAAACCTTGATTTAAAAAAATGGAGATACGAGGTATTTTGTATTCATACCATCGATAAGTAACATTGTTTCTGAGCAATATTTGCACTTCATTATTTTGCACTTAAAAACAAATTATAGACGTTCTGCGCAACGACTTTAAGAACATTACATTACTTCACCACTGGTGTGTTGTAAGATTCTTTTCGTTGTACTCCAGTGATTCTATTTTCATACAGTGTATAATTTGTAGGATCATGTGATTGGTGATGATTCTCTTGTGAGCGAGGAAGAGGCAATCAACGAGGCAGAGGAATGGGATCAACGTGAGCCCGAAATTGAAAGAGAATCTGCTACAGTTGAAGATACAGTATCAAATACTGAAATGGAAGGAAGACCGCATAAGTTCCAGAAGCCTAAAACCATGACAAAAAGAAAACGGAGAACGAGTTCTACTGATGAGCAGAGTCAAATAGAGACTCATTTGAAAGAAGCAAGTTTTGCACTCCACAATTTAAGTAGTAGAAGGGAAGAACAACCTCATCGGGATTCAGCTGCACTTTACAGACAGTTATTAGCTGAAAAGCTAAGGAAATGATCAATAGGGACCCGATTGATATTACAAAATAGAATTGACAACCTTGTTTTTGAAGCAGAATATCACGAAAATGTAATAGCACCTACATCCTCTTCTACAGGCTCCTCCAATATATCGACAACTCCTAGTTCATCTCCTAGTCCAATCCGCACTCAACCACCATCTCCAAGTCCGGCTTCAAGTCAGTCTCAATTTCTCTCACAAACCTCCTTACAATCCACTAATAGTCAGTCCCACATGTCAAATTCTTTGAAAAACTCTACCTCTTTCTCATACACTCAGTCACCATCGCCTAGTCCCACTCCTCCGATCAGCTGTATCCCTCCCAATCTCCCTTATGTTCCAAATAGTAATCTGACATTTCGTGATACTGACCAAACCCCACAGAACGAAACAATTTCCGTATCCGCGTATTATTCAAGTTTTCAAAGCAAATGAAAATATGTAGAAGAGCTTTTTCTATTTCCTAAGAAAGTATGTTCCAATTGAAAATATGTACAAGTTACTGTAAATAAAAAGTAGACTCATACAAAAGTATTATTATTTCAAAAGCACTCTCTCCCTCTACAAAGTAAAACCTATTCTAAAAAGTGATTGCGTATAGTTTATTGAAAATTGAAATTTCTTGAAAATGTAATATAGCATCTAATATGTAGTATAACAAAAATTTTGTTGCTCCTTCTACCTGTCATGCTCATAAATAAATCAAACATACGTGTATTACAGGACTAGTGATTGAAGATTAGCATCAGGTAATTTTGGAATTTATTGAAGAACTGAAATAGCCACATCATGAAGTAAACTTAATTTTGGGTAATTCATACATTGAGAAACAAATTAGCATTTTACCTATATTTGTCATTATACTAAAAAAATTATTGCAATAAAATGAAATACCATAACATATTCAAATTATTAATAATTATATTCAATAATTAAATTGGTTCCAGGGGGTATTTCTTTGCAAATAATTCCCAAATAGCCTCTAGAAATCATTTGTTATCATTTTATATCGCTTTCATGTTGAAAAAGTTGAAAAATAATGTAGGCAAGGTTTTCGGGTGAAATACCCCACTGTGCGTCGGTTACTTTCTTCTGACCAGCGCAGTACAAAAAGGGACTCTTACCTCGGGAAGGGGGGGCGGATTTTTGCCCCTATCTACGCTAATAGTTTTTTTTAAACATTATTCCTCACAAGCTGGCTAGTTTTCATTTTTTAATAAACGCACAAAGGACATAAAAGATTACTTACTTTTATTTCATCCTTTAATGCTTCATTGATGGCTTGGCATACTTCAGGTACAATAAGGCTGATCACCTGGTTCGACACCTTGAATAAATAAGCAAGGCTGGAATAACTGTCACCACTTGCCAAAAATCGGAGAGTAATTGCCAGACGTTCTTCAATCGAAATGGCTTTCCGCATATTCGTATCTCTCTTCATAATTTGTGGTCCAATTTTATTGACAATTATTTCGAAATCTTCTGCAGACATTCGACAAAAATTTTCAAATTTTCCAGAAGGTTCTCTTCTCAAATCAGCTAGCATGTTTAAGCCATTGTATCTGAAATATATAACTTTTAATTAATTAAATTCTACAAATATTTACACATCTTTGCAAATAATTACAGTTACGTGCAAAACTGAGTCAACACATTACATTTCCGCAGTTATCGTACCATATAAAAGAAACCTAATATCTTTCTGGAAAAACAGTTTTATTATTAGAAACTACATTGAAATAGCTGTACAATAGAACATATCATATTTTTTCCCTAAAATAACTGCAATCTATGAAATAACAAAATCAATAATTGCTTCACTTTTGCACCGTTGAATATAGAATACTCGACATCTCTCGGCGATGACGCAATTTGCGGTCAAAGACATCGAAAGTTGCAGTGATATACAGTGTAAAGCGGGCGCAAGGCGGTTTAGAAGCATTTCAACGTTTACCTACTCCCTTCGTTTATTGAACATTCAAATTTATTTTAAAAAATGTAATATCAAGGTCCGTCAGAGAAGCAATGAAAAAATTCTTAGAGGAAGGAAAATCAAGACGCAAAATCGCATAGCATTTCAACATTTGCCAATCAACTGTTCAAAGACTTAAAAATCGGTACAAGTTTTCCGTGACAATGAATAAAGGTGGTCAACCGGAGAGAATGACTTCGAGCATTTGGAGTGACAATTTCATTGACGCTGTTGAAAATATGCCTTATCCAACAAATCTGGAGTAGTCATTCTCTTCGGTTGACCACCTTTATTCATTATTACGGAAAACTTATACCGATTTTTAATTCTTAATGTAGTTTCTAATAATAAAACTGTTTCTCCAAAAAGGTATTAGGTTCTTCTTATATGGTACGATAACTGCAGAAATGTCACGTGTTGACTCAGTTTTGCACCTAACTGTACGTATATTGGCAATAATTATATGAAACAGATAGCAAAGATGTAAATAGCAGTAGGTATTGAAAGAAAAAAAATACTTACGTTTCTCTGCTTTTATTTAGAGATAACATCCACCACCTCCTACCACGTCTTTTTTTTTAATAATAGTTTTGCACTGCATAAGACTATCATGCCGGCAGCAATGCCAGCAGTTATTGTCTCTTCATCTTCCATTTTCTACTGTTCTGTCTTTTTTAACACACTACACAAAACAAAAAGTAAGCAAGTTGAATGTCGAATTCTTCAGCGCTCCTGGAATACGTCAAGCACACGATCGCTCGCTCGGGTTTGTGACGAGCGATGCTTCGCACATTCTTCTAACGCTGGAAGGTCCTTTGACGCGGCTCAAATTTACCGACAGAAGCCCGAACGTGGCATGGGGCCAACGTTGGAAGCATACCATTCGCGAACGTCCTCCCACACGATGTGGCAAATGCTGATGCTTCCAACGTTGGAAGGCGTTCGCCTCATCGTGTGGGACCGGCTTTACCGGATGAAAAGTATTTTTTATCAAACATAATACGTCAATGAATATATCGCGAATGGGTAGGCTAATAAAATATGCTCAAGACTACCCTTAAAACTATATAAACAGGTGAGCTGATATGAGCAATTTGCACCGATCTGCTTACCAATTAAACTATATATGAAAATAAAGATAATTTTATTGCAAACACGATGGTATAACCCTACCTGCAAAAAATCGGTCATGAATCACGGTTGTAAGGCTTTGAAATGTATCGGAGCTAGCCAAGATGCGCGTACTACAGGGAAAGGGTCTCGCCGTATTTCCATATGAAAAATGCCCCGGCACTAATTAACTTCGTTAAACCTTTTATTTATTGCTTTTTATCCAAAATACCTCCACAACAAATTTCAGACCGCTAACTTCACGTACAAGGGTAATAGGGGGTTAACAACAATTAACGTTACTATTTTTTTTCTCTGGAACTATAAAAGATATCAAAGTCGTTCAAAAACTAAATTGTAGGTATTCGTGAGTAGTATATTATACCGCATGTCCTATGGCCAACCGCGCAGGTGAGCTGCGACCTGAATTCTTGACTTCGGCAGTATTTATGGTACAGTTAGAGTGGGCTTCAGACGAGTGCGCTGCATAAGAACGAAAAGTGTCGACTGCTCTTCTAATAGCTGTCAACTCGGGAGATCGAAACGTTTCGTGTAACCTTAAAATCGTAAAGTTTTGAATTAGTAGTGAATAATTTGTAGAAGTGATGAGAAATAATCATAAATAATCTTCCGAATTGACACCTTAGGTATCGCTCACGCCACTTCGTAAAACTACTTCCTAGACACGCGCGGTGCTAGCGCGGAAATAATTTCTGAAACAAATAGGCACATGAGGCGTGTAATTCGGTTGGACATCGAAAAAACCCGAATGATTGTTAACTCTCACTTCTGAACATTACTTACCATTTATTCAAAGATTCACGATTTCGAGCTTAGACTTCGATCTCCCGAATTGATAGCCATCGGGAGATTAGACGTTTCACACTTTTCGTAAGAACGCAGCGTAAGAGCGAAAAGCGTCGTCTGATTTCCCGATGGCTGTCACAATTCGGAAGATTATTTATGATTATTTCTCATCACTTTTCTACAAATTATTCACTACTAATTCAAAACTTTACGATTTTAAGGTTACACGAAACGCTTCGATCTCCCGAATTGACAGCTATTAGAAGAGCAGTCGACACTTTTCGTTCTTATGCAGCGCACTCGTCTGAAGCCCACTCTAATTGTACCATAAATACTGCCGAAGTCAAGAATTCAGGTCGCAGCGCTCACCTGCGCGGTTGGCCATAGGACATGCGGTATATTTTTTCGACGGCATAAAAGCACTGTTTAAAGGTGTAAATTTAAAAAAATAGTTTTTGCAATGGAAAATTTATAACAATTGCTGGAGATACACCAACCAAAAAAATCATATAGAATCATCAATTAGTGAGCTGTTATATAAAAAAATTGTCAAATAGTTTAATTTGGTGGAAGACAGTAAAAAAATTGAAAAACCTTTAACGCGTTCACGCCGGCGCAGCGCGGTACTCAGTGCCAGCGTGAACGTGTTAATTCATATTATATTATGTATATTTATTTATTAATTAATTATGTATGCACAATATCTATATTGTTTTATAATATACATAATATACAATAATGTGTACAAAAAACAATAATTCGTATGATTTACATAATCTTGGTAGATGAGTTGGTTACATCAAATATAGTGGTAAATATTTCGGCAGGTCTAACGATTTTAGATTTTTTACATTTAGCGGGTACGTGACTAATAATAAATTATAGCAGCTATATGCAAACTGCATCCTACTGTCCTACTATTAACAGACCCTGTTCATGACTTTAGTCATCATCACTATTCTCCTCAACGGTGGTACATAATGTGGTTACGTCAAATATATTTGTCAATATTTCGGCTGGTCTAACGATTTTAGACTTATAGCGGCTGTGTGACAAATAATAAATTATGGCAGCTACATGTGAACAGCACCCTACAGTCCTACTGCCATTAGCACAGTCACAAGTGTATCTTAGGATACCCTTGTAGCTATTCACGTTTGTGCCGATATTCAATGTAATACTGGTACATTTTACTATTTATATGGCGTGAACGAACTTTAATTTTGATAATATTTTCAGAGTCTATTAAATATTCGACATTTAAAGTGTTCTCGTCATCCATTATTTCCGCGAGATAACATATTGCTTGTGACATTTGATATGTGCCTGTAAATAGTATCTCAAGATCGTCTTCAGTAAATTCCGGAAAATCTATTAGGCATGTTGAAGAGAGTTTCATGAACGGTTTTTTACGGCGATTTAAACTTTGCGTTTCAACCACTGTTTGCAAAGTATTTTTCTGGACTGTACGCTCTTCCATATAATTAAGTATTTCGTCGGCAAATTCCCGATCAGAATTAATCCTTTTTCCAAAAGTATTGTTTAAAAATCCAGCAATTCGGCATAAAGATTTTACTACAGGCAATAACTTGTTGTCTACTTTGTTATGTAATAATCGAAATTTTTGGCCTATGGCTCCATGAACAGCCTCGACGACCCACCTTACCTTGGTAACCCACCGCGAAAAATTTTCTTCTTCAGTTGTTAATTGTGCACGAGAGATTACCCTTAAGAGCGGGCATAAAAACCTTATATCCTAGATTTTCCATATTCTCTACAGCATCACGAAAACCTCGATCAACAAAGCAGAAATAACCACGTTGCAAAAGAGACTTTAATCCATTTTCTAAAAAGGTTTTCATTATAGAGGCATCATTCATTGTCCCGTTGAATGGTCCTGCTATATTAACTATATAGCCATTTTTGTTGTGCAGATGGTGAAAGGTTTACACAGTGGAACTTTTTTTTGTCCGGAATAAGATTTTCGTTGATAAGCATTATTTCGACTTTTTTCATGTCTAACATATGTTCCATCAAATATTAATGCCAATGTAGATTTACCAATATCAAAAAGTCATTTCTCCCCTTTACAAGCTGACTTAGCATTCGAAATATAGCGGTACCTATCTATTAGAGTGTGTACTGCGAAAGACATTCGTTAATTAGACTTTTCGGGAAAGGCGCGGGGCTACAAGCTCATTAGTATCCTAGATTCACGGAAACATACCGCCTCACCGTTGTGACTGATGGCGAGATTGACTCTAGATTAGAGAGGTACATAGATCGCGATATCGAGTGGTAAGAACCGACATGTAGAAGTCCGTTTATTGTGCGACGGAACAAGGTTGTTTGGCTATATTTTCGTTACCTATGGAATATTTTTATCGTAAATGTGTGAAGAAAAAAATCCCAGCAATAGCCAAACGTGAAGGTTACAAGGATGTAAATACTAAGGTACACTACTTTTGATTGTGCTAATGGCAGTAGGACAGCAGGATGCAGTTCGCATATAGCTGCTGTAATTTTTTATTAGTCACGTATCCGCTAAATCTAAAAAATCTAAAATCGTTAGACCTGCCGAAATATTTACCACTATATTTGATGTAACCAACTCATTTACAAAGATTATGTAAATTATACGAATTATTTGTTTTTTGTACACATTATTGTATATTATGTATATTATAAAACAATATAGATATTGTGCATACATAATTAATTAATAAATAAATATACATAATATAATATGAATTAACACGTTTACGCTGGCACTGAGTACCGCGCTATGCCGGCGTGAACGCGTTAAAGGTTTTTCAATTTTTTTACTGTCTTCCACCAAATTAAACTATTTGACAATTTTTTTATATAACAGCTCACTAATTGATGATTCTATATGATTTTTTTGGTTGGTGTATCTCCAGCAATTGTTATAAATTTTCCATTGCAAAAACTATTTTTTTAAATTTACACCTTTAAACAGTGCTTTTATGCCGTCGAAAAAATATATAATATACTACTCACGAAGACCTACAATTTAGTTTTTGAACGACTTTGATATCTTTTATAGTTCCAGAGAAAAAAAATAGTAACGTTAATTGTTGTTAACCCCCTATTTCCCTTGTACGTGAAGTTAGCGGTCTGAAATTTGTTGTGGAGGTATTTTGGATAAAAAGCAATAAATAAAAGGTTTAACAAAGTTAATTAGTGCCGGGGCATTTTTCATATGGAAATACGGCGAGACCCTTTGCTATAGGATGCAACGTAGGAAGTGGGCGCGACGCGACGGTTGGATGAGAGAGAGAGATGTATACATGCTGCTTCCTCGTACGATTGACAAAGATAACACTACTAAAATGCCGAGAAAAAGCGACTACGAGCGACTCGCTATTTACATCCCTCAGTTTGCGGAAAAATGCGTGCTCCATTATTACATAAATGTAATGTAGTGTTATCTTTTTCAATCGTTATTTTTTTCAATCAATTACTGTTGGATCCCTGGTAAAATTATTTTCGTTCAAGATTCAACTAACTTTGCATTTTTATTTTTGCCTGTCTGGAAGGGACAATTTATTACTTTATGGCTCTTTCTCGAAAGTACAGAAAAAGGGGAAAAATGTTCTTACCGGGTGTTTTCGAGTGAAAGTTTTTTCCGAACATGTGATAAACAGACAGTCGAGGCGATGGCTCATGGGGTGGGTTTGTAACGCATTAAAGACGGTGCGACTTCACTGCGACAGCAGTGCGACAAAACTGATGCACTCGGTCGCACTCGGTCGAGAGTACGTCGCACGCGGCAAATCAGCATGGAGACGCAGCGAAGCACTCACACGGTGCGACTTCCCTGCGACAGCAGTGCGACACGCACCTCGCGCTTGGCTGTATGACATCTACAGTGGCGGTGTCGTTGTGTTAGTTTGCCGCGCATCTGCTCACGCGGTGGGACAAAACTGTCGCAGGAAAGTCGTCGATTCCTGCGACAGCGTGCGTCAGTTCTGTCGCACTGCTGTCGCAGTGAAGTCGTACCGTGTGAGTTAAGCCTTACAACCGTGATTCATGACCGATTTTTTGCAGGTAGGGTTATACCATCGTGTTTGCAATAAAATTATCTTTATTTTCATATATAGTTTAATTGGTAAGCAGATCGGTGCAAATTGCTCATATCAGCTCACCTGTTTATATAGTTTTAAGGGTAGTCTTGAACATATTTTATTAGCCTACCCATTCGCGATATATTCATTGATAAATTATGTTTGACAAAAAATACTTTTCATCCGGTAAGCAGATCGGTGAAGAACGTCTCTAGTTCGGATCTTGACTACTAGTAGTGTCGGTTTTTTTGTTCATACCCTACCGGGACTCGAACCAGCGATCTTTAGGACGAGCTGCATCGCACTCTACCAATTGAGCCACCGACTCTTCAATATTGGTGTCGGTCGACTCCAGTCATATATAGAAACCGAACATGACAGTGACTGCTCTCGAAGGTTCTTCTCATTAAATTTTATAAAATAATTTGATACTTTCCTTTTCAAAACAGTAGCGATTATGATAATATTAATCATTCATTATTTATGGAATAATTCGGTACAATTTGCACTGTTTGAAACATCATTATTATATCACACGTAGACGCAAACTGAACCGACGACGCTATTGAAACATCACCATGTATTGTGAATTCAAAAGAGATGTTTTAGGTTTTTCCCATACATGTTTTAAAATCAAATATGGGTATTGTTTTTTTCAAACGCTGTTGTGAAATACAAACACGATGTTAGGAATTCAGAGTGAATGTTGCTTATTTAAAGAGACAGTGATTAAATAAAAGTACGAGTTTTTTATTTCCTAATATGTGTTTGGAAATCAAAACGAATTTGTGATTTTAAAAGTTTTGTAGTGAATTCAAAGTTTGCTTATTAAAATTAAGAATGTATTTTTGAATTCTCTACACGTCCGTATAGCGCACGTGATATAGAACATTAATTTTCTCTTCCTCAATGTACGTAATTAATTATCGTATACCTAACAATTATCTTACTTATTTTAGAAAAAATTAACCCGAAGAGAAATCCAATTGGATTATTAATAATGACTAGTACAGGGAATATATACAGGGTGTCCGTAAAGTAGGGAAACGGTTGAATATCTCGAAAAGTACGCTTCAGAACGGGAAACGAGAAAATACGTATCCGATATTTTTTTAAAAACTATCAAATGATACCAAGATTGATCCCACACCCCAACCCCTGTGGGTGGGGCAGGGGGAAGCTTCAAAATCTTAAATAGGAACCCCCACTTTTGATTGCATATTCGCATTCTACATTAAAAACTACATAACTTTTATTTAAAACATTTTTTCCGATTCGTGGCAGATGGCGCTATAATCGACGAAATTCAATTTTTTCGGTTTTTGCAATTGAGAGTCGATTTATTCGATTCTGCAATACAATTGCGATAGAAATTTACAGTTTTTATTCTCATACTTGATATTTTTGTTAAAAATTTAATTTAGTTTTGCAAATTTAAAGTGCAGATGCGTTCTGTACCTGGAATTCCCCGTGACGCACTAAGTTCCTTTAGAGGAAATAAGCTAATTTTACTCAAGGATAATCCCTTTCGGAATACATCGAGGTTCGAGGGTCCGGAAGGCCCGGCAATTAGCGGTACCTGTTTACGTGTACTCAGGTTAACGGATATCATTAAAACGGACTACTAGTGAAAGAATAGCTACGATTCCCGGAATATACCGTCCGCCGGGGGAATTCCAGGTACAGAACGCATCTGCACTTCAAATTTGCAAAACTAAATTAAATTTTTAACAAAAATATCAAGTATGAGAATAAAAATGTAAATTTCTATCGCAATTGTATTGCAGAATCGAATAAATCGACTCTCAATTGCAAACCGAAAAAATTGAATTTCGCCGATTATAGCGCCATCTGCCACGAATCGAAAAAAATGTTTCAAATAAAAGTTATGTAGTTTTTAATGTAGAATGCGAATATGCAATCAAAAGTGGGGGTTCCTATTTAAGATTTTGAAGCTTCCCCCTGCCCCACCCACAGGGATTGGGGTGTGGGATCAATCTTGGTATCATTTGATAGTTTTTAAAAAAATATCGGATACGTATTTTTTCGTTTCCCGTTCTGAAGCGTACTTTTCGAGATATTCAACCGTTTGCATACTTTACGGACACCCTGTATATTGTAAGTCCAATTAAAACGCGTAGGTATAGATGTTTCGATGGCTTTGATTCTCGAGGGACGGATGATGTACCTACCTACCTTAATGTTACGAGATGAAACCGTCGTTCATCTCGACATTTCGATCGGCTCAGTCTTGGCAACCTCTTCGGTTCATTACAAGACGCGTACCTACCTAAGTAATCCGGATCTTTACACTGAGAAAAAAATGTACTCGAGTGAATGAATCATGTTTTTGAACAGTCCCAAGAGTAGATTATTTGATTAGAATGAATATCAATTAGGCGTACAAAGATATGTATGTAAATAATAATTGAATATTGTTCAAATCAAGTCGATATTTATTTAAATCGAGTAATTGTGCTCTTACAAATATATCCAAAAATACGTTTTTTTCGATGAAGTAAGTTTTTTCTCAGTGTAACAAATTAATCTCGCGAATGCTCTCTCTCTCTTTCGATGGATTTTTCTTTTTCCACCGAGGAGACAGAAGCGGCTCTTGGGCACTTATTTTCAGTCCACTCCGAAGCAAATAAACGTTCATGCCTCTCGACTTCCTCTTCGCCAAACCCGACGAAGGAGACGGAAACCGCGCAGAAAGAAGGCGGCCAGAAAACTTCTCGACGAGGCCGGACGACGCTTTCAAAGGAGTCATTGGACTTCGTCGATACACAGTGGCCCTTACGATATTACATTCCATTCGAGGGTGCGCGATCTTTCCTCTTTCGTGTTGTGTCTTATATATAATATGCGCTGAGATCGAAATGCCACCGCTTCATATTATTTCGTATGCTGCTAGGTCGACTTCAAGCGTATTACTACGGGAAATTTTTAAACGATAAGGACAAACTGCTATGGGAGCTTCAATCCGACTGTCTCGATCGTTCAAACTTACCGGATTCATGCCACGGTCTCGGATGCGGTCGCGCGGAATAGCGTCATTAATGGGGCGAGGCGCGTAAGAAGTTTTCGTAATAAGAATTTCTCGTGGAAAGTTCGCGAATATCGTACGCGCGGCGCGGATCACGGGGTGTATTTATCTCCGCGAGGGAGAGGGCTTCCACCTAAAGCCCAGCCGATGCCGATGTATTATTAAAAAGGCTAATCTCGATGTTCCCGAGGGAGAAATTAAATATTAGTCTCGCCGCGACGGGAATAAGTTCCGGACAAAAATTGCGGCCGCGACCAATACGGCGCGTAATCGAGACGGAAACTCGTTTAGCGGCCAGCCACGGCTAGGCGGGTTGATCCTTTTTCAGCCGCGCGGACGAGCGAGGAGGCGGCGTGTTTACGTCGGTCGTAAGAAAAACGCCGCACGCTCGTGCGATCCTGCTAAACGAGAGTGCGGGACTACTAACAGTTGTTGCACTTCTCGCATATGGGGCATTCTACGCCACTCCAACCACTTAAAAAATGAATACATTATAGGGTGGGGATAGTTATGTCACTTTTTCTTTGGTTGTTTATTAAACAAAACTTATTTATGCTACAATATTAATAAGTATGTCAACAGAATCGTTATAAATATATCTGGCTTTATAATATTGAATAATAATTTTGAATTTATACATCCATAATTATCTATGAAAATCTATCTCAAGTGGGCATCTCAGTGGGGCAAGTTGATGACAGAGTTGGAAATTAGCCAATGAATTTAAAATAAAAAAGAAACTTATTTGTAATTCATTAATTTTATTAAATTTTACAATTAACATGTATTAATGTCTTTATAGAACAATTAATATAAAATCAGAATATTCTTACAGAAAAACTAAACAGTGAAACAAAACTATAATTTTTAGAAGAAATTATAAAAATCGGTATTATAAATATGGCACATTTAGGAACTTTTAACTCTTAATGAAATAATTAGTTGAACAACCAATATTGTAATATTAATAAGTTAACGTATCCAAACTCGCCCCATATATGGTATTTTGTAAACACGCTTACATAACTTCTCTAATATTAGAAGCTTAATTTACACTCTAAACCTAAAAAATAGAAAAACCACAAGCAAACTAAAAACACCACAAAGTAGTAGTGGTTCTAATTTCACATCAGGACCAAAAAGTAAACAAAGTTTCATTTTTAACTTGATGCGGTCGAATTTGCAAAAGCCACAGTTTATCTGACTGGTGGGATGAATCGCAACTGAACGGGATAAGAAGAGACGGATATTAGGTACAATATCTATCTCTACGCGTGAGCGCATTCCGATATCTGTTTATATTAGTTACAGAATAATAAGCATTGACCAACTTACAACTCCATGCTCAACTATCCCCACCTTACCCTAATGTATCTCAACAGATGTCTAAAAATCAAGTTACACGAGTACAACAATTTTGAAAAATTACTGACCAATTCTCCCATAAATCACGGAGTAATCGTCTTTTTCCATTTTTATTTTCGAAATCGAGGAGCAAGCCGTGTCGGCTGTACCTTTATTCTTGACGCTGTTGCACTCCGGGGGCAGCAGTAGAGGAAGGTGGCGGTAAGTGCCGAATGAGTGTAGCGACGTTTTTTCCCGTTAATAAGTTTTTTTTTTTCAGTAGCGCAATGTTGTTTTATGATTCAATGTAATAATATCGTATAGTAGAAAGAAAATTGTGTCCAGCTGCATCATACAACTCCCAGTTTTTTGGAAGGTACTGCGTTTTTATAAAAGCGAAAATTGAAAAGTCGCCGTATCTCTCAAACGACTGGGAGTTCCATAATGTAGTTTTGCGCAAAATTTTCTTTTTACTTGTCGATTATGGGGAAACAAGGTATCGACGATAGAGCTTAGCTCTCAATTTCAAAAATGATATTAAAAAAGCATAATTACTCCGTGGTTTATGGGAGGATTGGTCTGTGAATTTTCACAATTGTTTTTCTCCCATAACTTGATTTTAAGACATCTTTTGGGATACATTCATTATTTGAGTGGCTTAAGTGGCGCGGAATTCCCCATATTCATTTCATGTGTGAAGAATAACAGCCCGTTCACACAATACGATTTTTTCACCGTTTCGGTAATTTTACCGAATCGGTGCAAACTGAACAGCCCGTTCACACGATACGGTTTTTTCACCGTTTCGGCAATTTTACCGAATCGGTGCAAACCGAACAGCCAGCATAGAGTATTAACGCCCGCTGTTTGAAACATATCGGGTTTCGGCGCACTCGGAAATTACGAGACGGCTCTGGCAAGTGGCAAGTGTTTCGCACACGTCGAGAGTGGACGTGTCAACTAATCGCCCGGGCGTCGAAGCAGTGCCGCTCGAGCGAATGCAAAGGATATTCAAAACAATTTTTTGACATTCCTTTGCGATGTTATTAGACCGTTTATAACGTTTTATAAATTTATTTTCAGATAGAGCTTTCTCGCAATGCGAAGAACATGGCGCCATCGCATACACAACGATATATCGTCGCTGGCACTTTTCGCAAGTGCAGAGAACGACGATATATCGTCGTCCAGCACTAAAAGGGTTAAAATCGTTGTTTATTGTCGCGCCATCACAAGGCCATGCATGAGCTCTATCAGTACGAAAACTATCCCGTCTAAACACTTCGATGCATAAACATTGCCACTAGCAACCGATTTGGTTATTTTCCCGAATCGGCCATTCGGTTTTCAGTGACAAGACCGAATGTCAATCGCGACCGAAACGGCGAAATTGCCGTATGAGTTTCGGAGACGTACGGTGTGAACATGCTCGTTTAAATGTACGCACCACTGCAGAACACGGTAAAAAAACCGATTCGGTAAATTTACCGAATCCGTATCGTGTGAACAGGCTGTAACTACGTTGCAGTCGCAGACATGTAACAGCACCCGCATAAATTATAAGAGATGCTACGCAGAAAAGTGATCTATGGAATTATTATTACCGTTTACAACATGACATCGTCTGCTTGCGAATGTTACGTGCAGGCGCATTAACGGAGCAAGCTCTTGTCAGATAGGCCGTTGAATAGAGAGAAGGTTTAATTCCTAATTTTCTCTTACATAACACGTCTCGGTGTTTCTAATCCTGTCGTTTAATTGCCTTTTACTTTTTATTTTCGTCTCCGGATTTCAATGTTGAATATATTATTTTGGGCAGACGAAAAGTCGCTTGTTGTAAAATTTATTGGTAAGTAGATTTAAAAACCGGAAGTTATAGGGAAGAGTGGTGTCGGCTGTAAAAAAAAAGTTATTTGCGAATAACTAGTTTATTATAAATTGCAGGGAATTTTAATTTTACATGAAGAGAGAAAGGTCTTTTGGCTTTAATTATATCATATTAAGCATCAGAAAAAAAAAAATTATAAAAGATACTTTCCATCGAAGGGGTACCGCTGCAACTCTCTCTTGTTACTATTTAGGGTTTCGGTTGTAACATGTAATACAGTCTATCTAACAAGAGCATGACCGGCATAATTCAGAAATTATTTATTATAATAAAGTGGAAAAGCATACATGTATTAGGGGGTTGCATTGAAAGCCGCTGTTTTTTCTTGATTCAAAAACATTATGTCGTAATAAAATGTATGAATACCTCAATCGAAGTTTGCCTTCGGAAACTATAACGTTTTCCCACTTTTCTGGCAGAAGTTGAATTCCGCGACGAAAGAATTGCCTACTTTTTGACGTTGGCAACGACGTTTCATAAACATTGGAGTTTGCTTCATCAGGGCAAACTTTCTAATAATGAGGAATTCTGTCCTGGACTCATATACCAAGAGTAGTAATACTCATAACTCTGTATGTATGTACTGATAATGACTGCGAAAGCCTACAAGTGTTAGTAACTATATCGTTTGTTAAATTTTTCTAATGAATGAACAACTTTCGATAACCCGATACCTCTGTTACGACTTTATCTACAATTGGCAACCTAAACAATACGTCCCCGAACTGGCACATCGGCAAGCCCCGCTTTTCACTTACCAACGTTAACTTCAGCGACCGAGTATAATTATCTACAAATGTTTGATAAGCTGATAAAATTGCCCATAATTTACCCGCATCGTCAATCGTTCTCGGTACCTAGTTCGCATAATAACGTTATCGCGAAACTTGCATTTCGAAGCGAACGTATAGGTACTATCTGGTTGGATCCCATCCGCTGCACCACTTCTGGGAAGCGAACAAGTGGTAGTATCCCGACGTCTGTACATGGTCATGGTAGTTACTCAAGTAGAAAACCGGGGGAACCGGGAAATGTTAGGGAATCGTATCGGTCAAGGAAAAATCAGGGAAATATCAGGGAATTTTCCGGTGGTCAGGGATTTTTTCCTCTAAATCTCTCTCTAGAGGAATTTAGAGGTGTTTCTCTTTAATTATTGTATGCTAAATTTGTAGTAATTTTTATTAAAATTGTTACATCACATTAACCTAATCCGAAGCAGTAATCAGCTTTTGAAATAGGTATAGAGAAAATGTATTCATGTGTTTTAAAATTATAATCTATGTAAGTACAACAAGTTTGCTTTGTAAGGATGGATAGTTTCCATTCTTATTGTTTTCACACTCATATAATTCAAATAAACGTTTGCGTGATAAGTGATAACTGATTTAGAATGATTCGGTAAACATATATAATAATTTTGACATGTCCGTTTTACCCCTCACCCGATTATCGTTACAAAATACGAATTATTCCGATTAGGACGAACACGTAAGCATTTTTTTATATATATGAACTATATTACAGCAATATTTTAATTGTTTCTTGATATCTCGCAAATTAAAAAGTGAGCGAAAATTAGTGATTAGTGAGGGAAAAGTCAGGGAAACCGGGAAACATCAGGGAATTTTGTGAGCGGAATTGTATGGAAACTCTGATGGTATCCAACAGTCAGGGAATTCTTTAAAACCCGGAATTGTCAGGGAATTAAACAAATTTTTGGGAATTTTTAAAAGATAATCAATTTTTATACATTTTGAAAGTCGGAATTTCCTATGAAACAGCTCTCATTTACCGATAGTAAGAATATCGATTGCCGATGGTAGCTGTGCTTCGACAATTCTTTGACATTTTAAAATTCTTTCTTATGTTAAGAAAAGTTATTAAACAATAAAAATGTGATTTCGCAAAATTATATTTATTTTTTGTATACTTATTGCTTACTCTTATTGCGTAAGACTCCATACTGAATCGATGCCTGTAATATAGTTAGGGAAAATTTATTATTTTAGACTGGAACTCCTGGAAGTCAAGGAATTTTTTTTCATACTTTGCTAGACACCATGCTACAGTTATTCGCCTGGGATGTCGAGAACACATTGCATGGGGATTTGCTCTATACCGGAGAAATAACGTCGAGGAGAGAAAAGTAAGATAACTCGCAAACGACTAGCCAGTGTCTACCGTACTCCGTACCCGTTAACTCGATCGGTACCTCGTCTGTAGTAGAGTTACTGGAAGAAGACGGAAAACGTTTTATCAGTCTCTTCTCTTTAAGAAGAAAAATTGATAGGAGTCAAGAGAGTCGCGGGGTTGTAGTAAGAGAAGGCGTCGATGCAACGTCCAATTTCACCATTGGAACTTCGATGCAGGCGCGCGGCGCTGGAACTTACTACGCGCGGTAGCCTCTTGTTGCAATGACTTCGAGAGATCGGAAATCTGCTTGGCTTGGAAAAAAGGCGCTACGATGAAATATGAAAACAATAGCGGCTGACGGAGGCGGTGGCAACGGGGAGGAGAGGGCTCAATAGCGACCACCCTCTTCTCACCTCTTCTTCTCCTTTCGCGATATTGTTCGTACGTAATCTTAGTTGTCAACGGCAGGTGTTATCGGATACCTTACACGGGTTATCGGAAGATATTTTCTCAAAATACGATCTCGGATACATGTGCAGGGGAGAGTTGCCAAAATCGTACTATTTCACCATTTTTTCATTTTTGGCACTTGTACTTTGTGAGCATATGGCATACGGCATATGGTGGTGGTGGGGTGGTACATTCAATATTTTCCTATTTATAAAAAAATTACGCATAGGGAAAACCGGGGCAAAACAATCTCTCGGGGTAAAATGATCCCCGTAATTTGGCATCTACTGGATCGGTACGACGATATGTTCCTAGTGGCGCCCACTGTAACATCTTCGTCGTTCAACAATTAAATAAAATTTATTTTTCGGTAACCTGATGTAAGGTAAGCGCTCTGCTCATTTCATTCTATTATTTAACTGAACTGCAATCTCATCATTCAGCAATATTGTGAATAAATTGTAGAAGTCGTTTTTTCCATTTATTTTGTATGGGGGATCATTTTGCCTCACCCAGTGGGGAAAAACATTCCTTTTACATTACTTTAGAATTTTAATTAAAACTTGGTTTTGATCGAACAAAAAGTTTTGAGAAAAAGACACAATATAACTGAATGACAAAACTACGAGTAGATATATATACAATTGTAGATTCTTTCGTGACTAAGCTCAGTCGATTTGAACCTTAGCGGGATCATTTCCAGATAGCAGAAATACATCTTACAAATATTGTATGATTATTCGAGAACAGATGTTGAATATCTGTGAGACATCTGTTTATATTCAGACGATGTCCCTCCGTAGTCTCGAGGCCACTACCTGCCGTTGATATTTAAATCTGATGTTAATTTTCACACAAAAAATATTGAATTAAGGTATTCCTAGCGCGTAGGAGCGATATTTAAGGGTGCCACAGGCGGGCCCCTCATAAATCAGTAATTCTACGTCATATAATATACTCATATTCCCTATAATACTGATAATGAATAAATAAGATAAGGCCAATAAGTAGTCAAGTTTATTATTTACATTCTTAAATTTTGGAAAAATATTCAAATTTGAAATCTGGCAACGTCGCATCACATGGTTTATGAAATGGCAGGAGTACGGCCCTGAGTAGAATAATCGTATATCCGTGCAGCTCTGAAACATAACCTCTACCGTATGTCCCACTCTGTACGGGCCAGTTTGAAGTTACCTTCGGGGAGGCTTGGTCGGTACTTGAGTCATTTAATACCGGTAGAAGTCGAGTCGGTAGTTAGAGTTGGTGTCAATTCGGGTGATCGAAACGTCTAACTTCGAAATTATGAATTTGTGAATAATGGAAATTACTCACCATTATTCACAAATTCATAATTTCGAAGTTAGATGCTTCGATCTCCCGAATTGACACCAACTCTAACTACCGACTCGATTTCTACCGGTATTAAATGTTTCGATTACCGACCAAGCCTCCCTGAAGGTAACTTTCAAACTGGCCCGTACAGAGTGGGACATACGGTATAAATTATCGAATTCAGTATACTGCGGTCAAATATTGCCGCCAACTCATACTCATCGAAATCTTTACTCCTCGAAAAGAATTTGAATATCGAAATTTCTCCCATTTTTTAAAAATATAATAAAATTCACTTCTGTACCATTAGAGCCAGTACCTACAATTCATAACGACAATACTTCTCAGATGGCCACCGGTGGCGTTCAACGTTGCTTACTGTCGCGCCATTAAGGCCATCACACGTGAAAAAACGTAAGCAGTAACAGTAAGGATTGACCAATCAGAAAGCCTGTTTAAGCATAATTCCGTAAGAATAGTATTTCTGATTGTTCAATCCTTACTGTTACTGCTTACGTTTTTTCACGTGTGATGGCCTTTACTCGGCCATGCACGAACCCTATGATGCAACCGATGCAACGCTGCCAATTCTATTTCAGGTTATATTCTATCGTCAAAACTCTACGTTTTGCTGTTTACGAACATCAATATCTTTGTCAAACATTCGGTGACCTTATATTTTTATGATCTCAAAAGATTCTATGCAATTTTCCGAAGATATGGAAATGGTTTTATTTAATGTGTATAAATTTTAAACATGAGGATTTCGGCATTAAAATGTAGAAAAGTGGAGTCTTCCATAAGGCTACATGTTAAGTTTTCTAATTTCAAAATCAAAATTCTTTCTTAAATGCCCGGTAACCGGACCTGAAACTTTTCAAAAATAATCTTACGATATTTATTTCCATTCTACAAAAAAATTAGCGATCTCTGTAATTTTTCATCTCGCGCTAGGAATACCTTAACACGAATCGATTGGCTGTAATATCCAAAAAATGGATGGATTCAGTGGACCATTTCTAGTACAAAATGTTCAACTCTGTAGTTCTATAATGAACGTTGATACGATTAAATTCGTTATTTTTCGACGTCTTGCAATCGATATAATTTTGGCTACTGGTTTCCAAAATTGTACTTGGCATTTTCTAAATCGTACTTAAAGTTAATAGAAAAGTATGTAAAGAATATAAAGAAACAAATCTATTTAATAATTATATAAAACAATCGGAACATATGTACGAAATATCTTCTTCATGAAAATTGGCATGAGACTTATAAACCTACACCCGGCGCCACGAAATCTGTCGCTGGTGACTTTTTTAAAAATATTATTTTTAAACGTACTAACTAATGAACAATTAATTCTCATGCACTCATTAGCTCCCGTTAATGAAAGCATGAGGATTGATTAATCATTGGTTAGTACGTTTAAAAATAACATTTCAAAAAAGTCACCAGCGACTGATTTCGTGGCGCCGGGTTTAGGTATGACACTGAATGCGTGGAAACCTTTTCCCCCATGCGACTATTTTGACGTACGAAACAAAACCATTCCTCTTCATAGACTAGGTAATACTACCATGTTAGATGGAAAAAAAACTTGTGAAAGGTTTGTTCGGATAAATTTAGTTTCTTCTTACAATTAGCTTAGTCATGATTCTAGAGAGTCAGTATTTATTTTGTCATTTGAATCCTGGCATGATTTCGGCAAATTAGTATTAATCGCACGTACAAAAATCTCAAGTTAACCGCAAAAACAAATAAAACATTTCTAAACTAGTGAAAATATGTTGCAGAATAAAGTTACTTTCAGTACACCAATTTAAACTTAAAGAACTATTAACCAAATTGGTGCTAGGTACATTGTTAAAGCATCGTTAAGAATTACATAGAATCATACACGTTTCACGATGAACGCTATCTAGCAAACTCAAATGTATGACAATAATGACGCAAACTTCATCGAATGGGGATGATTATTTATCAAGCTGATTTAGAGGGTACCAGATCTGTTGGTCCTCCGATTTTTAATTTGATTCATTCGACGCTAGCGACCACAACGCTTCTCTAAAATTCGAACCAATAAGGTTAAATGGGTCCAGCGATTGTAGCATCAAAGTTTCACGAATAAGCATTCCCATTCCAAGCAGATATCGTTATACTTATTTTCTCCATTAGATAAGATATGCATACATAAGTTTCCGAAAGACCGATGAGGTACGATTTAGGTAATCAGTACGCTTTTTATAACTCTTCCCTACATATCGCTCACCGGCTGCAATAACGGCAGAATAATGACTTCAGCATATTGCGAATAGCAAGCAATTTAAAATCGTTAATTTTACTTTTATTGTTTAGGCTATTAAACAAATTAGTAATTCAGAAGTTTGGTGTTTATGAGCTTTTTTCCAAATTTAGTAAATTCGTCAAATTCGTCCGGTTATCTTCGCATAGATATCCGGTTTTCGCTCGGCACTAAAAAAATATTGTGCCGTTATTACAGCCGGTAAGCGATATAATGTAGTCCACTCATATGTCGCAAGTGCGGATAAAGGAATTACGTAAGGACGATCGGTATACGGAGAGAAGTATATGATTGAGATAGCCAGAATTTGAGCAATTATTACTAAAAAAAAATAATAATTTGGTGACACATTGAGATTTTTAGTAAATTCTAAATATCACTAACCAATTTGACGTTATTTTTAAAATATTCACGTACGATATGATAAGCATTAATCTAGGTAGTTTAGTAAACTTCTCCAAGCTGGCTTGCGCCATTACTCAATTAAAGAAGCAATACTATACGAACCTTTCTCGTATGACTACAAATATCATACAGTTTAGTAAAAATGACCAAACTGTTCAGTTACCTTTCCCATTCGTAAGTCCACATGTATTTACTATAAAGCATTGTAATTAATGCATGAAGTGTAAAAAATTAAACATTCTTTAGATATTTTTAACTTCTTGACTATGGATGGCTCCACATATTTCAATGAAACAACAAACGCATCAGCATTATCAGTTGCAAAAGTCGAACAATGCGTATATCAGCACTTTTGGATAATCGTCTTACTAGGCGCATTCCAGTAGGTACAAGCATAAGTGAAGTCACTGCCGATTAGCGAGAGAGAATCCTGCTTCCCTGGCTTCTCAGCTCGATGCGTGGACTTATAAGCGCTCTAGCATTGCTCGTTTGTCGTGAGAGCAGGCAATCACCTCGTGGTTAGTGTAGGTATTGGTTACAATTTACTAAACTATTTAGTAATATTTGTTAGAGTACTATTGAGCGAACACACATCTGTACAGGGTGCCAAAGATTCCTAGC
The DNA here is from genome assembly GCA_963678675.1 of Xiphydria camelus. Lineage (NCBI taxonomy): Eukaryota > Metazoa > Arthropoda > Insecta > Hymenoptera > Xiphydriidae > Xiphydria > Xiphydria camelus. The sequence continues at coordinate 26,104,735 of OY783192.1, read as the reverse complement.
ATAGTTTGGTAATGTTCACTTAGCCATATGGAAGATGGAGATATCCAATACAGTTCGGTAATATTTACAAAGCTGTACGAAAAATATTGTTAACCAATATAATAGATTAAAAAATTTAACATAGCAGTTACAATCTGCTATACTTGTTTAGCAAGTTTAGCTATACATTTTCATAAAGATATATTCCCTTACAAGTTTAATAAACGTAATTGAACCGTATAGCAATAAATGCTCAAACCATTTTGCAATAGTTTCTGCTCATCTGTTAATGCTTGTTGAAAATGATAGTATTCCTCATAATTGCCAAATAGTGATGTTCACTATTTAAACATGGTATCGAAAACCAAACGACATGCATTCTTTATACTTTTTAATACTAAACGTTCCTTATAAATATTTCAATGCATCTTATATTTTTTAATAGTAATAATTAAGCTACGAATATAATAATGTTCAACATTTACTTGGTGAATTTTACTAGAAATACGTCACTTTATACAAAATATAGTAATTCGATATTTTACTAAAAAGTACCTAAGATAACAATGAGTACTTAATTTTTTCCGTATAACAATCGTCAGCTGTATAATTTTTCCGCCAATCCTGTCGTAGGATTTTATGTGACTTTGATAAAAATAAGTCTCGTTATTGTCTAACTTTTATCATACTTGCATACTCCTTCGAACTTCTCCCGCAGGAGAAAAGGAGTTACAGTTCACGAGTCGTTCACATCGAGCCCTACACTTTCGTTCCATCGCTTGCTCCCAATGTGAGATTTCGCGCGATATCCTATGATTTTAACGGAAACGTTCTCTTATTTGCATCTCGGATGTTACGTTCTCCCATAGTCTGTGAAATTTTTCAAGAAACGATTTTAGCGAGAGATAAATCGTGGGGTGGAGAGAGATAGGTACCTACTCCTGACCCACTGCAGCTCGCCTTCGCAGCCGCATAACGGTAACGCGAGGAACACTCGAAGAGCTTGGCTGACGCGGCATTACGTGCCAACATAATGGCCCTTGTTTCACTTACCTACCCTTCTTTCTTCGATGTCGTTCGACCGACATTCGTGGGACCAGCCGACTGCCGCACGACTCTGTACCATTAAATCTGCTTATTAGCGAGTCGACGTCACCATGTATCCCTTCATCCTAGTTTTGAATTTTTTATCGACTACCCCGCATGGAATCGTTCGCGAGACATCGACGAGCTGCCGTCTCGTTTATCGGGTTGGAACGTCCCACTTTTTTAATTACATTTGCAGGTACAGCCACCCAACGGTATCTAGGCTAATGCGATTAAATTGCATTGCGATTTTGCACGAAGGTATCCCATCCTCGTTGAACTTTATTTCTCTTTGACTTTACCTACGTCTTTGTTCTTCCTCCCGCTGCCCCATTCTATCAGTTCGTATTAATTTCTTAGTGGACAGTTCTTACTTTTGTTACTTATCGAAATGTATCTCACGCATTCTATTGTATTTTTCCATTTATGAAATAAATTTAATTTAGTCTTTCTTCGTTCTAACGCTCTTTTCACTTAACTTGTTTTAACGATGGCTTGAAGTTATTGTGTTCGGACATTGATTCAATTGAACGTAGTTATTATAATTACTTTTAGTTGATGGAACTTAAAAGTGGTTGCGACAACTATAATATAAGAGGCTCATGCTGATTACCACTCAAATAGGGTTGTGATCAAAATAGCTGTAACTATTATTTTTTTCTTCTTTTGAATGGAATATTTGTATTTAGAGATTTGAGAATCGTCGTTGCGGCATTCTTTCTCTTTATTGCCATTTCACATGGGACCGATGATCGGTGCTGACGATCGGTCGCAACTGGTCATCAGTACTATACAAGTGCTTTCACATAAGGTCGTATGGTCAGTCATCAATATGTATCTGGAAAGTGCAGAGCATCGCATTGTTGTCGCTTTGTACGTGTTTATATCAAACATGTGCTTGCAAAATGGAAAAATCGACAACACTTTTATTTCAAACGCAACCGATGATCAGCCTGCATGTGAACAGCTCCGTCTGTTGAATAGCCTTGATCACAAACCGACGATCGGACACGCCACGGGCTACCGGTGACTCGAGCGTTTTTAATCGGTCGACCGGTGATACGCATTCATGTGAAAGCTACGTTTAAAACAATGGACCCTCCCTATCGTCAGCACCGATCATCAGTCCCACGTGAAACTGCGTTTACGGTTTATATGGTACGAATATCCTTAGGTAGAGGTAGGTAGGTATATTCATGTTGAGCATTTGCGATCCAAGAATTCCTAGAAATGGAAGCTAGCTCGTATGTATGTATTTAAGAACGGCATTCGATTCTCTACCCAAAACTTCGTGGTTCTAGAGAGAGAGAGAGAGAGAGAGAGAGAGAGAGAGAGAGAGAGAGAGAGAGAGAGAGAGAGAGAGAGAGAGAGAGAGAGAGAGAGAGAGAGAGAGAGAGAGAGAGAGAGAGAGAGAGAGAGAGAGAGAGAGTGTTCGTCCCTTGCTTGGTGTGTTCCTAGGCAATTTCCAAATGGTATGTATTATGTAGTAAATATTTACTAAGATATATAGCCCCTCCGGACGATTCATGCGATTCGTTTAAATTTGCATTTCACTTTAACGGTGGCCCATTCTCAATATCTCTTCTCTGTCAACTCGGTTGACCCTCCCAGGTCGATAATCGTACCCCATTAGGGAGCTCTAAGGAAATGCGTCTGTTTGTGAGGGATTAATTAAGACGAACCGCGTATTAGAGCGGATTAATTAAGACGCTGACGCGTTATGCTTCCCCGCATCTATTCCGTAATAGGAATTCACGTAGGAGTGTGCATACGACTTAGCGTTGTGGGTAGGCATTTAGCCGTAACGAAAATTCAGGTCTTGATATGATCTCGAAGAGACCTCAAGAGAGTTTTTTAAAGTCTTATAAGAAATTTTAAAACACTTAAAGGACACCGAAAAGTTTCTTTGGATCCCTAGAAGCAGAAAATATTAATTTATCGTTAAGATATTCGAAATTATTTGAAAATATTCAAAATATCTATATCATATTGCTAGTATATTTATGATTAGATATGAAGCAGACAATATTCACGAATAATTCAGGGATGTTAATTCTTTGAATATTCTTGAATATTGTCTGTAATATGTGAAAAGATGAGATTTTTATATAAATATAACTAATATTCTGAGTTATTTGATATTTCCAAATTAGTTTTAAAGCCAAATCAAACCGTCATCGAGCAAAGCATATGAAGGGTATAGATGCAAAAGCCGCCAAGTCACATAGTCACATTTTTGTGAAGTCTGAGTTGGACACGGAAGTTTGTTCTTTATAAGTACGCGCATAAGGTTGAATATAATTTAGTTACAAATTCCACCTTAAACCGTTAATAATATCAGGTAGAAAATACGCTTGTAACTGCACGTACTTATAAGGAACAAATTCCCGTGTCTGACTCGGATTTCACAAAATGTGACTTGGTGGCTTTTGCATCTATACCCCTCATATATTCGATACATATGGGTATACCTCTACTACTTTTACATATTTTTTACTAATTTTAACATTAAAAATTTGAGGTCCGTCATGCATCTTTTTCAGTTAATGTATGATCTATAAACTTTTAGGGTAAGCAGGTGTAATAATTTTTTGAAGATTGTATTTTAATCTACGAAAAAATATCACATAACTTTGCCCAAATATCCATTAGTAATACGTTAACTTAAAAAATGCGGGACAAATCTAACATTTATCGTATTAAAATTAGTAAAAGTTATCTCTAAATAGTAGAGATGTGCCCATTTCTGTATAATATTTTTGTAACATTTCTTAAATATCTGGAGAATGTTCGGATGAAATTTGTAGAATATTTATTTCACGTACACAGAGTAGTGACCATTTTGATATCTGGAGATCATATTTTATACCATAGACGTCGTTTGAATACGAACAGATATCTCGCAGATATTCAATATCTGCTTTGAAATATTCATAGAATATTTACAGGATAGGTACGTTTCTGTTGTCTGGGTTATATGATCGTGTTGACGTTCATACAAGCTACGATAATCGATTATTCTAAAGTTTACAGTTATTTTGTTGCACGAATTTGAAAAAATAATTCATCTTAAATAAATTGTTAAATTTACGTTATAATGTGATTTATATTAATCGCTGTATTTATTGTAGCAACATATTTACGAAAAATTGTGCTTATATTGAATACATGTTTAGTATTTCTTTTGTATTATATTATTTTATATACGCTTGCTTTTTTTTACTGAGTACTCATAAAGCACAAAAACTTGATGCATTTGAAAATCTATATATATATATATGAGCTAAAATTCCTATACAATATTACGTACATTGGTCTATTTGAGTCTCTTTTAGACTTCTAAATCCGTAGCCTTTATAAGCAGTTCAAAGAAGATTGCATAACAAAATCTCCTGTAGCTCTTTTCCCGAATATATCGAGATTTAAGTATACCTTTGTGTCGATTAAACGGGCACCCTTAGTTTGGTTTTTAAGTAAAGAGGAAGAAAATTTAGAGGAGTTTCGAATGAAATAAATATTTTGGAGAATAGGTAAGTACCTAAGTTCATTTCTTGGTCGCTTCGAATCTGTATCAGAATTCTTTAAAAAAGAGTTCGGGGTGTTATATAAGTATGGATTTATCTTTCTCCAAACTCCGCCAGCCTCGTTAATGTCTAGTGACTAATGTGAGCTCCTATTTCAAGTGGAATGCAATTACGGAGATAAAGCGAACTGGAAGCTATACTAGAGATATAGTCTTTGCTTTCCAATAGCCCGCGTCCCGTAATTCTCAGACCGTTGAAGTTTTCGATGAGGTGATAAAATTGTTTGCTACGTGGCCCGGAATTTGAAGGGTATATCCTCCGAAGTCGTAAATACACTTACGATGATTTGTAGGAAGAGATTAACTTCTAAATTCATACTTGTGTATATGCACTTTGTTTTACGTCTCCGTAAATTATGTGATTAATCAAAATCAACTTTATTTATTCGGGCATACGTGGGATCATAAGAGAAGTCGATAAAGCACTGTACACTTCGATGGCCCCTATTGTCCGTGGTTGGCAATGTTATGTAGGGGCCTTCAAAGTGTCAGAGGCAGTATATATTCCATATTTATTTCTTAGTTTAGAATTCATTTTTATTCTCAATTTAGTACCTTTTTGTACAAGATTGCTTTGTGTTTTTCATATTCTTCTTAACCCTTAGGATTTTAAAACCGTGTGGACTCGTGGCGCCATCTAGCATTATCGCATCGAAATAGAGATATATTCGCCATTGAAAACCAAGCTTGCCCAATTTCGTTAGTCGCCAATACCGCCGCCTCTGGCGTGGTGTTCGGTCAGCTGACGTCATTGTTTTCGCGCCGAAACTACTAAAACGGCGGGATTTCGGTTCGGAGCGGTTATGTTGTTACGGCCATCGCGAATCATCGGACGCTTCCTTCGCAAGTGATTTCGGTTAGAAAAAATTAACTACCCGCACTTCCAACGATTTACTTCGGAACGGTGATATCGTGACTGCGAGCCGCGACGAATATACATATATATATTCGTATATAAACAATGTCGCAGCCATCCGTAACGGCGTACTTCAATGCTCGAAAGCGACAGGCGCCCGAAGAATTGCGAAGCAAAGCCAAGGTGCTGCTTCTGGAGAGAAATCAATCGTCCTCGGTGAGTAATATCGCATCGGAACGAAGTCTCGAAGGTACGCGAATCCTTGAACAATCGTTGCCGACCGTTAACGAGGGCGACGGCGACGACAAGAGCCCGAAAGTTCTTTTCGTCTCGACGGAGGACGCGGAATCGAAATCGAGCAGTTCCGAGGGTGAAAGTGGAAAGCCCTCTGTCGCATCGTCGAATCGCGTCGCGAGAAATATCCAGCTCGATTCGCCGAAATTGAACGCCCAAAAGGCCTCCAAGATGACGTCTCGTTCGCGAACTCCACGAGCTCGGAAGCTCTCCACAGTTGGAGAGGGCCAGACGGATATTCGTGAAACCTTTCTTAAGCTTAGTGGTGAGTCGTCGCAGGGCACACAGAAGTTCGTACCGTTCCAAAAGAAAGGACCACTCAGCCCTATGAAGAAAGCTTCTAAGAGGCTTGATTCTCCACCAAAAATAATCGAGAAGAGCTCTAACGTGATCGAGGAACAGCCAGCGGCTGATTCCATCACCCCGAAGAAAGTTTCGCTGATGGACAGACTCAATAAATGCGAGTCTATGAGTCTCGAGGAAATTAAGGACAAATTGAACAAGTCCTCGAAACTGGCCGAGATGAAGGCTCGCATTGCTCGTATCAGAAAGGGTGAAGCGGACATGGCTCGGTTGCAAGATAAGGAGGGTGTAAAGAGGCCCCAGATTCGTAAATTTGAAAAGATCCACCTAGAAGTTCCTGTGAGGTAAGCATCATGTCTCTTGATTGACTTTATCATCTGTAACTCTGTAAGAAATGTTGTTTGATCGCTGAAAATGTTCAAACGCGTTCAAAATTTAAATGGCAATGTTTTAACCCTTTCCAGTCAAATGATTCCATTGGAATCATTTTGTAATATACTCTTTTTTTCTCAAATATGAGTCTGCCTCTGTTTAACACTAGAATTTTTTTTTAATTAAAAAAATAATTTGGGCTGGAAAGGGTTAAATGACAGTGAGGAAATGGTTAAGTTCTTTAAAGACTCCTCAAAGAAAAATTGTAGATTATTAGTTCGCGTTATACACTACAATTATCAGTACAATCAATAAATTATAGTTTCATCAGATATGAAACTGTTATATCTAATAAATGGAAGAAGTCCAATGATCCTTACGTTAATAGGTCGAATAGAGGGTCTCTGTCATTTTTAGAAACATGTTAAAGAGCATTGAGGATGTACTAGAATGTATTTAACTTATCAGATAAGATTTCCTGAACACATTTAAGTCATGAGTACCTCTAAAGTTAGTTGTACTGAGGGTTGATTTTATGGGTAAAGATAAGAGGGTAAAGTACAAACTTGCGGACGTTTATTGGAACGCCCTTTTGAGTAAATCTAGTATAAAGCTCCTGGATACATGAAATGCCCTCTGTATACGAGGTAGGGTACACATGTGTTTTGAACCATAATTTTTCCACTGGAACTGTTCTTTAAATTGTTACCCGTAATTTTATATTTATGAACAAATCTCCTACTGAGGAGAAAGTCTAGTAAAATAGTCGAGTATCAATTGAGTGTCTTTGAAAAAAATCTAAAGTGAAGCTTCTTAATGCACACAATTAACCGTTCTATGTGTCCTCTGCATGCGGAATAGAGGTCATTCATATTTTGAACTAAAGTTTTTCTACTGGAACAGTTCTTTAATTGATTATTCCTAGTGTCATTTTGTAAACAAATGCCATATAAAGGAAAAAGATGAACGATTAGCACACAATCTAATGTCCAACTCCTTCACCTCTGGAGGAAATATAGCTTCTGAATAAACGGCATTCTCATTGATTTAAACTCACATTCTGTTAGGATTTGTATTAAATTTTCACACCCGACTTTGTATGAATTCAGACCCATTTACTATCAATTTTTGTGGGTGAAATCAGCACCGAATCTATTCAGTTCCCCTTTAAATATTATGCCATGTTAAATTGTTGACTAACATTGCTATTTCGAACAAATGTTTTAATGAAAGTAGAGATTAGTATCAATTTCTGCACCTTTGAATGAAGTATAATCTCCAATATGTACCATTTCCACCGTTATCGGATTTCATGTCATGTTCAAAATCAAGTGCATTTTTTGCCCAATTTCGAATATATTCAGGCCCATGAACAGTAAAATTTATTTCGAAATATTTGATCCTGATAAGAGACTTACTTTAATTGAGCCTTTATGAAACAATATTCTCTAAGTATGTATGGACTGCAGAATAATCGAAAATACTTTGATGTTAAATACCATAGAAATAACCATATCCTAGATTGAATTCATGAAAACGTTATTTAATGTGCTGTTCAGTCACCAATAATTTAAGTTATCGATCAATTGTATAGCTGCACGCAAATCAGAGATCGCCGTTTTGATTATTAACGTACGTAATAACAATATCACTATATATTTCTCAATCAACTTGAAAGTATCTGAAAGGATAAAACTCTTTATTCAACATTACCTGAACCTTTTGTACCATTTTTTGAAACGTACCGACAAATTGAAGTTTGGTCACGAAAAAAGTTATGAAAAATATACATTCTCGTACACTTCTTATGCAATAATTTCTAGACTTTTAGCGTATGGTTAGTGAAAGGAATCCTATTTGTTGCAGAAGATTTGATGCTTTTCAATGAACTATTTAGCTCAATATTTTCGTAGCTTTTCACGAAATGAAAAGCGTTTAAAGTCAGGTAACTGAAAGTTTATATCGGTAAAATAACGTGGTTTATACAATGCGCAATGTAGTTCGAAGACCTTTAATACCAGTTCTATAGAGGTAGACTAAAATTATATCTGCGGTTTACCATTTCTTATATTTCTAACGGGAAAAAATTCCTAACTAGATTCAGTCTACTATTATATCACAAAGTTGACCCCAAGGTTCTTGAAAACGATAGGATCAAATGTATAGGGATGACGTTGCATACCGAAAGTCCTTACATTATTTTCAAATAATGAGTAGGCTTACACCCAGGAGTTCTGTCCCTGTAGACATCCTAAATTCGACCCAAACGCGAGTGGTGATAATGGTTCAATTTAAGCTTAAAGTGAAGATTAATGATTCGTACGAAGATATAGTAATTACAGAATATACCTATGAAGTACGGTAGTAAGAACAGATTTACGGCAGGATAATATTAACAGCTATATTAGGTATAAAGGATAAAGCATTAAATCGGAATCCTCTCTTATTTAAAATTCAATGCCAAAAGATAATGCGAGAATGAAAAAGACTATTGAATTCTACGCGTATCGTAAGTGGATGTTTCATAGCAGTTTCGTAAACATGATTAATATAAACGTAATGCTTTTCATATATTTAGTAAACCGAGAAGAGTGTATTCACCGTTAATAATCATATCGTCATTGAAGATGCAATAGCTCGTAATCCACAGTTGCCAAAACGAGATTTGGACGTCATAAAACTTGCGGTATATTTGTTTACGTATATGCAAAATCTCAGCTTTATAATAAATCCGGTATTTTAAAAATAATAAGCCTCGTATCCCACACAATAAGTGCAATACCATCTAATTGTAAGCCACGAATTTAATGACGAATTTATTCCACTGCTGTGGGTTAGGAACTCTGTGTGGGACAAGTGGGGTGTGGGGTGTGACAAGTTATTGCATCTTCAACGACGATATGTTTATGTCGCGGAATAATTATTTTGTGAGGGGAAGCAAACATTCATTAAGCATTACAATATTTATTTCGCCAAGGTAAAAGTTTTGAAGTGCTTAAATCAAATAAACATTGTAATAGTTAACGAATATTCTTTCCTCCTAACGAAATGTCCCTTTTGATTTATTCAAGCGTACATTTATCTAGACATCTAGACAGAAATAAAATTGAAGTGGCTGTCTGTGATTTCAAATAAATGCCTATATATAGGCGTATTGCTTTACTTGCACAATACTTAGGCATAAAAAACCGTCTTTTAAATATCTGTGTGTCTGTCTCTCTGTTTGGCTGCCTGTCTGTGTGTCCGGATTTAAGGGGAAAGGCCGCCATGCGCGTCAAAAAAGGAGAATTTTGAGAATCTTTTTGATGTGTAAACATCTATGCTATGGCTCTACGGTGGGACCTTCCTGGGAAATCGAGCGTCAGACGTAAGCCGTGTACATGTGACTGCGTCAGTGTGTGTGTGGCGCTACTGCGCATACTATTCGCGCAAGCTGGATTATCTCAACGGGAAAACATTTTAGAGAAAAATGTTTAATACAAAACTTTAAGGATTTTCCCGTGGCTACCCAGTGGTCGTATTGGATTTGACCTTGACCGTGACCTTTAAGGTAATATCAAATGCCTTCCTAAACCATTCATCCGATTGCGATGAAACTTTGGGGAATGGTTGGACGCATGCCCGCGAAAGTTTCTGAGTTAGTAAATCTTATACAGGGTGTTCAAAAAGTACCGGTACTAATGATTATTATGCCTTCCTAAACCGTTCATCCGATTGCGATGAAAAGTTGGGGAATGGTTGGACGCATGCCCGCGAAGGTTTCTGAGTTAGTAAATCTTATACAGGGTGTTCAAAAAGTACCGGTACGGATTATTATTATGCCTTCCTAAACCGTTCATCCGATTGCGACGAAAATTTGGGGAACAGTTGGACGCATATCCGCGAAGATTTGAGTTAGTAAATCTTATACAGGGTGTTCAAAAAGTACCGGTACGGATGATTATTATGCCTTCCTAAACCGTTCATCCGATTGCGATGAGTTAGTACATCTTATACAGGGTGTTCAAAAAGTACCGGTACGGATGATTATTATGCTTTCCTAAACCGTTCATCCGATTGCGATGAAACTTTGGGGAATGGTTGGACGCATACCCGCGAAGGTTTCTGAGTTAATAAATCTTATAAAAGGTGTTCAAAAAGTACCGGTACTGATGATTATTATGCCTTCCTAAACCGTCCATCCGATTGCGATGAAAAGTTGGGAAATGGTTGGACGCATACCCGCGAAGGTTTCTTAGTAAATCTTATACAGGGTGTTCAAAAAGTACCGGTACGGATGATTATTATGCCTTCCTAAACCGTTCATCCGATTGCGATGAAAATTTGGGGAACAGTTGGACGCATATCCGCGAAGGTTTCTGAGATAGTAAATCTTATACAGGGTGTTCAAAAGTCGAACTATACTTGACCTAAATTTGACCTCCGCTGACAATAAAGGTAACATGAAAAAAATGGTCAAGGACACATTTGAACGTGAAAAAAAAAATTAATTTGACCTTGATATAACCTTGAAGGTCATGGTCAAGGTCAAATCCAATATGACCATTGCGTAGCCCGGGAAAAATACTAAAGTTTTGTATTAAAAATGTATTTAAACAATGGTGGACGGACAAAATCAATCCACAATCTACCCGTGCAAAGCCGGGACGGGCTGTAGTAAGTTATAAATCTAATATAATAATAATAAATATTTCATTATAGAAAAAATTAAACTTCTTTATGTCGAACTACGACGTCATATTCCTCAATTAAACTCGGACCGCAGATAATTGTAAGATGTTTACACATCCTCCGTGAGTACAACGGCACTCACACCTTTTTTTTTTAGGAGTAGAGTAAAAGCTGTCGAATTTTCTTATGAAGTACTTTATCAAGTGTCTTTAAAGGTACAAAAAAATATTTTTTAATCTTTGATTAAAATGGCCGCTCCTGGATCCGGTTTCTACGATAAGTTTTTTTTGGAGATCCAAAATGGGCGCAAACCGGCTGTACCCCCAAACGGAACCTAGAACAAAAATCCAAAAACTTTTCTTTAATATATATCAAACTACTAGACTACGTAGGGAATTTTTAAAACATCGATTTTTCAAGAAATGGTGAGCTTATTAACAAAAAGTTCATGTTTTCACATAAAAATTTCATATTTAATTGTTTATAAAAAAAAGTTTACAATATATCGAAAAATCCCTACGTGGTCCTACTAGATTATATATGTAAAATACACTCTTAAAATTGGAAGGCAATCGGTAAAGATTTGTAGCCGCTATCGGTTCACCCGATTTGTTAAATGGTGTTTTGAGAAAAATGCGTTTAAAGTTTTAAGTAACGTTTTACGATCGAAAATTATCGTATATCTACCTTTAATCTGCGATGCCTGCACCGTATAGTTGGTCTTCTACGTTAACGTTGAGTTCTTGTTCTTTTCTGGCCGATTTTGAGGAAATTCGAGCTGTTTTTGGAGCCTCAGTCAGCGATTGGTTTGAAAAATCGATGCGGAGTTGGTCTGCCTCAACGCAGAAATTGTAACAATTGCTTCTAACTGTCGTATAACTTGCATTACACTACAAATTCCATCGTTGAAAGTGAATACGACAAGATTCCCAGCAATATCCAGTATAGTTTTTTCGCTTGACATAGATTTTGTGGTTATTGGCCACACCGTTGTGTTTAAACTTTCATTACTATTTTGAGTGAAACCACCTAAGCATCGATTTAGAAGATCGTCACTGCTCAACTCTTCGTAGATGGGCTTGATTGTTTCGAAAATTGTTTTCGACAGAGCCGGCTTGTGTGAGAAAGTATAATACCTACTTTATATATATATATATATATATATATATATATATATATATATATATATATATATATATACACATACGTATTGGTGGCTCTTGCCTTCTGCTACGAACACCATGCATTTTCACCAGCTGGACACCGCGAGGCGCCTCCGCAAACTGACGTAAACGACCGATTTCAGATTTTTTCTGACCACGAGACCTTTTTTTTTCTTATTCTTAAGAGTTTAAGGAAAGTTTTAAGCTAATAAAAAAATTCGATTTTTTAAAAGTTGCATGGTGGCTTTACCCCTTAACTCAAAAACGACTGAACCAATTCTAATGAAATTGCACAATTTGTACATGATATTCCAGGTCATAGTGCATTACATGATCTGCTTTTTGTTTCATCTTTCTTGCGTCTCTTCGACTGAAATTCTAAATTACGATCAAGCTTGCCTACTGTCTTCGAATTAGGCGAAATCAAAGGATTCGCTTTTCCATGTATTGGAAAGCGTTCTGACTCGTGTCTACTTTGTTCGAAAAGATGGAGGACACGAGTCAAGACGCATAGATAGTGGAGTTCGATGGCCTCCTTTGCACGTGTTTCTACTTTGGCATGCGTGACCATTCAACCTTTTTTATGGTTCTACAATTCAGTAAAAGTGCCCAGGCACACAGAAAAAAATTATTTATAGTCTTAGCACAAGCTTGGGTTTTACTGAGAACTTTTTGCTATCGTGACAAAAGTATCATTCGTGACAGCAAAAGATATGTCCAATATTAACAATATTTGTTGAGAGAACAAATATTGTTACCGAAAAAAATTCTACTGTGATTGTAGTTACATTTGATATTACTGGATGTTGCTTTTCGAATACTGCACGTCTGATTGTGATGCCGCAACCCTAACTGAAAAAAAGTTTTCCATTAATTTCGAACGGGATAAGACTACGTATAACCGAAGTAGTTGAAGACACTGCAATAATGAATTGTCATTGTAGGAAAAAAAATACTTTGTTAGGTGCTTTTTCAAATAACACGTATCCATTCATTGTCTCCGTTTTTTCAAAAATTTCTCTTAATTTTGATCTCATATTGCTCTGTACTGTTGATGCCCTGGTAAAATATTTTATCCTGAGTTGAATATTAAGTTATCAAATTTTAAATTCCATAATAAACTTCTGTTGATTCTGATTACTACTGTAGTTTCTCGATAAATGCTTAATCGTTGGCCAACATTTTATCCGTAAAATACTACTTTACGGGTAGTTAATTTAGGTAGCACGATCCGGTTAAAACAAAATGAAACTATGATGCATTTTCAAAACATCGCTCACTTCGTTCGACTGCTAATTTTTCCTAATTTCAAACTACTAGTCCGCAAAAGACGAGCCAATCCCCGCGCAAGGACTTCCTGAGCCCTACAAAAAATGTGGACGTTCCGAAATACGCCAGTCCTCAGCGTCGCCTTTTGCTCGAACCAAAGGAAATTCCGGCAAGTCCTATCAAGGGTAGCCCATCTAAACTTCCGGCGCATCAAAGATACCAATCACTTGTTGATAGCGGTGTACCAGCACTGCCGTTACCTTACAACTATCGACTTTTGGCAGAGACTTTCAGATGTGTCGATACGGTGAGATTTTTCAGTAGAAGAAGTTGGACGGACTTACTCAGTCGCTAATCTGCACGTGTTCTCGATATTTTGATGTTATTGGAGCAGGAAATTGTCGTGTTAATACTTTCGAGGAATCTATGCATGCTATTTGCGGACTAGGAGAAAACATTCGACACCAAAAGTTTTATATGGACACAACTGACTATTCCTTTTGTAATTTGGATATAACGTTTGAGTCGAGATAAAATATGCTTAGAATCGAAAAATATGTTTTATTGTTCCCTTCTTGGAGATTCGTTCATCACTTGCAGCTTTAATGTTGCATATTTCTTCCTGATCCCAGTAAATGATGTGTATCCATTCTTTAACCGGATTAATCCGCAAATTACACTACTGCTTCATTGAAATCAGAATGTCAGGCGCATGCAAGGACGTAGGCGTGGGTGATCCGAGTGAGTCATCTTGAGAAGGACGGACAAAAATAAGAAGGGAAATTAAAAAAATATATCGACAGGTTTCCGCAATGCTCTACAATCGCAAGGAGACGATAACGTTCAAAAAATTGAAACCGTCGGTTCAGGAATTGCTCCGTCGTAACTTTACTCTGGAGCATTTGGCTCAAATAAAGACAATCTATCCCGAAGCTTTTGAGTATCGTCAAGAAAAGCATAGAACCTTCGGATCGTCCTCCAAGCAGGACAAATATGAACTCGTTGTGTCTCCGATAGTGGAAGCCAGAAATGGCCGGAATACGCCTGACGCGGAGGACGTATTGAAATCTGCGTCCGAAAGGAGCATGAGTCCTGCAATTTTGCTGGAAAGACGAAGGAACTTCTACAAGGCTCTCTTAGGTGAGTGTATAGAAAATGTAAACATGTGATGTTGAGACTGAGAATTTTTAACGTTCCCGTTATACTGATATATTTTTTAATAATTAATTTAACGTAATATGAATGTATTCGTTTCCAGAAAGAGTCAAGGTGGAGCACGAGAAATTCTTATTGAATCTAGAGCAACCAATGGTTATTCCGAGGAATAAGATTACGAGGTGGCACCCCGAGTTTAGCGTTGAAGATTGCAAATCAATAGAGCAAGCCGAGTTGCCTCAGGCTCCTAATGTTGAAAAAGTCTCTGCCAAAGATGTTCTCGGTAAGTCAAGTTTTTATATTCGTCTGCTATTGTTTACCTTTAATACGATTACGGATTAAGATGACCTGAATTCGAAGAGAGAGCTCCGCTATAAAATTGAGCAATGAAAATGAAGCAAACTATGTCACCTTATATTATGTTTTTTTTCGCGGTGACAGGAGTGTAAGAAATTCGTAATTCTTACCACACAACTTGACAAGTTTCTTTATTCATATTTTCCATCAAAGTAGCTCCGTTTTACACAACGAGCATTTGTATCGTGTTCGTTTCACTATTCTCAAATCACACTGCTTGTGATTTTTCTACTTCCGAACCAATAATATGACCGCGTGTGAAAAGCCGAAATAACTTATTTCCAAATATTCGAAAAGCAATCAAAGCAAAAATGCTCTTGTTCTTGGTATTTGTAGAGGAATGCGTTCAGGTGCGTTTTCTTCGAAATGATCTTGGGCTACTTATACGTCGATTATACCGCGAATCGGTTGTTGTCGATTACGACTAATATCGAGGTATTCTTAAACAATGCGACGTAATTATTACATCATGCACACGACCGGCGAGGCGTATTTTGAAATTGGCGTATGACGAAATTGGCGATCCGCAAACGTTGCAACCTATTTATTGTCGAGATTCGATGCGACATTTACGGTGTTTGGCCACGCATCAGCAAATATCTTTCTGTCCGCTGTTATAAAAGCGTACAATCGATTATGCTGACAATTGTAGTAACTCTTTAGTACGATTTAAAACACTCGACCTTCCTAGTTTATTGTATTGTTCCTTGTAATCGAAGAACGAGCAGTTTAAAATGTTGAACATGGTCAATGGATTCAAGGTTTCTTTGGCCGATCGTCAAGTGTTAAATAGGATCAGTGAGTTGATTCAACTTGTAGTTTATTCTAGATTGATTTTGATGATTCTGCTTTACTGCGGTTAATTCCTTTTTCCTTAAACCTTGACGCGATTAAATTGATAAAGTAATTTCTAATCCTCAAATTCGTTCATTAGCTTCAAATTTGACGAAATATCACTTGCGCCTCGCTTCGGCAATTCTTGAGTTTTAGACAAACGTACGGTAATTGCTAGGTTTTAGGATTGATGCATTTTATTTCGTTAAGATATGAATTTTATTCAATAATCGTTGTATAGTCGTGTTTTCCTCGTCATTTGGGATTCATACAATTAATATTTCATTATCAGTTAATGGGGGTAGTCTTGTAAGAACTTTAAATCCAAAAACTTAGATTTTTTATAACAATAAAATATACATATATAAAGAACTTTACACATTAAATATAAGTTTGTGTTTCGGTAATATTTGTAAAAAGTAAATCAAGCTATAGAAATCTTTGCCAAAGTGGATTATATAGCAGCATCAAATAAACTAGATATTCATGCATCGGGCGTCTCCTTTCCCTTTGATGTTACAGATAAAGCAAAGACACTATTCAAATGTAATACGCGCATGGAGACCGCTTTGAAGCGACTAATCGATGCGAAAATGACTACGAAATCTGAATCTCAACTTTCGGAGACTACTTCCAGTCTAACATCGGACGCTTCCACACAAGTAGTAGATGACAATATTCCGAAAGTCGAGATTTTGGTGATTGATACTCCTCCAGCTACGCCTACAACACATACTAGTTATCTCAGTACAGCTTTTAAGGGAATTCCTAAGGCTCTTCTGGAGAAGGTAAGATTTCATTTTGATACTTGAAATTGTACATCATAATAATTTTACAATGGATCGCAGTACAATTCTCGCATTCTAATTCCGTAAAATGTTATAAATGTATACAGGTTCGCGCGAAGCAAGCAGCCAAAGCTTTGGAGGCAATGACGAGGTCACCAAACGCCGAAAAAGAAGTTGCCACGTATGCGCGATTGCCCGAATTGGCAAAAGTTCTACGAAATATCTTTGTTGCCGAGAAAAAGGGTGTGCTACCTATGGAATTCGTTATTCAGAAACTGGATAATTCATTCCGTACAAAATTAACCCCAAATGAGATAGAGGAACACATCAAACTCTTGTCCAAGCTTCTACCTATGTGGACGAGCGTTTTTAACGCCAGAAATACTAATCATTTGAAGTTGATGAGAGATATCGATTTAGCTAAAGTAATCAAGAGACTTGAAATTATGGCCAATGACAAAGTCAAAGGTTGACGCGTTCGTTCATTTTTCTTTACTACAGCACTGTATCAACGTGATAAAATTAACGTGATAATATTTTTTTGAAGCATAGCTCTGTAGGAAAACCTCGTGACAAGCCTCTCGTAGAGTATTAAAAGACATTTCAAAAATGCAGCGACGGGTAGAACAAGTTTAAAGCCGAAAGTTCTTCAACTTTTAAATCCAAAGAAAGTTTTCTACTCGGATTTTTGTCGTACCTCACTCTGTTTCCGAGATATTCTTTTGGGACCACCTTTTTGGCACAGCAACGTAAAATTGATAAACTTTAAATGCGCCTATTTTTTTTGCAAGGGAGATGGCGAATAGGTCACGTCACGAAGTTTATTTATTACTGATCATTAATTTTTTGGGGGAATTGATCTGGGTTTATTTCAAATAAGTTTATGGAAGGAATCTTGCATATACCGCCCAGTATTTAATATTAATTGATTGATTATTGACGGCCGATATCTTTCCATTAGCGATCATTAGTTGTTGTTCGAAAGGTACATAAGTAAGTTCCTTTAAGATCTTCATGGGTACATTTCTCCTCAACAGTTTAATCTTTCATCTAGCCATCTCGAAAAATTGGAGTTGGACCAAAAAAGAGATAAGACTGAAAGTTGAGTAAATGTGGTTCTATGATGTTCCTTTACAGCTGCACAAAAGTAATATTTTGTTTACATTATATCAAAAATAGTCTTATAATTATATCCTATAATCCTATTTCAGTCTATATTTACTTTCATTTATTATCTCACATTAATATCGCAGAAATGTTAATTGCAGGAATAAAAAATAATAATTATTCTATGACTGCAATATATTGTGTATTATAATTATGGAATAATGATGATTACCTCTTATCCAATGAAATGCTTCATCCTATATACATAATTATATGATAATATTATGTCCCATTAATCTTCAGTGACCTATTTACGCGGCGGATTTGGGTAATTTTTAAAAATGAAACTAAACAGCGAACTATTTTCGTAAAAGCAATTTTTTGAAGATGAAACTATTTAAAAAAAATACTTTGTACTTCGCACATCAGACGGGCGCCATATAATGCATTTATACGAACTTTACAAAACGAAGATGGAGACGAATTTTGAGATGACATTTAATTGGATTTTGCATATATACGTATTAAAGAGACATTTTGCAATTTATAAATACTGTGCTTTCTTGTATCCTTCGTCTAATTTTACATCCAAGGCATTTGCTTTTACTGTAGGACTTCCTTCCTCTTTACCTCCTGGATAGATGTGCATTTTTCCTAAGTCACAGCTGTACTGTCGAATATTCGACATATGTCTCACAAACAAAGTAATATTTATTTTTCTTATCCAATGGCTGTGCTTTCCCATAAAATGTGTTTTATTTTTAATTTCCACGAGAAGGTGAGCGCCTGGCATTAGACTGCCAGTAGAGTTTCGGTGTCTGGAGTTGGTTATTGCACAGACGCCCATCTATCGGACTGATAGTTCTTTTAATACGTAATATTCTGCAGTAAAGAATAATTGGTAGGTGTATGGGGGTTTCTTCCTACTAGATATGGCCACGAATATTTCGTATTGAATCATTATTTTCTAAATTAAAGAGACACATGAATGGTAAGGGAGGATTATCTTAATTATTTATTGATGACGTATTGTCTTACTGTATAAATTAAATAATAGAGAATACCTTAATACGAAATGAAGGCATTCAATCGAAATGTCAATAGTGAATATTCTATAATAAATGAAGAACTTTATTATTCGTCCTTTATTTATTACAATAGGTGTACAACTTCCGTCGTTTTTGGCTGTCTATTACGTTAGGAAAACGGCGGAAGCAAAGTTGTACACTTAATATTATGTCCGATAACTCGAGCTACCACATCTAGTTCCTATTAGAAATGAAAATTGCAATGACGCATAAGCGTACGAAATATGACTCCTCTACAAGATAGTTTCTTCGTAAGTGGTAAATGCTACCCGATGGCTGATCCGCATATCAAAATCTGCACGCAGTAAAATCACTTTGACTGCGGAAAATCGGCTAGACTTTACCTAGTTAGAAATAATTAGTCCACAATTTCATAAAGAATTAAACATATATTTGTCATACAAAATATCTCGGATGGTTTTTAGGATTATTTCCATGCGGGCTAGGTCTTTGCAACTGCTATATAAGTCGCGTGAGTGCAAGCAAGAACGTCGATTAACTCTGGTGAATAGCTAGAAGCGTCTCTGTCATATAGGTATAGTGTGCTTAATAAGAGCATGACTAGGTTAATTTATAGACAAATTTATGGTACAAAACTGAAAATATATGTATGCATTCTTCTCGTTTAAAATCCAAATGCTTTTCTAAAAAGATGTCCAGTCACCAGCGGCGTCAATACTTGACTGACATCTCAGAGGCACACTTTCTACTAATTGTAAGTTTGCGATGTTCTCTTGCGGGAAAGATCTTCATATCCGGCGAATTTCTTTGGTTAACTGTTTTAACAGAATATTTTTTTCCACAAAGTCTGCTTAATGTATGCCCAAACGTTTTTAATAGGATTTACATCAGGCAACTGTGATGGCCAATCCGACTGATTGATTTCACATTCCTCTTTCCACTGACAATGAGTGCAGAGCCTGCTTTTGTGTTTTGGATTATTATTCTTCTGCGGGATCAAATTTTGATTTATCTCTCAAAACCGAAGTTTAGCAGATGGCAGTAAAGCCTTTTGATAGATTTTCAACATTTTTTTCGGCATTCATATTGTGCGTAAATAAGAATAATGTGCTGAATCCCTGTGCAGAAAAGCAACCCCAAAACATGCACCTTTACTACGTGCTTAACGGTTTGCTGTAACAATCTATTGGTGTGGGTAGACCAAGCTCTCGTGATGACATTATGTGCCAAAAAAGAGACTTCATCAATAAAAATCACATTGCTCCAATCACGATCGATGTTTTCGTGCGCCCAAGTGAGTCATGTTTCCACGTGTTTTTCAGAAAATAATGATTTTTTTATTGTGCCTCACTACTTTATATTGTGAGCATGAAAACGAATTCGAATACTTGCACATGACATGTCTAGTCCTTTTTCTTTCAATTTTACTTGTTCTTGGCGCAGTGTTCTAGACCCAGGATTCTTTAAAAATATATTCACGATCTGTTCATCTTTTTCTGTGAATTTTCGCACCGAACCACATCCCAGTAAATCATCAACCGTTTCTGTCTTCATACTGCTTTAATCCGTTTATTAACAAATGCTTCCAATTTTCCCATGTATTTTGTAGCAGCTGATTGCGACATTTTCGGTCTCTTCAGGTGTCTACAAAGAAAAACAACTTCGTAACGTGATGCGTAAGCGGCACTCATTGTCTATTGTGTATTGTGTCTATTATCTAATGTGTACCTACGAAATATCTCGTTCCTTGACAAGAGTTCGTTTAAGACATCTGTCAGACATGTACAAGATGTCTATAGGCTAGGCAAGTATCTCAAATTATTGACGCGCGCGCGACCTCGTGGATAGTCCACGAAACTTTGGGGTGATAAGTGACCAATCAGGATCAAGTATTCCGTTGTCTGTAACCTACCACAACGGAATACTTGATCCTGATTGGTCACTTATCACCCCAGAGTTACGAACTGCGACCACCTCGTGGCGCCACTAGAGATACTTGCCTAGCCTATATGTCTAGAAAATAACATCGATATTTGCTATAAATGTGGTTGATATCTAGATATAAACAGCGCGTAGATGTCTGACAGATATACTAAGTTAACAAGAGAATCGATATTTTATAGTAAATATAATGATTGTTTAAAATTAAGAGTTAATACTATTAAACAAACTTAATTATAAAGCTCTATATTAGATTTCTCGTTCTTTAATAAAAAACCACACGAATTAGCAGCTAGCATTTTATTAGAAAACGAGAAGACCCTCTAGAGCTTTGTAATTCCTTTTTTGTAATATTATTAACCCGTCAGCAATCGCACTCCCGTCCCACCGTTCTTTAAAGGGCCGTTTGCACGGTGATAGTTTCTGCGATAGTTGCTGTCATGATAGCCAGTATCACATGAACTATCACCATGTAAATAACCCGAAAGTAACTGTCATGCTAACGCGAGAGTACTGTCGCGTCAGCATGACAGTTACTTTCGGGTTATTTACAGGCTATATATCATGGGTGCTTTCCATTTACACGACTCCCAGCGACTTTTGTGTCGACTCGTGTCGACTAGTGTCGACTCTCATCACAAGGGTAATAGAACGCTCGCTAGGCTAGTAGAGCGGTAAATTCGAATATTTTCTATACTAATTTAGGACTGGAGGGGTATACCTAGATACAAAACCCGCTAGTCACATTTATAGCAATTCACATTTATAGCAATTTTATGAATATACTTATAGAATAAGTATATTCATAAAATCTTTGAACTGGCTACAGTATAAAACGTAAGTATAAAACGTTTTCAAACATAATAGTAATACTCATTATTAATATACATTTTTTAAGTATATATGTAAAATCTTACATTTTTGGAAAGATTATTAATGTAAGTATAAATAGTGTAAAATTTATTTATTTCACGCATTCAGCATTTCAGATGAATGTGTATACAAAATAATGCTAACCTCAAATGTGACTCGCTTAAAAAAATACACATTTTTGAAGTATATATGTAAAATCTTACACTTTTTGAAAGATTATTCATTTATTTATTTCACGCATTCAGCATTTCAGATGAATGTGTGTACAAAATGATGCTAACCTGTACGGACATGTACAATCGACCTGGTATTTACGAATGAATAACTAAAATCTACGGATCTAATATCGGTAATATCTACAGATTACTGCAAATAATTACATTTTCCACCTACCTTCATTTTCTTCAATCAGACTTTGCGTTAACTTTCCATTATATATTTTTCCTTTGCCCCGTTCGTTCAAACTTTCGCTCCTTTTACACTCAAACTCAGAGTCCTCAGCAGCCCCCTACAACTCACACGTATATTCCCATTAGATATCTTTGACCACGCTTTGTCGCCAGTCGTACTAATCCGCTACGTGGCGCCCTATCGCTGGCCCTGTGCTGCTGGTTGCTGGCTGTTGGCTACGCTGGCTCATATAAAATTCGTTCGAACATTTACTGGACTATTTCTATTACTTCATAAAATTCCTTATCCCTACATATTTATTACAAAATGGAATAATGCTTCATTGCACTCAAGCCCCTTCATTCACACCTCATTCGCCCGCTTTCAGCCGGGCCTGCCGGACCAGCGACACTGCGCCACCACGCGGTTGGCGACAACGGTTTGGCCATGCGAAACGCAGAGTTGCAGGGGGCTGGTCCTCAGAGTGAACTCAGCTCTCTAGCGGAGTCTGTTTGAGGTGACTCGTGTCGCCGACTCACGGCGACACAAACTAAATGGAAAGCACTTTCGGCGACACGAGTCGACTCGTGTCGACTTGTATCAGTAAAAGGAAAGCACCCCATGACAGCAACCACAGCAACTATTCGCGAATAGCACGACCACAGGATGGCGCTGACAGTTGGCCATGATGGCGGTGTAGAGGATTGGCGTTCAAACAGTAGTAAATGTGTGCTTATTTATTTCTTGAAAAAATAAACTATTGTGCGAGAAAATATGTTCGAAGCATTTGAAATCAATGAGAAGGGCATCGAGACTGTACTGGGCGACAGAAAATGCCCTTTAGTGGAAGGCGAATCAGTTTTAACCGTAAATTTTATATTCCATTGCGGAATACTAAAACAAAAAAGAAACAAAATAATCATATGGGGATCATGCTTGCAAACATCCCATGTTCAAGAAAAGAACCATACAGTCATAGTGGAGATCTTTTTTGATGGTTGGAATAAAATTATTAAGTGCAAGTGCACTTGTCCTGCCGGGGCGGGAAATTGTTGTAAACACGCGGTTACAACGATTTGCACTTAAGCAGGTAAGTTTTTTCCCGGTGCAAAACTTAAAAAACGAAGTTGTTATACTTTATTTTCTACACTATAATTGGATTTATTCGAACATCCTGTTATTATACGTAAATTTGATTTCACTGATTTATTTAAAACAGAATAAGACTGGACACCCTAGATCAATTAAGTTGCACTGATGTGACGCAAAAATGGGGGATATTAAAAAAACAAGTTGTCGACGCCATTACAGTGCCGAAACTGCTGGAGGAATCCTGTCATAGCATACATTTAGAGGAAATTTGTACTATGCGTACTGACTTAACAGAAGCCGACAAAAAAGAATTTCTACTCATTTTATTGGCAGGGGCGTCTGATAGCGAGGCGGCAATTCATAAATCTTGCTCGAGAAATACATCATTGGAAGTATTGCAAAAAGTTGAAAATGTGGAAACTGAAGCTGCAGCAGTTCCAGTGATAACAGATATTTTCATTTTTTTCTCATTGTATGCTGTCCTAACCATTAATGTTTTAAGGTTAATACTTAATACTTTACTTTTTCTACAGCAAGGGAAGTAATTTCTTACCACCATAATGAAAATTATCAAATTTAAAGTAGTCACTGCACACTTTCATGCACGTCGTGTATATCTTCATTTTTAAATTATTCAACCATTCCTTTCTCAATTGTGCATTAGATGGAAACATATGAAAACTTAAACTGTCTGTTTTTATATTTCCACACTGAGGGACAACGCAATACTTTTTATTGCGTTTTTTTCCATTTTTTACAAACGCCAACAAGACTACCTCGTAGAAACTAAAATCTCTTAGAGTGTTTCCGAGGCTGACCGCGGCGCGGCGCCACAATATTTGCTATTCGCGAATCGCAGAAACTATCACCGTGCAAACGGCCCTTTACTCGCGTGATGAGAGATTCTTTCACGGCTGCGCGCGCAACGTATTTGACGCGTAAAGGCCATCACACGTGAAAAAACGTAAGCAGTAACAGTAAGGATTGACCAATCAGAAATATCATTCTTACGGAATTATGCTTAAACAGGCTTTCTGATTGGTCAATCCTTACTGTTACTGCTTACGTTTTTTCACGTGTGATGGCCTTAAATCTTAGTGGGCGGGCGAGGGAAATTATTGTAAAAATTTTTTTAGATATATTCTTTTAATACAAAAGATGGACTGGGCATGTTTTTATTATTTTAAAAATTAAAAAAATAAATTTGAAGAATTCCAAATTAAGTGATTTATTATGCTTTTTTTATCATAAATTATTTAACTTTTTAACACAACAGTTTTTAGTTAGATAAATTATAATGCAAATATTTATTTCCCTCGTTTCCCTCCAGCCGCCAGCAGTGGCGAGAATTGCCGAACGCGGCCGACTACGCGCGAAGGCAGCACGGCTCCCAGCCTACTTTAAGGTCCAGATACACATGCTAGTAAAAAAGCATGCTTATGAGCATGCTTAAAAAAAGCATGCTCTTTTAAAGGTCCAGATACACATGCTAGTAAAAAAGCATGCTTATGAGCATGCTTAAAAAAAGCATGCTCTTTTAACGGCTACACTTGCTCGATATGAGCATGCTACTTTTAAGCATGCTTTTAAATAAGCATGCTTAAAGCAAGCACTCGGATACACATGCTAGTTCCTAACAGGCTGTCTGCCAGTGCAGTGGAAAAGATGGAACACCAAGTGGCTATCCGCACAGAAGTGAAAAAAATAATTGTATTACTTGCAATTCAATGCATACGAAATCTTCTATTGAAAGAGAAAAAAAAAGGAGGAATAGGAATATTCATCAAAGTTTCAATTTTTGAGATAGAGTAAAGAACTTTCTGCGTTTCACTCTTAAAATAATATACTTTTAAGAAATAAAACAGTATTACGAGTTTTGAAAAAAGTATATTTATTTTACAGTTTGAAGATATTAATTTTCATGAAACTCGTACAATCAAATAGGTCGGTTTTGAACGTGTAAAATAAAGTGAAAAAAACTTTTTATGAGAAAAATGTATATTTTATTACCATGGGGTCCACTGGACCCCGTGTGACCACTACGAATTAATAAATTATTAATAAATTGTCTGTCGCATATTCGCCCAAATGCTCTTCGCATTTGGGCCCTAGACCGGTGTGAGGGAGAAATTCGACACTCCTCGGGCCCTTTGAGCCATAAATTAGATCCGGGAAAGTTCCTCAGTGCCACGGGGTCGAAGAGCGACCAGTACGTTCGAAAACCCCCGAGCGACCGGAACAGCTCGCAAATAAAGTTAATGCATTATTTGTTTTCCCTTACAAATTGATGTAATTTTATTCATCCTAAACCCACCACGCAAGATTAATTTGGCGCGTAGTCCGTCGCTCGAAGACGGAACATTGTTTATTAGAATAGGTATTGCGGGGAACGGCTTATTTCGATCCGTCCGTTAATTAACCTTTTCCGGAAAAGGTGTGCGACGGAACACAGACTCTAGTCTTCATGACCATCCCATCGCGTCGTTTGACGTCCCGTCTGCGACGGTCCCTGCCACATGTTGTCCCTGCTGGGTCGTGTCTTGCCGGACAAGTGGGCGGTAGTACATTTATTTGTATATACTAGCTTTGTGTGCTCCCCAACCCCCGGGGGGTAAGTACCTGGCTCCGCGCATCGGGTCCCAAGGTCGCCGGGGTTTTTGGCGACACGGTTTTGTCCACGCATTTATTAAAAAACTATTTTATATAATAATAAAATAAAAAAGGAGAAGGAAAGGATTTGATCCCCAGTCAGTATTTTGACGGGCGATGACGCGATTAACCACTTTCGTGCGTGGTTCTGAAAATTTACCGTCGCCGCGGCGACGATCCTGTCAAGAAATTTGCGCAGCGGCGGCGACGGCAATTAAATATAAATCACTTTGTTGAATTACACTCATAACCCCACACTCACTGTAGAAACTGGTAAGGTTGCGCGCGGCGCGACACGCAAAATCAAACTCAGCCAGATCTCGTCGCGCCAAGCCTAGACCTGACAGAGCCATCAGTTTTGTGCCACAAACGGTCGCATTTGCACGCACGCATTGGCTCTTCGTGCAAATGTGACAGTTTTGCCTCACCGTGTATGGGCATTCCAGTGTGCCCAAATTTTCATTTCACATTTGCTCGCGTGCAAGCACGCTTCAGTTTTACCTCACCGTGTATGGGCCGGTTATTAGCAAACACCGTCTACACTTGCTCATAAGCGTTCTCCTTTTCACCCCCGCCTCAGGAAGCATGCTCGAAAATCAACCGTCGGTCGATTTGTGAGCATGCTTATTTTAAGCATGCTCGAAACGAGCAAGACTTGGATACACATGCTACTAGGAGCAGTTCCTGGAAAAAAGCATGCTTGCGTGCTCGAAACTAGCATGTGTATCTGGACTTCTAAATAAGCATGCTTAAAGCAAGCACTCGGATACACATGCTATTTACTAGGAGGCTGTCTGTAGCAGGCAGGCTGTAATTCGTGAAAAACTGCAACTGGCGAATATTTGTTATCGCGCTCAAAGATAAAAGAGGAAATATAATTTGTAATGTATGTCACATTCTGAGAAACAGCGATTAAATTTTTATCACGGTCAAATTTGGAAGTAAAATTCCTTGATTCTGTTTATGATTTTCTAGAAATTTGTCAGTTTAGCGATTACTTTGTTCGCTCGATCAAAGTTACTTCATATACTGAGAAAAGAGTTTATTTGCAGTTAATAAATTTATAATTGATTACGACGGAAAAAATATTTCGTTAAGCCAAGTGAATATAATATTAATTATTACACAATGTCTCTTTCATTCAAACAAAAATACAGTAATAGCTAATGAATATTTTCTTGGCCCAAAGAAACTTTTTTTTCGCCATAATCAAGTACTCTGAGGGAAGAAGTCTAGTTAAATACAAACCTATATATAAGACAAAAATTTATTTGAGATAAATAGACATTTATTTACATCGAATAAAAGTTTATTTACATTAAATTAATGTTTTGCATATTTTTTTAATCGAGTACGAACCTAGTAGAACATTTATCTAATTCAAATAGAGTCTTATTCAATGAGAATAAATTCCTTTTCATCTCAAGTAAAATTTTTATTAGGTCCAACTAGACACGACGGAACACGACTAGACGCGAGGGATATGAGCATGCTTATTAGGAAACACCGTCTACACTTGCTCATAAGCGTTCCTCTTTTCACCGCCGCCTCAGGAAGCATGCTCGAAAATCAACCGTCGGTCGATTTCTGAGCATGCTTATTTTAAGCATGCTCGAAACGAGCAAGACTTGGATACCTACACATGCTTCTAGGAGCACTTCCTGGAAAAAAGCATGCTTGCGTGCTCGAAACTAGCATGTGTATCTGGACCTTTACTCGCGCCGTGAGAGGAACTCTCACATTTGAAGGGTACAGGAATAAAACAGGGAATATCCACTTTTCGTCGAAAATTGGGTTTTCATCGCTATCTATAGTATTTTATGTGCACTTTTTGATGGTAGGACTGTTACAGGAATAAAACGATAGATGTCCACAGAAAATGCAAATAAAATATTGGTATACCTACAGGCATAAAACAAGAGATCTCCAAGCTTAAAAAGCTTAATTTCTCAAGATTTTGTTTTTGTGACATTCCCTGTTTTATTCCTGTACCCTTCATTTTTAGTTTCGCGTCAAGAAAAAAATTCTTTTTTAGAATTTGACTGAATCTTTTTGTTTTTAATTTACACTGAAAGAAAGAGGAATAGTTGTTTAAGGATAAAAAAAATTTCGAAGCATTTGGATGATTTTTGTAAAAGTTTCCTACACCGTGAAAATTTGCGTGAGAGAAATGCTCATAGCGCGAGTGCTGACGGGTTAATTTTAAATGTTATGAAATTATTATATTTACCACAGAATATCGATTCTTGTCAACTTAGGATATCTGTCAGACATCTACGCGCTATCTACATATATCTAGATTTCAACCATGCTTATATCAAAATAATATAGATGTCATTTTTTAGATATATAGACATCTTGTAGATGTCTGACAGATATCTTTTGCTACTTGGGTATGTTCCATAATATCAGTAGTATCTCCTTTCATCTTTTTGTATCGTTTTTCCCTTTTCTCCTTTTCTTCCCGTTCTTTTCGTGATTTTTCGTATTTTTCCTTCCAAACATTTTTCCAAAAACTGGAAATCTCTCTCCAGCTTCCATGAAAAGATTTGGGGTCTGAAATAGGATTTCCAATCTACCGTTGGGCGATATTGGTAGATGCTGTCAGACGATACTTATCCATTTTGCACTAGACTCCTGTATAATAAGCACAGAATCTATTTACCAAGTAAACACAGCTATATGGTTGTTATATTCCAACTATAAAAACAAATGTAACAGGTAATATTGCATGAGTATTACAAGTTGCTCTTACGTGTAAATTGTAATTTCACTCTCAAGGAGGTTAGCATGTTACATAACACTATTATAATCGTTTAATAACTAATTCGGTTTTATCATTAGGGGAGGGTAGGGTATTGGCGCTCACGGGGAAATAGCGCTCAGACTGGTTCCTAAAGAACCGCTGAAATATTTACAAAGGTAACATCACCGCCATGTAGTGTCAAAACACATAAACTACGGTGCCAGTCCACAGCCGCTTAGCAATCACATGTGTCTCCATTCAGACAGTTTTGTTGTTACGCTGTTTACACTGTACGCTTTTTTAAAAATGAGAGCCCTTTTTTTCTTCAGTTTTCTATGAGCTTTTATATTTTTTGTGTTGAAACTGAATAAAGATTAATACTGTAAACCCCCGTTTTTTTTCAAATTTCCGATTCTAATGGAAAATGTACAATTTGCTTAAGTAGGCGGCAATGCCCTTCTCCCCTACATTACTCCACCAGAACAAGTACATTTCTTTAACTAAAACTGATTAAAACAATGTTGTAGGGCAATAAATAACATTTTTGTCACTCAGTGTCAAATACTCGGTTTCATGGGCGTCCTCGACGCATGTGAAGTCATCTTTCACACACCAATTCGTGAAAAGTTGCGCAGTGCGTGAAATAACCTGCGCAGTGCGTGAAATCGTCAACCTCGTATTTGACACTTGTGACAAAAAATAGAATTCGTTATTCGGTTGTTTCGCGCCGCTTTAACGAGTGTGATTGCCGTACTCGCTTCGCTCGTGCGGCAAACTTCACACTCGTTAGAAACAGCGCTTCACGCCCTAATAACGAAAATAACTATTGCTAATAATGAAGTCCTGAAATATTAAAGAAAAAAAAGGAGATGCATATTATGTGGGATTCGATTGGAGGTGTTTCGGGAAGAAACAGAAACGAATCCCCTAACAAAAGAAAAACTCTTTATTCCCTCCAACTCACTGCTAGGAACAAAAGATTCGAGACTGACTAATGCCTAGTTCAGACACGGCAAGTAATTTAGTCGAGTAGCGAGTAATTTAGTAATTTAGTGCATGCGGACAGTAAAAAATTAGTAGAGTAGTTTAGTGTAGTAGGTCAGTCACTCACTACTCGACTAAATTACTCGCTACTCGACTAAATTACTAGCCGTGTCTGAACTAGGCATTAGGCTAAGCACATAGTGGAGCGGAGAGCAAAGCAATGAGAGAGCAGAGCATTGGTATAAACATAGTGGAGCGGAGAGCAAAGCAGCGATGAAAGCGGAAAGCAAAGTAGTGAGAGAGCAGAGCATTGGATAAGATTCAGTATAGTGCAGCCGCGCGTTCAAGAGTGTTTCATTGTCGGTATGGATTTGTTATTAAGTGAAAATTCTTCACTGAAAATGTATTACTTATTAAAAAATAGGAACAAGGCAAGAAATTTTGCTGTTCTCAGCATAAATAAAATGAGATATAGACATGGAGAATTTCACCATTTGTATGAGCAGTTACGCAAAAACCCAGAAAAATTTCATGCCTATTTTCACATGACTAGTAAAACTTTTGATTATATTTTGGAACAAATTCAACCACGATTATTGAATCAGTGGACAAATTTCAATCGTACCCCCATCAACCCTCCAGAACGTCTTGATGTAACTCTAATGTAAGAAAAACAATATTTTGTTTATATAATTTATTAAAAGAAAATACAACATCAATTACATAAATGTTTGATTGACTTTCCCCTGCAAAATTGCTGTAATACTGACGTTGGATGAGAATACTCGGACACATTTTGAAGTTCTACCAAGCGGGGTTGATCAATTTGATACATATTGGGAACGCCGTTCAACAGGCCTTCAAGTGACTGCATATGATATATGATCTTGATTTCCATAGATAAAGTTAAAAACCAGCTCCTGTATTTTCATTCTTAGCAGCATTTTTTGGTGTGGGCGAAGTGGACGTACATGGGGCAGTAAACTTTCAAAAAAAAAGTTCATCTTTTTTCGGTTTGGTTTTCAAAAATTCTTCATTTATTTTGTTCTATATTTATAAGAGCAGTATCAATGTCGTCAGTTTGATTTTTTCTTTTTCTTTCTCTGTTAACGGACGTTGAAGCACTTCAAGTATTTGGTTGAGAAGTGTTTTGTTGTTGATTATTTACTGATGGTGAGTCATCAATATTATTGTCTTCAAATTCTTCTGCATTTGATTAAAATGTATCTTCGATCACAATATCTCTATCAATTTCTGGAAGATTTCCCGTGCTTTTTCGAGCAGTAAATTGATCTTTTAGAAAATAAAGTCTTTCAAAATACGCCCATGATGACTTCCAATCAGTTTTAGATGCACCATCTCCAGATCGTTTCATAGGCATCTTTTTCAATTCTTTTCGGAAAGTATCTCTCACAGTTTTCCATTTTGATCTAACAAGGTTTCCTATAAAATTAAAATCTACAGGGTGTCCGTCAAGTATGGAAACGGTTGAATATCTCGAAAAGTACGCTTCAGAACGGGAAACGAAAAAATACGTATCCGATATTTTTTTAAAAACTATCAAATGATACCAAGATTGATCCCACACCCCAATCCCTGTGGGTGGGGCAGGGGGAAGCTTCAAAATCTTAAATAGGAACCCCCACTTTTGATTGCATATTCGCATTCTACATTAAAAACTACATAACTTTTATTTGAAACATTTTTTTTCGATTCGTGGCGGTTGGCGCTATAATCGACGAAATTCAATTTTTTCGGTTTTTGCAATTGAGAGTCGATTTATTCGATTCTGCAATACAATTGCGATAGAAATTTACATTTTTTATTCTCATACTAGATATTTTTGTTAAAAGTTTAATTTAGTTTTGCAAATTTGAAGTGCAGATGCGTTCTGTACCTGGAATTCCCCCGGCGGAAGGTATATTCCGGGAATCGTAGCTATTCTTTCACTAGTAGTCCGTTTTAATGATATCCGTTAACCTGAGTACACGTAAACAGGTACCGCTAATTGCCGGGCCTTCCGGACCCTCGAACCTCGATGTATTCCGAAAGGGATTATCCTTGAGTAATTAGCTTATTTCCTCTAACGGAACTTAGTGCGTCACGGGGAATTCCAGGTACAGAACGCATCTGCACTTTAAATTTGCAAAACTAAATTAAATTTTTAACAAAAATATCAAGTATGAGAATAAAAAATGTAAATTTCTATCGCAATTGTATTGCAGAATCGAATAAATCGACTCTCAATTGCAAAAACCGAAAAAATTGAATTTCGTCGATTATAGCGCCATCTGCCACGAATCGAAAAAAATGTTTCAAATAAAAGTTATGTAGTTTTTCATGTAGAATGCGAATGTGTAATCAAAAGTGGGGGTTCCTATTTAAGATTTTGAAGCTTCCCCCTGCCCCACCCACAGGGGTTGGGGTGTGGGATCAATCTTGGTATCATTTGATAGTTTTTAAAAAATATCGGATACGTATTTTTTCGTTTCCCATTCTGAAGCGTACTTTTCGAGATATTCAACCGTTTCCATACTTTACGGACACCCTGTATATGGGGCATTCTGTGTCAAGACAGCCACTTTTTTTTCATGTGGGTCTCAAGAAATCTGATTTTTATTTACATAGTCACATACTTGATGAAAAAACATTACCTGAATTTTTTTAGATTTTTTTCACGCACCACATTAATGGTACCTATACCGCATACCCTATGGCCAACCGCGCAGGTGAGCTGCGACCTGAATTCTTGACTTCAGCATGCGCTGCATAAGAACGAAAAGTGTCGACTGCTCTTCTAATAGCTGTTAATTCGGGAGATCGAAGCGTTTCGTGTAACCTCAAAATCGTAAAGTTTTGAATTAGTAGTGAATCATTTGTAGAAGTGATGAGCAATAATCATAAATAATCTTCCGAATTGACACCTTAGGTATCGCTCACGCCACGTCGTAAAACTACTTCCTAGACACGCGCGGTGCTAGCGCGGAAATAATTTCTGAAACAAATAGGCATGAGGCGTGTAATTCGGTTGGACATCGAAAAAACCCGAAGGCTTGTTAACTCTCACTTCTGAACATTTCTTACCATTTATTCAAAGATTCACGATTTCGAGCTTAGACTTCGATCTCCCGAATTGATAGCCATCGGGAAATCAGACGTTTCACACTTTTCGTAAGAACGCAGCGTAAGAGCGAAAAGCGTCGTCTGATTTCCCGATGGCTGTGAATTCGGAAGATTATTTATGATTATTTCTCATCACTTTTCTACAAATTATTCACTACTAATTCAAAACTTTACGATTTTGAGGTTACACGAAACGCTTCGATCTCCCGAATTGACAGCTATTAGAAGAGCAGTCGACACTTTTCGTTCTTATGCAGCGTACTCGTCTGAAGCCCACTCTAACTGTACCATAAATACTACCGAAGTCAAGAATTCAGGTCGCAGCTCACCTGCGCGGTTGGCCATAGGACATGCGGTACATTGATTTCAAAACATATTTTTCAAAACAAAATATATCAAAATTGTTAAGTGACATTAACAGGCATTTTCTTACAAAAAAGTGAAAAAAACACCAGAAAATATTTATTTCGCCAATGCGACAGTCTCGATTTTTCTTTAACAAATTTAGTATATTTGAAATCAATAAAAACTGTGTAGACAAAAATTTGGTAGTGGGAGGGCCATTCCTTCATGAAGAAAAAAAATCTGAGTTTTTTGTCTCTTAAATTTTGTTTAAAAATCAGAAAATGTTCTTTATCCTTCTATGCATCTATGCATAGAACATTTTCTGATTAAAAAAAATGTTTACGAGACAAAAAACTCAAAAAAATTTTTTTTCTTCATGAAGGAATGGCCCTCCCACTACCAAATGTTTGTCTACACTGTTTTTATTGATTTCAAATATACTGAATTTTTTAAAGAAAAATCGAGACTGTCGCATTGGCGAAATAAATATTTTCTGTTGTTTTTTTCACTTTTTTGTAAGAAAATGCCTGTTAATGTCACTTAAAAATTTTGATATATTTTGTTTTGAAAAATATGCATAGATGCATAGAAGGATAAAGAACATTTTCTGATTAAAAAAAAATTTTTTAAGAGAACAATCTGATTTTTTTTGAAAAATTGATAAAAAATATTGTTCATGTATACAAAGTTGTTTATGCCATTAATAGTACCTACACTTGAAACTTTAAAGATAAAATTTATTTTTCGAATCGATGTATATCTATCATTAACGACGCATTAAAAAAATCTAAAAAAATTCAGGTAATGTTTTTTCATCAAGTATGACTATGTAAATAAAAATCAGATTTTTTGAGACCCACATGAAAAAAAGTGGCTGTCTTGACACAGAATGCCCCATATACAAGGTACGATCAGAAAGTAGTAGGACTGAATTAATTAAAATTTTTTATTGAACTAATCGGTACAAATCCTTAGCAGTCCTCGAAATAGCACCCTTGTGCTTTGACACAACGCGTATAAAGGTGCCGGTAAACACGCGGGGTTCGGCGAGTCCCGAGCAATGCTCGCCGATGTCAACGAGGCTTTAAGCGAAAGCTCGGCGAATGCCGCGTGTGTACACGGGTTGCTCGCTGTTTGCCGATGGCCAAATGTATTGTTCGCTTGGTTCCCGTTATCAAACAGGGTGGGTAGACACTCGGTACTCGGCGAACACCGAGCGACTGCTCGGCGAATCCCGAGTGTGTACACGGGTTGCTCGCTACTCGCCGATGGCCGAATGTCGTGCTCGTCCAAGTATTCGCCGTTCCCGTAGTTTGTCGGTCTTTCGTGGCACATCAAAGGAGACGAGCAGTCGTAAACACACCCCACTTCATTATAATCGCCAATCTAGAGTTAATCCCACCGTCGGTCACAATAACAAGGCAGGCGGTCTGTATCCTAACTACTAATGAGTTCGCAGTCCCCCACCTTTCCCGAGTCGGACGAATGGTAATGAACCGTTTCTCGCAATACCCATTCAAATAGATACTGCTATTGATGATACAGCATTGATTTTTTAAAAAGTTGGAGCATACGTGCAGAGAAATTGAACAGGTTGCAGTTTGTTTTGAGAAGAAAAAAAATCTTTGCAGTCGGCCGAGATTTTGGTTGAAGGACTTGATATAACAATTTTCTTCAGTTTCGTTCCTTTCGATCATATGCAGTGCGGGTCATTCCATACCAAATCGGACACTTTTTGGAGTAACATTTCGGATTTTGCTCAAATTTGGATATATTGTAGTCTTTGTCGATGTTTAACCGTATCTCGAAGAATTTTTCAAAATTTTGAAAATTGTTGGTTTTACAGCCACTTGAAAAATAACGCTGCTTTTTTTTCATTAAATTATAATTATCAAACCGGTTGTCGGCTGAGAATAATCTTTTGGGTACTAAAAGTGAAAGAGTTGAAAAACCAGAGAAAAATTGCATCGATCAAAAAAAAACTTTTTTAAATAATTTTATTTGCAATTGATTTAAACAAATGACGTATTTTCATAGCTGGCCACTTTTTAAAAATCTGAAAAAAAGCAAGCATATACTTTGATATCCTCTCTTTAACGACAAATAAACAAAAATAACGACACTTTAAAATTGACGACACAAAAATTAATTGAAGTTGACGCCGCGTCGGCCTCGCCGCGTCGGCCCCACCGCTAGGGTGTCGCCAAGCCAGTCGAACCCACCGACCGTTGGCTGGTGGCGGGACCGACGTGCCAATTCCGACGCGGCGTCAACTTCAATTAATTTTTGTGTCGTCAATTTTAAAGTGTCGTTATTTTTGTTTGTTTGTCGTTAAGGAGAGGATATCAAAGTATATGCTTGCTTTTTTTCAGATTTTTAAAAAGTGGCCAGCTATGAAAATACGTCATTTGTTTAAATCAAGTGCAAATAAAATTATTAAAAAAATTTTTTTTTTGATCGATGCAATTTTTCTCTGGTTTTTCAACTCTTTCACTTTTAGTACCCAAAAGATTATTCTCAGCCGACAACCGGTTTGATAATTATAATTTAATGAAAAAAAAGCAGCGTTATTTTTCAAGTGGCTGTAAAACCAACAATTTTCAAAATTTTGAAAAATTCTTCGAGATACGGTTAAACATCGACAAAGACTACAATATATCCAAATTTGAGCAAAATCCGAAATGTTACTCCAAAAAGTGTCCGATTTGGTATGGAATGACCCGCACTGCATATGATCGAAAGGAACGAAACTGAAGAAAATTGTTATATCAAGTCCTTCAACCAAAATCTCGGCCGACTGCAAAGATTTTTTTTCTTCTCAAAACAAACTGCAACCTGTTCAATTTCTCTGCACGTATGCTCCAACTTTTTAAAAAATCAATGCTGTATCATCAATAGCAGTATCTATTTGAATGGGTATTGCGAGAAACGGTTCATTACCATTCGTCCGACTCGGGAAAGGTGGGGGACTGCGAACTCATTAGTAGTCTAAATTCGCGGATACAGACCGCCTGCCTTGTTATTGTGACCGACGGTGGGATTAACTCTAGATTGGCGATTATAATGAAGTGGGGTGTGTTTACGACTGCTCGTCTCCTTTGATGTGCCACGAAAGACCGACAAACTACGGGAACGGCGAATACTTGGACGAGCACGACATTCGGCCATCGGCGAGTAGCGAGCAACCCGTGTACACACTCGGGATTCGCCGAGCAGTCGCTCGGTGTTCGCCGAGTACCGAGTGTCTACCCACCCTGTTTGATAACGGGAACCAAGCGAACAATACATTTGGCCATCGGCAAACAGCGAGCAACCCGTGTACACACGCGGCATTCGCCGAGCTTTCGCTTAAAGCCTCGTTGACATCGGCGAGCATTGCTCGGGACTCGCCGAACCCCGCGTGTTTACCGGCACCTTAATGCGATTCCCACTGCGCGTACGCCTTCTGGAACTCGCTTTCCGGGATCCCCTTTAAGGTACGTACAAACCGGGCAACAAAGTGTTGGCAACATGTTGGCAACACGTCGATATCGGTGTTGGCAACATGTTGGCAACTCGTCGGTGGATACTCGTCGACAGCGTAGCAGTACAGACCAGCCAACAAATGTTGGCAACATGTTGGCAACACGTTCATCCCCACGTGTCTCCCGTCGACTAGCAACAGCGGGCGGCATGACATCAAAGAGAATGGTCGCCTGTTGCTGGTATCCGTGTTTCCCATTTCAAATGGGAAAAGTTGACAACATCCTCGCAACATCCACGCAAAAGGGACGGAATTTCAGAAAGTCGATTCATACCTCTTTTAATACTTTTAATAGCACATCGATCATAAATAACTCTCCGACTATAATATAATTTTTATTGGATTCCTTGCCTGCTCAGCTACTCCCGCCGTTGCCGCCGCTACGCAAATTTCTTGACAGGATCGTCGCTGCGGCGACGGTAAATTTTCCGACCCACGCACGAAAGTGGTTAATCGCGTCATCGGCACGGCATGTCAAAATACTGACTGGATCAAATCCTTTCCTTCTCCTTTTTTATTATTATATATTATTATATAAAATAGTTTTTTAATAAATGCGTGGATAAAACCGTGTCGCCGAAAACCCCGACGACCTTGGGACCCGATGCGCGGAGCCAGGTACTTACCCCCCGGGGGTTGGGGAGCAAAGCTAGTACATACAAATAAATATACTACCGCCCACTTGACACGGCCCGGCAGGGACCACATGTGGCAGGGACCGTCGAGGACGGGGTTCAACGCTTCCGATCCTTTCCGTCAAACGACGGGACAGTCATAAAGACTAGAGTCTGTTTTCCGTCGCACACCCTTTCCGGAAAAGGTTAATTAACGGACGAATCGAAATAAGCCGTTTCCCGCAATATCTATTCTAATAAACAATGTTCCATCTTTGCGCGACGGACTACGCGCCAAATTAATCTTGCGTGGTGGGTTTAGGATAAATAAAATTATACCAATTGGTAAGGGAAGACAAACAATGCATTAACTTTATTTGCGAGCTGTTCCGGTCGCTCGCAGGTTTTCAAACTAACTGGTCGCTCTTCGACCCTGTGGTAATGAGGAACTTTCCCGGATCTAATTTATGGCTTTAACGGCCCGAGGAGTGTCGAATTTCTCCCTCACGCCGGTCTACGGACGAAATGCGAAGAGCATTTGAGCGAATATACGACAGACAATTTATTAATAATTTATTAATCCATAGTGGTCACACGGGGTCCAGTGGACCCCATGCTAATAAAATATACATATTTCTCATGAAAACAGTTTTTTCACTTTATTTTATACGTTCAAAACCGACCTATTTGATTGTACGAGTTTCATGAAAATTAATATCTTGAAACTGTAAAATAAATATACTTTTGTCAAAGCTCGTTGTAATACTGTATCCAGATACGAGTTGATGTTGGCAACATCTATGTTGCCAACTTGTTCCGCCTGTTGCCAACCTGTTGCCAACATGTTGCCAACATGTTACCAACATGTTATCAACATATGTTTCCAACATGTTGCCAACACTTTGTTGGCCGGTTTGTACGTACCTTTAGAGATGTCGTCACGGCTCCTTGGACGTCTTCTACGGAGCTGTATCGGTTTCCCTTGAGGTCCCGCTTGAGCCGAGGAAAGAGGAAGAAGTCCGGCGGTGCCAACTCTGGACTGTCCCTGAAGGGGGGGTGAGGCAACGTAGCCCAGTCAAATGGTAGTTTGACCAAAACAAAATTGCGGAAGTTTTTTTCTCGACGCTCTTATATGTTTTTGTGGCTGCTGAATCCGAATTTATAGTTTTCTGCCTTGTAGGAGGTCGGCTTCATAACAAAAAACGCAAAAAATCTGAAATTTTTAGCACTTTTTTCAGTTTTTTGCTTATATCTTAAAAACTGTACGTTTTTTGAAGATGAGCGTTCCATACAAAATTAAAGTAAATTTTCCTATAAAATGCACTGGTCATCTTTGATTTTGTAATAAGCGGTCTCCGCGCTAGAGCTCAGTGAAAACCAGTGATTTTTTTTATATTTTCACAAAAACGTCAAAAACACCAACTTCCATCCCCTGCAACCCGAGAAATATACGTTAATAAACCCTTATATCACGTGTACTTACGTATGTACTTACATTATATATCATAAAGAATCGTCTGCAATATTTAATTTTCTCATAAAGATTTTTGTGAGAAGAAGCTTCTTTTGAATAAGTTGACATTTAATGTCAAGCCATGTTTGATAAAAACATTAAGAAATTATATTTAAAACTTATTAGGTACATTAACCTGAAAATAAAGCTAGCTATATACGTACATGAAATCTATACGCATGTATCACGGAATGATGTAAAGACGTGCCCAGGATCATCATTACTTTGAGTGGGTCTTCCATCTGAAGAAAAAAGTAGGCATTTAGCGGTAGAACATAAGTACTACAGAAGAAAATTGGTATAGTATAAATAAAATATAACTAACCTGACGTCATAGCCGCAGTTAATTTGGTCGTTTCCGTTTGGTTTTGTTCCCTCTCAGCAGATTTGTCAGCGGCTACGCTATCAAAGAGTATTGAGAAATGAATTTACGGAAATAGAGCCTGTTAGTCCTAAAAAGCTTTCGACAGCTTTGACGCTTGTGAGCTCTGGATAACATGTTACAGCTGTGGTCTTACGCTCTGAAATCTGAATTTTTCCATTCTCGACAATACAGACTGTCCCTTTCAATACACGCCAGCGTGGCGGGTTGCATATCGGTTATCCGCCTTGCGCCAGACACAGGCGCCACAGGCGCTTGGCCCCTGCAGCGGATCGGAGGCGTCAACCGATATGCAACCCGCCACGCTGGCGTGTATAGCGGGGGACAGTTTGTATATTCGAGATACTCTATGCTTTCCTTCAGGAACTAGCATTTATCCCATTTAATTATTAAGCCGTGTTGACTCGCAACGTCGAGCACGGTTTTCGGACTTTTTATGTTCTCTGCATAGCTTACCGAAGGCACAATCAAATCGTCCATATAGATCAAAACGAGTCCGTCTGCTAGAAGTTCTCGAAAAACCGCGTTTATAAATTTCTGGAAAACGGAAGATGAATTACACAGACCGAACGGCATCCGCAAAAACTCGTAATAACCATTGAGAATTACAAAGGCCGTATACTTTCGACTATTCTCGTCTACCGCAACATGAAAAAATCCATTCTTAAGGTCGGTGGTAGTAAAAACCTTCACGCCTTGCAATGAATCCAGCTGATCTTCGATTAGCGGTAATGGGTACCGATCTTTCACGATTTTCTTATTCAACTGTCGGTAATCTACGCAAACCCTAGTCGAGCCGTCCTTCTTTTTTACCAAAACTACCGGACTTGCGTACTCTGAACGAGACGGCTGGATTGTACCTTCGTTTAGCCAGGTTTTTATTTGTTTTCCTAGCTCTTCCTTTTCTTGGGGTGATAGCCTACGTGGTCGCCGATACACTGGTACCTATATCATCTTTTAAAGTCAGACTCATCTTGACCCCTACTTCGCGGGTTTTATTCGGCGCGTATTTCAGAATAACGTCGGACAGTACTTCTTTATGTTCTGAATTCGCGACACACGATAGGTTAACGCCGTTAGTCTCATGAACTATGTCCATTTCGAATACTTCAGGGACATCAGAATTCCTTGCGCGATCTAACAGCTTCGAGATAGAAACTTTTCCTTCTTTAATATGAACCTCGACATTGTTTAACAAATCTGTACCAATGAGCAACTCATGTTGCATCAAGGTGTCTGAAACGACATGTATCTCTATCGGATATAAGATTCCGTCAACTACCATCTCTACGCAAATGTCGCCTAGCATGCTATTATTCTTGGAACCTATACCGGGAAAGAGAATTTTTCGGCGTCCAAGCGTGGGTGCGCCGAGCTTAACGTACCTGTCTGCCCTGATCAAACTTAAGTTACTTCCAGTGTCAATCAGGGCTACTAACTTAGAGTCATTAATCGTCACCTCCTTATAGTGCTTCCCGTCGGCATGCTGCGTTGCGTTGACATCACCCCTTGCTGATTTCTGCGCCGTGCACTTAGGCGCAATATGGTCAAACTTATTACATTTAAAACATTTGGCACCTTTGTCCTTTGAGGGACACTCTGCACTTATGTGATTCCGATCTCCGCAATTGAAACAGCGCTTTCCGCCAGGTGTATCTTCGCATGAAGATCTCTTGTCCCTGTCGCAAAGTTCCGACGCCGAGTGACCCTTCCTGTCTTTAGTTTTAGAGAGCAAGTTCCTTAACGCCCTTTTACGTGGAATAAAGTTTTTGTTGGTAACTTGTATATTTCTCGACTTGTAAGAGGTGGAACTGGGTGTTTTTGTAAAAGTACCAAAAAATCGTTTTTTTAGCGAGCTCTAGCGCCATTACCGCTTGTCAGAAAATCAAAGATGACCAGTGCATATTTTGTAGAAGAATTCCTTTACACTCCGCATGATAGCTAATCGCTTTTGCGACATGTTGTTAAACTTGGTGCTTTTGGTATCGCGAATCAATCCATTCGGCATGTAGTACTTCCTATACGCGTTCGTTATAAGAATGATCATTCCATAATTCTTCAAACCATCCGAATTCACATGAGCTTCGTCGGGCGATTTCTTAAATAGCAACTCGAGTAAGCTTTCAGTACTCTGGTAAGTCGTGTCCCCCACGCATATTAAAAAGTTGCGCTCGAAAGTTGTACGGGAATTGCCAATCATCAATTTGTTTTCAAGAAGCTCTCGTACACCATACGGTATCCTCAAGTACTGCTCTGATAAATCTTCTTGTTCGAAAACTGTCTGATCTAAATCCTGCTCATCTCCGTTTATCGTCTTGGAAGAGCCATCTTTTTCATCCACCTCCATTTTCATCTCTTGTATAGTTTCCACTTCTTCAGATTTCTGGCACTTAGGTTGAACCTTGATAAGCGGAGACGATTGAGTCACCAGTTTCTTTAGGGAGGTCACTACTGGTTTGCAGACTTCGCTCACCACACGTTCTGCAATCTCTCTACCCGACTTGATCAGTCGATATTTTCGGTGGATTGCGTCACTGGTTCTCGCGATTTGACGCAACACATCTATTTGCTTGCTAATCTCGTTGCAGTACATATTGACGCCGTTGAATCCGAAGTTCGACTGGTCGACTTTCTCTCGATCGCGACACATTTATGCTTGTCAAATGAAATGTTATCTTTTCTCCCTTGCATTCTCGCGATTTCCATCACTATTTTACATTTGAGTTCATTCGCAGCATACTCTGTCAGGATTCTGCCTAGAGAATTGCAGATTATTATTGTTAAATGTTATATTTTTCGCTCTACTTCTCCACGCATTGTAGCGTTCTCTTCGAAGTCGTTCTCGCTGTTGGTTCGTTGGAAAACTCTATTCGAATCTAATGGTCGCCGGGAGAACAATGCACCATTTCGGAAGTTTTTTACGCCCTTTATACGCTCACGAAATAGTCGAAACCTCTTCTGTCTCTACCACTATTCAGCTTGCTGTCCTTGTCCATCACAACGAATCCATAGGGGAGAGTTGTCCAAAATGGTGTACCATTTTCTTTAACTTCAATTGAACGAAATCTAGCAAACAAAAATGTATTATGAACGGTTATTCATTTAGTTAGGGTCTTCTGCTATAATAAAATGGTGCTTATAAATAATCAAATTACTTTTTAAAATATTCGTATTTTACTTTTATTTTCTGTATGTAGTAATACCCCATTTTGGACAACCGGTCGGACAAAATGGGGTTCCCATAAGAATTAATGTAAAATGTCGTGTTCACATAAAACTTTGTTTATTTATCATCATTATCATTAATTACACTATAATATAACTGGCCTAAGCGCAGAAATAGCAAATGAATGTTTGATCGTCTTCCTCGGCGTTCGAACATTCTTCATGTGCCCATCGATTACACCCACTACATTTTATCCATCCTTCATTAACTTTGGATTGTGAGAATAGTTCGTTGCAGAACATACATGCATCATCAGTATCATGGTTTTCTTCTGATGACGACATACACTCTTCTTCAGTTAATTTGTTTTTTTATGGTTTTTGGATTTTGGCTCCAGGTTTTTTTGCAGGTGTGCTATTGAACAGATTTCTCTTCCTTTGTGGTCTATTCATTTTTTCTTCCCTTTCTTTTTCAATAGCTTCTAACTCAGCTTTGTATGGTGAGGATACTTGGCCTGAGCTCTGTGATTGAAGGTCCAATCGATTGTGGAGAGTTCATTTTCGATGTTCCACACGTTGATTGGTGGGATTCTACAGTGGATGTTCCACTTGTTGATGGTTGCGGCTCCACAAGCAAAGTTAATGTTCCACTCCCCGATGGCTGAGATTCAACACTGGGATGAGTCTCCAGTGGTCTCTCGGTGGTCTCGCTTGGTGCAAACAAATAATCAGGGAATATATCTCTGTCCAGTGGACATATCCCAGTCTTCTTAAACCCGTTGATTGCGGTTTGCATAGTAGCAGCTCTTGCATAAGCATTGTTAAAAAGTTTACCTATTTGGTAAATAGTCACGGTGCGTCCAGGATGACTTGTCAACCATTTTCTTACCTCTTGTTCATAGAACGTACTGAGTGGGGACATGAATGTAACATCGAGTGGTTGGAGGCGGTGGGTAGTATGTGGCGGAAAACATAACAAAATTACATGGTTTTCTCGTGCAACATTAATCAGTTCTAAACTTTTTGCGTGCGAGCTATGACCATCCAGGATTAACAAGACAGGTTTTTCTGGTGTGGGATGACTAAACTCAACAAACTTACGAAACCAAAAAATGAAATGCTCTTTGTTAATCCAACCGGTTTCGTGGTATGCAGCAAACGATCCTGGACGAGCGTCGTCCATTAGGAGTGGATTTTCCTTCTTTCTGGGAAATATGAACATTATTACGGGCATGTAATCTCCTGCTGCATTCATCCATATTTCACTTGTCACGAGTACCCCTCTCTCAGATGATGTCAAACAACCCACTTGCTTTTTACCACGTTGTGCTAGGATCTTGGAAGGCTTATTGGAGACAGTTAAAATGCCTGTTTCATCGACATTGTAGATGTGTGTAGGTGACAAATCATACTTTTCATACAAAGATTCCAACAAGTCAAAAAATTTGTTAACGGCATCTCTGTTGAAACCCTTCGCACGAGCCATTGATGTCTTCTCCGGATCACGTAATGATATAACTCGGTGCCTTTTCTTAGAAATCCATATAGCCATTCTTTTCCAGCCATTTGCTTTTCTGCATTAAAAGAATGAGAAAGATTGTTCTTCTCAGCCAATTCAAAGGCGAGTTTACGTAGATCTGTTAGGCTAATACCAAAAAGCCTCTCTTCTAAAAATATTATATGACTGGCAAGTTCTTTTTCTTGTTGGTTTGAGAAGACCGTCTTATATCGACCAAGTTTTTTTTCAGCGGCTGCTTCAGAAGACGAACCTTTCTCTCGGGCTTCCTTTACCTTCCTCTCTAGGGTAGTTTGGGGAACGTTATAAGACTTGGATGCCTTTCTGTAGCCCATATCTCCCATTAACACTGCTCGTATGGCACCAGACATGCTTACTTCCGACCAGCTCTGTCGGTTGGTCAGCCTCTGATAGCTGCGTCCCATCTTGATAACTGGAATTAAATATGTTCGTAGAATTTTAGCGAGGATACCTTATATTAAATAAATATTATAAAGTTCGAAAGGGAAATAACATAAGAAGTAATAGATAAATAAATAAACTCTATTGTATAACAGTGCTACAATTATTATTATTATTTAATTACTATTAACTATTAAATACAATAGCCAGATCGTAGGTAAATATCTAATATCTTATAAATAAATTAATAATATTATCTGTTGTCCAAAACAGGGAAGTCCCCATTTTGAACCACCACTAGCGTCCCCGTTTTACCCGATCGTGAACTATATTTCGAAGAATGGCTTCTCTCGTCACATAAATGACTTAGGGCCGGTTTTACCAACACAGTATAAACGCGGTATAGCGCTATACTAAGAATAACCAGCAATAAGCCTTATGGTTATTCTCAGTATAGCGCTATACCGCGTTTATACCTGTTGGTAAAACCGGCCCTTAGCGGAATAAAGAACATGCCAAAACACTTACTAATAGATAAGGAAATAAAATATAAACTCATCCAAAACTTACCTTCACGTGTGACAGAGTATA
The DNA here is from genome assembly GCA_963678675.1 of Xiphydria camelus. Classification (NCBI taxonomy): domain Eukaryota; kingdom Metazoa; phylum Arthropoda; class Insecta; order Hymenoptera; family Xiphydriidae; genus Xiphydria; species Xiphydria camelus. Next base: position 26,060,020 of record OY783192.1, on the reverse strand, counting down.
CCAAACCCAAAACGTAACAGAAAATTGATAACTTTTCACTTCAAAACTAAAAATCACATTAAAACTCAAGCAAGCCTCATCTAACCTTCACTACTCAACTCAGACTAATGCTATGGCGTCCAGTAACAGTAGTAGTCTAGTTTCTCACCGATGGCAGCACTAATCAAGAAGAACTAGAACGTCCCCGTTTGACCTGCCGTCCCCATTTTGTCCAACTCTCCCCTATTTATCGGCATTTCAACACGCGGCGCAAAGGTCGCGAAATGTTGCATAAGGCATGTCCATATTCACGTGATCGTCGTAAACATATCTGAGATTCATCTCATCCTGCTTGAAGAGCACCACCAAATTAGCATTATCACACGCGAGAAGCTTAGAAATGCGAGCATACATCTGACAGAGATAGAAGCAGTCTACGCTCCTATGTCTCCCCATGCAAAAGAATGCACTGATTTTGTTCTGCTTCTCGCAAACGATGTCGACGAAGATCATTATCAAGATGGGGCGCCTTACCTCCGGCGTCACCACCTTTTCTTGATCATTGAAAGAAAAATAGCCAACGCCGTCCACGGACTCGAGCAACTCTTCCAAGAACCGATACGTTGATTGATTGAGCGATTTCGAGTGGACGTAGACGTTTTCGAATTGCAGTCCATTGGAGTATGTTACGAGGGTGAGCAATATGTTGGTCTTGCCGTAATTGGACGGTCCGAAAAGTTTCGCCAGCACGCTGTTCGGCAGCAAATCACCGTGGCGACTTGTCTTCTCACCCGCACTTCGCTGCGCGAGTTCGTTAAAGTTCGTGACGGGCAATCTGATGGGCTGCTTATCGAAACGCAGCTCGGACATGACTGACGTGAGAATCATATAAATAAGGTGTTTTTATAACCAAAGCTCATAATGGCCCCATGGCAGAGCGTCCGTGGTATAGGGCAGCAAACACCGCTTATCATCGTGGGGACTCAGTGCGAGCTTGATCTGCCGCATAGTTTGCACTTCGTGCAGCCTCGAGCGGAAGAGGTACTGCGATCGGCACTGCGTACTGTTTTCTCGCAAATACTTGACGTAGCCGTCGAACTCGATGGTTTTCCTCACTATCGACACTTTCACGCCCTTGGCCTTCTTCAGGCGATCTCTACCTTCAACATGCACGCCGTACATCTTGCTGCGAAGCCCCACGAAATCCGTCATCACTTTGCCGTTACACTCATCCTTCATGAGGCCGACGATTTCCTTATTGACACGCAGCATTTATAAGACGTTCTCGGCGAGGTAATCGAACATGAAGCGCTCGATATCACACTTCATCACCTCGTAAACATCCTCATGTCATACTTCGTAGATGAGACTATCCGTATTAGCATACAGCAACTTGGAATTTTTCCCGAAAATTTTGACCATAAAATCATAATGGAAGGCGTACACACGTGTCTTGAAGAGGTCCAGTATGCAGAATCTCACGTAAATAGGTTTATCGAGGAGAACTTCAATCTCGCCGAGCCACGAGATTTTCCGCAAAAACGGCGCGGTTGTGGAAGTTGGATTTGTCGATGAGCGCCCTGTTCCTGCCCTTCCTTTTCGTTAACTTCTTCCGCGCGTGGCGGCCACGCGTTTTGGTTTTTTATACGTAATTATAAGTAATTAATGATAAATAATACAGTAGAATGTGATATCAACAAACGTATATTGTATACCTAAGTACATTGTAAAATGGTTACCCTGGCGAAAAGAAAGCGTGAACTGTGTATTCTGGAAGGTAGCAAATCAAAATGTTTGGAAAGTGTTCGCCAAGCGTTAACGGAATGTGCATTGTTCACTCGAGAAGCGTATTTTGGAACATAGAGTGTAAAGCGTAAGCTGTAAACCTAATGCTCGCATAGTGTTCATGAAGTGTGCACCCTCTCGTTATTGAAGTGTAGCGTAATGTACATGGACGCGTACATAACCGGACGTTCATAATATTCTCAGAATGTGTCTCATGTGATTAAAAGAATATTTTGGGGCAACACATATCCTTTGCTAATTATATATTGCTGAAGTATTAAAAAAAAGAATCTGAACGATACATGGTTTCTTGTATTATATTATAGTTAGGTTCTTAGGGATTTGAACCCGGGTGCTCTACGTAGGAGAACAACGCCTCAACCACGGAGCTACACAATGCTGTTGAAATTTTTAATGATTTTATTCTATACCAGCTGTACCCTGCCACGCGTTGCTTTGGCTCACAATCAGTCTGGTTAAATGGAAAGGAAAGAAAAGAGAAAACGTACGTTTCTAATATGTTTAATTTCACATTGCTTGTGGGTATACAATATTTTTTGTTGCTCCATTGTCTGTGCAGATATAGAGATTGTTTGGTTTGCCGACTTTAGAACACGTAACATATAATTGTCCATGTGAGAAGCAATCCGTGTCTAGATCTAAACCGCACAATTCTAAAAATTGGCCCTGAGCTTTGTTGATTGTGATTGCAAACGCCAATCGAATTGGGAATTGTAATCTCTTAAATTGAAATGGCATATTCGCTGGAATCATAGCAATGCGAGGAATAAGGACATCTTCACATTTGAAAGGTCCTGTTAAGATTGTTGCTTCTACGATGTTGCTCATTAATTTTTTTACTGCAAACCGCATAGCATTGCAAAGCTATTTGACTGGTTGATATTTCGCAACATGATAATTGATACGCCGATTTTCAATTGCAGTATATGCGGTGGCATCCCTGGCAGATCGAGTGAATTAAAAAATTCTGTTATATAATTAACCGCTTCGTCTGCTTCCACACAGTGTCGATGGACTTGTATGTGACTGCCTCGCTTTGAATGTTAAACTGAATAATACTGTTAAGTCCGTAGACGTCTTTGTTCTTGGCGGCAAGAATAGCTCGTTCACTCAGCCAATCGTGATTCTTATAATTGGTTCGAATATTGGGAAATACTTTTTCAACCAATTCTTCTTTTGATGTCACAAAATTGCAGAAGTTATGAGACAATGAAATTCGTCCTGAGGTCAGATTAACCAGCACCTTTCCATTCCCAATTTCCAGCAATTGATGTGAGAATATCTCAGCTGATCATTTTGCAGCTGGCTACGCATATTTGTAGTTAATTTTAACGTCTTCACGTATCGCCACAAAGTAGAGTATTTCAAGCAAGCATTTATTTCGTTCGCTAGTGTCGATCAAGGAATCACAGGTAATGTTTGCCTGAAATTTCCTGCATGGTGCGAGAGAAGTATATCTGCAACAAGATAACATAGCTAAATTTTTAAATGTCATTTTCCAGTTTAAATAAGGCCGAAAATAAAAAATGAAAGAACACGGAGTAAAGGTAGTTTCGTTGAAATTTTTCAAAGCTGCAATAAAAAAAAAGAGAACTGAATTGAATGAGTATAAGGTAGAAAAAATTTGCTGCAAAAAACCTCTTATACGCTAACCAGAGGTATATTACACGTCCTCTTTCACATTCACACATCTACGTTGCAGGTTCTAAGATCAATCTTACATGTACGTACTCGTACATATATGTAGTAAGGTTCAACAAGTTAGGTGAGAAATTCAAGAAGGGGAAAAAGATTCGTCATAATGGCATTGACGACCATTTGTTGTTTTCTCCACAGTGATTGCCTCTTTCTCCCCTTTGCGTTCGATTCCTTCAAAATCCACACGAGGAAGTGCTATTTCCGGAAAGGGCCAAATGTCGCCGAATTCATCGACGCAAGATATATTCCAATAACTTTCAATTAAAGTTTCCAAACTGTCTCCCCATCGACTATTTAACATGATTTCCATTGTCGTAATACTTGGGAGGAGTTCGTGTCCCTTTTCGTAGAGTGACTCTAACTTTTCGATGAATCGCGTCTGTAAAGGAAAGAAAAGAAAAGATCATTTTAGATAATGCGAAATATGGGAGCGGCAAACCTTTCAGGAAGTTCGAGAAAATTGGAGGATGTAGTTTTCAATGGGGAATTCTGAGGGGTTCAAATAATTGTAAGCGAAAATATGGAAGTAGTAATTAAACTCACATAACTAGTAACATTTGCCATGCGTAGTTCGTGATAGAAGCGATAGAGATTGATAATAATTTCCTTATAAATTGCTGTAATATTTTCAAAGTTGTCTTCTGTATTTCTCAGTGATTTGCCCGTGTTGCCAGCTTTATCTATCACTTTCCTGGCATACCACTTTTCGAAAAATCGATTTCTTATTTCGACCTGAACTGGGAAGCACTTTAAATTTGCCAAAATATTGGGATAGGTATTCACAAAGTTTAAGCACGATTGAAAGATGTCGTCCTCGGTCGACTCGATCAAATGCACAACGTAATCGGGGTATATGAGAAGTAGTCCGGTGGTCATCGTTTCGGAAAAAGTCTCTTTCGCAAAGGCGTTGAAAATTTTAAGCACGTCGTCACAGGGTGACGTAATTTTTGCAATGTACACCAATCTACATATATTGACACGTTTGCTGGTTCGTACGAAGTCGAGAATGGATCGTCTTTCTGGTTCGTCCATGTTGGTTTGAAAGTTTGATCAATACGTACAGCCTTGTGCGATACTCTCGTAGTCGTATACTTATTTTAGGGAAAGGGGCGGGGAGGGGTAGGGAGAGAGCCCTGTTGGAAAAAACTATAAGTTAACCGTTTAACAATTACAGGAGAAATAATAGGAAAAATATCATACCGTATCGTATGCGGTTTTTGGTTAGCATAATCTAGATAAAAATTCCTCATCGAATTTTTTATCACTTTTTACAGTAACTTTATGTGATACAAGTAACTAAGTATACTTTCTATCGCGTTGCTTAGCATCTTTATGGTGTAAATCCTATCGTTTTTAATATGTTCCAATTTTATTGCAGCAATCCTAATTTTTTTGTCTATTATTCTTTAATGTATATAGACAAAAAGGATTATAGAGGTATACCTATAATTATTTTTTATCCTATCATTCTATACATCTAAGCAATGCAAATTTGATCGTTTTATGTAAATTAAATTTGTAATTATGGTTCTACCGAATTTATGATTTCTACCATTTTTATCTTTCTTCAGTGAAACAATTTATCCAATAAATTTACATGCAACATATTAAGTAGAGTGCGATAGTTTCATTTCTAATTATTCAAATAGATAGTATGATGATTGCTCTATAGGAATTTTTCAACTGATGTTGGGCATTTAAGCGATGCTGATTTCAAATCCGGTTTTAGTTTTTTCTATCACATAAGGTTTTTGAACAAAATAGCACCGCAATGGAAAAAGTATCCACGCGCTTCTGCGTGCCGCTGCATATCTTGCCGGCGGAACTTGTTTTGACTGGTTCGAATACAGTTTCGTTGATCACATGAACGCGGCGTGAATTTGTTTTGGTCGTGTCTATTTTGGGAATAAATAGACTTTAGACAAACATCTCTTTGAATCCCATATCGACACTAAATTACATCGCGTTCAAGGCATTGTTATAAAGCGAGTGTATCAAACCGGGGAATCACCGACTTGTCCGGTTAGTTCTGGTCTATCCCCAATAGATGTGAAATTTAAAACGAAATTTTTATTCGTATCTCACGGTTTCCGAACAAAAAGAAGGAATTTAATTTAATTTGTTTGGAATATTGAAAGATAATACCCCTAAATATTGGTTTGCAAAAAACCGTTACGTGATAGAAGCAAAATTGGGTTAGTTCAGTTCATTATAAGTCCTAATTAGGTGAAGAAAATTAAAATAGCTTGATCACAATTTTTTCGCAGGCCTGTGTTATTATCCGGATAGCAGAAATATAGCCTGTAAAAATATTCTATGAATGTCCCCGAAAACAGATATTGAATATTTATGAGATATCTGTTTATATTCAAACGATATCAATAATATACTTTCCAAATATCTATATGTCAAACTGTGGAGCTACTCGACGACCAAGTCGGAATCTACATAATTTTTCACGTAGTCTCGACATTGAACCAACATATACCTAGCGTCAAAGATTCTGATCGACCAGCTTTTGTAACGGTAATTTTATCGAGTCAACCGTAGCTAAAAGATTCGAGTGAATCTTACTGTTTTACCATGAAGGCTAAATTTGATTGGTGCTTCTTGGTAAAACAAGAAGATCCGCTCGGACCGTTCAACTACGGTCGACCTAATTGAAGTATGTACCGTCAATCAAAGCGGGTCGATCAGAATCACTGAAGGTAGGTATGCGCCTCGTAGTAAATAATAATAAATAAATATTAAAATTGAAAATTTGCGTTTTTTGATAGGCCCTAGTACGAGTACAAGCGAATCTTATTGTTTTGCCATGAGAGTTAAAACTGATTGGTCCTTCATGGCAAAACAAGAAGATCCCCTCATACCGTTTAACTACGGTCAACTCGATAAAGTACTATCACTATTTATTTTAGTACAAGATACTAAAATTTGTTAATTGAAAGCGGATTTATCAGAATATCATCTGCTATGAGAGCAAAATTGTACCTATCTATACTATGTCGCTAGTATATTTGTGGTTATCTGGTCGGATATTAACCCTCAAACACACACACACACACACGCTACAAAACCTCCGAATTTTTCGTTCCCGCTACAATGGATCCATAAAGACCCGAGGAAAGTTTAAACTGCATTATCTCGTGTTCAAATTGACATAACACACTAAATTTTTTTGTAATTGTAGCTCAAAGTCTTACCTTAATGAATATATTACATTTACTTACCACTGTTTATTGCTTATAACAAATATTTTGCAAACAAATTTTACTGGGTTTTGAAGATACAGCACGTTGAAATAAACGCTCGGGTCCTATAAGTCCCATTGTAGCGTTTGATGGTTAAGCAGGCAATATTCGCAAAGATTCAAAGAACTCACGAATATTGTCTGTTTAATATCTGATCACAAATATACTAGCAATATCGTATAGATATTTTTAATATTTTCAGATATTTTCGAATATCCTAACGATATCAACAAATATTCTCTGTTGTCTGGGTATTAAGCGATAGAAAAACGATGTAATCAAATAGAATATATAGAAAAGCTATTAATTACGAAAGGAACTGAATAGTTTTCTACCGCCGCTTGTCGCTTTTTTCAGTAGAATCGTGGCCGGCTGGTAGCCTTGCGGCAGTTGCAATAATATAAACCAGCTGCAATTTTACTGACTGTGTTTTGTCTTCTCTGCAAGTATATGGTTAATAACGCAGTAAACATATTCAGTTAAGCCTGAATGACTAATACGTCCGGACGTATAACGAATAATTTTTTCCGCGAAAAATAATCGCACGACCATTTTTATATTGGAAGAGGCGTATTACCGAAAATACGTAAGTAATTATCTATATTTGACTTTATTTATATATTACAAAGCTGTTAAATATTATGTCTTTCGTGTTTGGAAACCTGTTTCCTTTCGAAGATCTAAATAGAGATTCCCCAAGCAAAATAGTCAATACTGAAGAAGTTAATGACATACTTAACCCTCGACATGCAGACATGCTTTGGATACTCTTTCCACCTGCAAATTGGTTTGTTGCGACTCGGTTGCAATTTTTTTTCAAATATTTCGCCTTCAGATCAACATAGTCTTTAAAATGTAACTTAGACTTTTCTGAACAATATGCATTATGGTTTAATTTAAAAAAGGATGAATTTCAGCTAACACAGTATCTCGGTATAAACTAACTAAAAAATATTTTATAGCTGAAAGTCTATATTTTAAGGCATTGCCGGTATGACGTATGGAAGAAAAGAAAAGAAAATAAAAAGACGTATGTTTATTTACTGTTGTTAGAAGGAATCCATTCAGAAAAAAGTTTCGGAACGAAATGAAAAAGCCTCTATGCAAATATGCCGTGCACTACATACATACGTATAGTCCCCAATGTCACATCGACCTAGTATTCCCATTTGCAAGCCTTAGACTGCTAAATGCAGGAAGCAACTGACCATGATATCTACTCGATCCTTTCTAGCAAGGATTTAATAAAATGCCCTAAAAAAATAACCATTTATAATCATTACATGAAACGTCCATGTATGATGTATATAGAATGAATTTTGTCTCTGAATGAATATGTATGATTATGCGTGTAAATGCATGATAATAATATATCCGCGGATAGCAAAGCGTGATCCTTCATTTTAATGCAATTTGATGTAGGAATAAACACTCTAAATTTATAATGGCCACTATAACATTTTTCATGTATTTATATACGTCAAAGGGTAATGCATAGGGAAGAGTGGGCGAATTGTGCGCACTTAAGGCAAATACATTGCCGTGAAGTGATTTTTAGAGTTGGAATCAACATAAGCATAGCAATAGAAGCTCCAAATATTCTTTCATCATTATGCATCTTGATATTGAACAATTTTTCATTATTTGGTGTTGTATTTGACAAAGGGGAAAAAGAATGCAAAAGTGAAACATCTCTTATGTGTGCCGAGTAATTGTACATAGAACGATGGATTATATGGTTATTTGCGAATTTATGAATAAAGTGTAAGTCCATACATGAGTAAATCTGTAATTATGTATAATAATGAATTTTCTCTACTACTTACGTCAAAAGTTCATGTTTCCATGCTTCTGAACTAACCAATAAAAGCTACTTCTTGTGGAGGTGTATAAAAGAAAAACCGGCGCATGTACACACTCTGTTTTGTTAGTTTTTAAAGGCTCCAGAGCTTTAAAAACGCTTGCGCATGCGCAGATCTCGAATTATCCATTTCTTTACGCACAGCTACAGACGTGAAAACACGAACTGTTAATTACAAGTAGTAAAGAAAAGAGGATTTTTGACATGGGTGCAATAAGATTTTTGATTCATATGAATTTCCGCACTCGCCCGCGGCTCGTGCGACATTTCACACTCGGAAAAAATCTTAAATTTTGTGCCCTTGCAAGATAATTCTCACATTTAGCTTCTATAGTACACTGTGAGAATCATACGCAATCCTCTGAGTATTCTACGTCGAAATTTTATTGAATATTTCAGAAAGTTGTGCTTAGAATTTGATTTCCTTTTATTTTGACGTTACGCTGATAGCCAATATGCCCAAGCAAAACACAGACATAAAATACTGACAATCGATGCTTTGTTAGTGACGTGCACTACAATATTGGGTAACTTACGAGTAGCCAAAATAATGATGGCATTATATTATAATTAAATTTTCAGACAGAATAAATTGATGTTGGGTAAACATATGGTCAGCAAAAGGAAAACATAATATGATGTCCTAAGTTTTATCGCAAGTGTCTAACATACTGTTGGCATTAAAATTTAAAGTACTGCTCGCTTTTTGCTGACTTTATGCTGTCATAAGAAAATTATATTTGGAATGTACCTACCTAATGACATGACGAATACTTTATTACAGTTCTAATTGAAGAGGCAAGTGGATGAAGGGGCTATGTAACAAAAAGTTGGTTTCGAGATATTTGAGTTTGTAGGCCATCTTCCCTTCAGTAGACATATGGCATACTAAACATACTCCATGTAATATCTGGGTTTTGAATAGAATTAGAGCTATCCCAGATTTACCAGAAGTTAGGGTAGACTGGCCTAAAATGACATACCACTTTGTGATTGTTGAGTATATATTTTTTATTTTTTGATAGTTTAACAAAACAAAATCAAATTTTTGTAGCAGATGTTAGTTGCTAACATGTTTGCACATCAAAGGGAGCTTAAAAATAATTTTAGTTGTAGTTTAACCTATTTTAAAAAATAAGCCACTATGTCGTTTTACCCAAGTGGGTATGGGCAAAATGACATAGGCTCTTCAGTTAAGGCAAATTTCGCAGACATATCTCTTGGCTTTCGCGCTAAGTCCTGCACTCTCTGTATGAGCCCATTTTTTACGTCCTTGGCATTGCAGTGCAATCCTTGGAATTGATAACATAGTCAAACAAATAATGCTAGCAAAATGTTTAGAGGTGGTTAACCCAATGATGGTGATACACCCAAGCATTTATCGCTGGCATAATGCTCACCATGGTAAGCATGACCTGCCTGCAAAGGATCACGCAATGAAGGACATAGACGCAAAACATCTTGTTAGGACTTTATGTTTAAAATATGCCAGCAAATTGTATATTCATACTGGCTACTAGGGTGCATGTGTGTGTGTGATGAGGATCAAATATCTTCACATTTTTTGTATCAGTGCCGCTATAAAATCTCAGAAACTAATTGTGGAAATAATAACATTTTTTTCGAATTCCATTCGCTATATTGTAATGCCAATATAAAAGGGAATTAATGGTTCAACATTACATAGTGATTCTAAATTCCAAACAAAACTGTTCGATATGTATATTAGATTCATTAGAATAATAGAATGATGCGTGCGATCGTGTATGAATATATACACGATCAATCCTGCATACTCGTACATACGTGTGATCATTTATGAATAGATAAGGTCTAAATTCATGCGTGATCATGCGTAGACGTTTCATGTGTTATCACATATGATTCTTTTACTCAGAATATTATCAATCAACGTCACTAATTAGTTCAGCTACATAACGCGCGTCACTGTGTGTGTGTGTGGACGTAGTATAATTCCTTGACAACAAATTTTAATCGTTTAATTATACTTTTCTTCACTTATTATTTTCATCATTATTTAGTCTTAGTGTTCGCGTCTTTATCTTTTTTAGAGTAGTATTAATTTTAAGTCTTTTTGACTGTAAGAGCCACATTCTATAACTTTTTTTGATCGAGAGAATATACAGGGTTGTAGGCTCGAAATAGCTTCACATATTACGTAATATTAAAAGGGATGGTCCGGTCAAGGTTGTGGGCTGTTTATGGGGGTTCGGAGAGGAGGAGAAGAGGGACGGGGATCTACGTCCACCATTACGTAACATGTTATATCAATTTCAAGTGGTATTTCAAGCGAAGAAAGTGTTTTCGACATTTAAATTATTTCTGAGAAATCTGACAGCAAAAATGTGAAAGTATGAAAACTCTTTTAGTCTATAATAGCATATCGGAATAGAAAAAAACTAAAATCAGAAAATGTTACGTAAAATGGAGGAGGAGAAGGGAGAGGAGGTGGCATTTGTGATGGCCTACTACGAGGAGTACAGAAAAGAAGGGAGAGGAAGTTCCAAAAAATTAAGAAAACGTTACCTACGTAATACCTACGCGAATAGTCTCTAAATACAAGTGAGAACGTTAATTATTCTCGGTAAACATATTGTATCAGAACGTCTATATCCCAATCTCCAAGTCCGCGAAGGATAGAGAATATGCGAAAGAGAGACCTTCGTACGATCAATGGAATTAATTGGCGATTTCGCACGTGCTCGGATATTTCATATACGTACTTTTCCAGGTCTATGACTAAATAAGGCATTTTAATAGTACAGCTGAAGCGATCCGTTTCGCAGTCGCTTTTCTCCTCATAGGAGAATCTGTCTCAGTGCGACTAAAGACTTCTCCATCGTCTTCTTCTTCTTCTCCTGTCTTACAACCTCAGTACGAACCGTCATCCTCGAGGTAAATAGATGATACATTAATGCCTTTAGATTTCCTTTGTCTTTTCGATTCACCATGACAAAGCAAACATATAAATTAAACAAGATTGTCAATGGTTAATTTTATTTAGTAGATATCGTCTTATATGTGCTGCCTATATATACCTATATGATCTTTAAATGGTTGTGCGAATCGGTGAACGTAGGTAGTCATGTGTGGTGTCGCTAGACCCCAAGAGAATGAGAGTTAAATATAAATACTTAGTTGAAAATTTATGATAGTTGTTCTTACCTGAAAAGTAAATGTGTTCTCAGGTCTAAATTAGTTAATTATGCAATTCCTTTCTCGATAAAAAATTCTTTTATTTTATTTCTTATTGATAACTGATTGCGATGTAAGATGTATTGATTATCTTAATAATGCTTGCAGCCATCTGCAACTTGTTGGAAAATAAGGAAAAATATGATCACGTACTTCGCATTTAACGATTTTTTGTTTAGCGCTCTGAATCGGATAACTGATATATTTTTCTCTTTACGATTCGTTTATGTCTCCAGTATGCTTTTACCCAAGTATGCAATTATTAAACAATAAGTTACTTCCAAGAAATTCATGGACTTAAAGTGGAAAGTACCATTTATCTGACACGTATTACGACGATTGCTTGAAAATGCATTATAAGCATCTACGGCTTCTTGAAAAAGAAATAAAAATAAGGTCACGTACTTTGAGTGTAAACAACTTATTGTTTCACGTACCGAATCGGCTCACTTTCACATCTGATTTCTTGATCATTTATGCGGTAGTGTAACGTTGCAAAATTGCATCATTACAACTTGCTTCCTCGGAGAGAGATTATATTATATTAGAGAGGAAATTATACTGATTTTGTTATCTAAGAGATAGAGTGCTACTTTGTGAAACTAAACTCCAACTCTCTCTCTCTCTCTTTCTCTACTTTCTTTTTGCTTTCACGGGTCTTCTTTCATTTTGTATAACAATATTTACCATCCAAAAGTGAAATAAATAGACAGGATTTACGAACTAATTACGAACGAAAAGAATGCGGTAAACATTTAGTTGAATAGTCGCTATTAGATATTTTATTAGCTGAAATGATATTCATTTGTTTCGACAAAATACTTTCTTGGCTTAAGTAATATATTTTCTTAATAAATATATTTTGTTAAGCCAAAAAAGTATTTTATTGGGATAAGGGAATATTACTTGAGATAATAAAATATTTTATATCGACTATTTTAAACTAAACGTTTAGTTGATTTTACCGAATTTTTTTCTCAGCGTAGAACCACGATGGTAGTCATTTCAACTGTTTCATAAAGTTGACCCTACAATGGCACGCATAGGTTTTTCGTGCCATCAGATGGCCCCTGTCTTTACAGTTACTTCTTTGCCGCAGGTGACTCCCTCATATTACGTGTGCTGTTACAGGGTTAACAGTGTACCATAAATATACGTGCAAATGTTCATGAATCGATTCAACTTTTTCTAACTTTTAATCATTATTAATTTTGAATATAAAATTCAATTATTTCTAATTTTATCTGTGCCTAGAATCTTGATTTCTTATTCTTACCTATAATAACTGACATCAGTCGTTCTGACTACTACCAGTAGAAAATAAGCAGTAAAGAATGATAACAATAGCCTAACATAATAATTATATATATTTTTTGAACTAACTCTATTTTTCTTTGAATAAAAAGTAAGAATTGAATGTCTACTGTATGGTTTTCAGGGTGAGTCGCATAGGAGAACTTTGATTATATGCTCTGAATTGCGCCGTGATCGGTATTCTCTCTCACACTCATTTGTCTCCTATATGCGATATAACACGTGTGTACATAACTTTATACCTATACCTAAAGCTGAAATTCTCAATGAATTTTAAAATAATTAACCAATAACACTAAGAAATACTCGTCTTTCTAATAAATATTTTACCCATGAGCAACCAAATTGACCACTGGCTATCGTTTGAGGTAGTTCAGTAAGTTCGCAGTCCTAGTGTTAAGGGTAATTTTATCTCCACGGACAGGCTTCTCACTTATTTACAGTTTCAGGTCATGAGATTGTGATAAATGCATGGAGAAAAATAATTCTGTTGAATTAGCAAACCCTGAGTTACTAGCATTGTGTTTGCCATTCCAACAAAATATTTAGTTATCATAAAAAATTTCTTGCACCCATAGTAATTCTGCTAAATTCAGTTTAGCGACTTGTATTTGCTGATAGTGATCTTGCTTATTTAGCAACATATTTCGCTAATGTAGACTTTTTTCAGACCTACAGGAAAACATATCTTAACTGACATAAATTTTGTTGTTATAGCAAAAATATTCGCTAACAGAACACTCACAGGTTAAGTGCTCGTGAGGGTCTATCGTCTAGGTTTCCGTAACTGAATTGTTCACTATTACTATTATAATAGCAATAAGGAATTAAAAACTGATATATTGTTATACACACTGCAAGTTACGTGGTATAGAATAAAATCATTAAAAATTTCAAGAACACTGGGTAGTTCGATACGAAGAATTATGTAACTATCCGATTTTTCTTTTTTTTATATTTCAAGAATATACCGTAAGCAAACGTTATTTGAGGAGCAGACTTCCAAAATGCGTTTTGTCCAAATTACATAATTTCCAGTAAATAAGGAAAAGCACTATGGAAAAACGACACTTTGAATGTCCAAACAACTCACTGATGATTTTAGATATAATTCAATATGTTACGAACGTCCAGGGTAATGCTGATAGATGCACCTTATTGTTAGTATGAGGAATACAACGCCACTTTTAGATGCAATATTGAAGTTTTGGACAAAACGCGTTTTGGAAGTCTGCTCCTCATTTATTGCCTTTAAATATTGTTATAATCAGTTTTCGAAAATTAATTTGGCCCTTGCTGGTGCCAAGTACAGTCGATACGATATTTGTTGAGCCAGAATTGCTAGAAGACTATTGCGTCACTTTCTTAGAATTATCCTGCGACTTTTCAGTTTAATTTCTTATTAAAAGAAATCAATGGATGCGAAAAAGAAAAGGAAGAAATTTAATAACACCGAAGATTGAAGGTACACTGTTTGCAAAGCGTAGACCGTTGCATTCCGAAAATACCGCCTTATCGTTAATGGGAATTTTGGCTCAACAAATATCGTACCGACTGTACCAATTGTAATTGTCGTAATAATAAAATATACATAGCTAATTGAATTCGTAATACTAGTTACTTATTTCACTGTTCTCATATATGTGGTACTAAGGCAAACCCGATATGTCAAAAAAAAGCGATTTTTTGTTTTTAATGTCAATATGTACAGTCAGCAATGAAGAATATGATGGCAAAACCCGATATGGCTCCAAATCACCTACAACTTGTAGGTTAACAAAATAATATTCCGATTACGCTCTACGTCTTTGAATTGGTCGGTGGTTTGAAGCGTCTCCTGAAAAATCAACTTTCTTGACATATCGGGTTCTCTCTTAGTACTACAGATATTAAAATCCAAATGTTGCTACAACAGCAAGTTTCTTGTTATGATAACAGAATTTCTTTTTTTGTGTCTATGGATTTAACATAAGAATTACTAACGAATTAGGAAAGCTGATACATAAACCATCTACTAATTTTAAATTGCACCTTCTATACACTGATCTACTCCCTGATTAAAACGTTTATTGCTTAGGACTCTACATTGTGATAATACCATCGCAGTTGAATGAACTTTTTACAAACGATCGATAGGAATCATCTACAAATTCTGGCCCCCTCCCCTTATGTCCCGTTCTCACAGATTCGCAGAAATAACTGCTTAACTTGCCGACTTTTTGCACGTTTCGTTTACTTCATCGGCAGGGCAATCTGCGTATGTTATTGCGAAATGTCGATAAGGTAAAGCACAACAGACGTGACTTTCATCCCAAAAGCCAAGAGTATAGAAACACTTGTAGCATTAACTCTTTCGCCACTACAGGTATATATACATATGTTCCAGGGTTTGTTTCATGTGCAGTGTTGAAAGAGGTTAAGTCCAAAATTTATTCATCGGTAGCCACCTGAGAATGAACGCGATACAAGCTATAGCGTCGTTGCTGCTAGGTGTCCTCTGCTTCATTGGCAACCGTTTCAGTACACACGACACCATCGGAAAGTGCTTCGACGCTCCGTTTTTTGACGATCTCACTCCAATCCTCCTTAACTCTTTCAACTACCTCTGGGAAAATCTACTTTACGTATACGAAGAGCCAGTAGACACGACCTCCGATCAAAACTCAGAATACGACTTCATCGTCGTGGGAGCTGGAACTGCTGGAGCTGTGGTAGCAACGCGACTCAGCGAAGTCAATAATGTATCGGTGCTGCTGATAGAGGCAGGAGGCACCGAGACCCTCGTCATGGATATACCCGGGCTCCTCAATTATCTACCGGGATGCGATGCTGTAAACTGGAAATACAAAGAAAAACCATCCGGAAAGTATTGCCTGGCAATAACTGATCACATGTGTCCCTTGGATCAAGGGAAAGTTATGGGTGGCTCTTCCGTTCTAAATACTATGATCGCTACCAGAGGCCACCGTCAAGATTACGACGATTGGGCCGCAATGGGCAATAATGGATGGTCCTACAAGGACGTTTTACCCTATTTCAAGAAGTTAGAAGATTTTCACTTCCCCGTCTATGAGGAGAACACCGACCAGCACGGTACTGGAGGACCAGTCTACATTTCCGGTAATTACTACATTTCTCCCCTAGCCAAGGCCTTTGTCAAAGGGGGCCAAGAGAAGGGCTTCCATATAGTGGACTACAATGGTCAAGAGGGAAATGGCGTTTCTTACATTCAAACGACTATCATGAATGGAAGGCGAGTCAGCACAAATAGGGCTTACTTGCATCCCACTAGAAACCGAAAGAACCTCTTCGTTACGAAAGCAAGCCTGGTCAGTAGGATAATTATCGATCCGCATACGAAGCGAGCTACGGGAGTCGAGTTCATTAAAGGACAAAGGAAACACGTGGTGGGTGCTAGAAAAGAAATCATTCTAAGCGCCGGGGCAATTGGATCACCCCGCATACTGATGCTTTCCGGAGTAGGCCACGCGCATCATCTGAAAGATATGGGGATAGAGGTGATTCAGGATGCTCCTGTTGGCGACAATTTGATGAATCAGGTTGGCTTCGCAGGACTTGTATTTTTGAGGAACCAATCGACGAATAGTATCGGCACCAACCTCAGGCAGTATCTCAAGGATCGGACCGGACCACTGGCATTGAATCCCGTACATGCACTGCTGTTTTTCAATGTGGACGATCCTACTAATCACACAAGTTTTCCTAGCGTGGAGTTGGAGCTTCAGGATTTTTCTGCCGTGTCAAATCCGGCAGTTACGCGTTCCGTAGTGGGCGCCACTGATTCTTTCTGGAAGAAGTCCTACTCGGCGGTAGATGGCAATTCTTCATTTTCCATATTGGTTCAATTGTCACGACCTAAGAGCCGGGGGTGGATCAGACTTCGCCGTCCTGACATCAGGCATCAACCAATAATCAATTTTAATCTCTTCGACGATCCGGAGGATGTGAAAGGAGTGATCAAAGGTATCAGGGCGGCCATCGCGATCAGTAAGACCGAAGCTATGCAAAAGTATGGAGCTGTTTTGTACGAAGCACCATACGAGGGCTGTGAGGACTACGAGTACGATTCCGATGGTTATTGGGAGTGCGCGGTCAGGACTTACACCATGCTCATTCACCACTATACAGGCTCCTGCATGATGGGACCTGAATATGATCCAAGCACTGTCGTTGATCCGAAATTGAAGGTACGCTCTATAATATACCTTATACCAATGAAGGAGTACCTACCTATAATATAATTAGGGGAAAGTTCCCTTACTCGTATTTCTTGAGTCGATCCTTGGCCAATGTGTTGAACCTTGGAATGTAGGGGCCATCTCGTGTGACATGGATTAGGTGACTCTTCTCTACCTTTTTATTATATTTATTTTTAATTACTTTTTGTATGGTGGAAGGAAGTTTGAAAAATAATGATTCTATTATACAAGTGGCAGAATGGCTACGAAGAAATCGTACACGTCAATAATGATGTACATCATTTGACTCAAAAGTTGGTGCTAGTGACATCGCCAGAAATTTCAATTTATCTAAGGATCATGGGACAAGAATATTATCTACTAAAATCAGAGTCCTGAGTAGCACCTGATGTAAATTTAAAAATCAAAAGCTAGTTTGCAGAAATATGATTATGGCCCAGCACCCACGGTGCGGCTGTTTTGAGACAAAGGTTGCAAACTAGTTTATTCTACCACCAGTTTACAACCAAAATGAAAATTCGGCGCGCATACGGATGCAACTCATTGTGAATCAGTTTTAATCAGTTGGTGTAGCAGTGCAGCTAAAATTTTACAATGTCAAATTCTGAATATTCAGAATCAGATGAGGAAGACATCATTGACTATTATCAATACCGCAAACTGTACAGGACACAGAGGAAGTACTGGGTCCATCCATAAATAAGGGGAAATTTGAATTCTAGGCTGTTCGTAGAAACAGAAGAACTATTTCAGACAGATAGAAAGTTTATAACTTTTTATCGAATGTCGACAAAATCTTGTACCGAAATATATCGCTACGCTGATAGTGAACACCTTGAGATTCGGGGCAACTTTAAACTGCGACCGCGGAAACATGGTCGCGTACAACCAATTTATGACAATTGCAAACTAGTTTCATTCGAATCGACTCGTGTATGACTGAACACTTCTATACGCTGCCGAGATTAGAAAACAGTTGCAAGCTCAACTGATTTGCAACCTTTGTCTCAAAACAGTCACATCGTGGGCGCTGGGCCTATGACTTTTGTTTTTAATATGATATATTTTGTATATATCTTAATCATTCTTTAATTGTACTTAGGGTAAACCTCCCAGTTATTGGACACCTGGTAGTTATTGGACAGTCTGATTTAAATAAATAAAAACTAGGAATCTCGTTTTTATTTATTTAAATATTATCAAAAACCGTACCTGGCTTATTGAATCTTGACTGTCTAATTACTGGATTGAGTATTTCCAAAAAATAAGAACACTGTCCAATAACTAAGTTTTTTGACTTTATCCCAGTTTTTTATTGTTGAAAATTGTATTCTTTCCAGCTTAAGATTGTAAGTTACTAGAATATAAAGCCAATATATTTGCAATTAAAACAAGTCACCACTCAGCCACAAGCCCAAAAACTGGGTGGTTTACCCTACAAACCTGAATCAACATTGCTGCACTGAGTAATTTCGAGGACGATATGCTATGTAGCACTTTGTAGACTATATGTGATGTGATACTATATGCCTGTACCTCGGTGATTAGCTGTGCCGATGTGCCAGCAATACATAGCAAACGTTCCGGAAGATGGTTCCCAATGTCTCATCGCTTGAATCAGACACTAGGGATTTTCTTTTGAAATATTTACCGGGCACTGCGCGCCATCACAACCACATAGCCTACAAAGCGCAACATATCCTATCGTCCTATGATTATCATCCTCGGAATCACTTTATGTTGGCCAAATTGACATAAATCAGTAGTAACCCAAGCAATAAGGAGTTTTACCCGAAACAAATTCAACGAGTTTTGAAATTTGGTAGTTCAGCTTAGTTTCACATCCTGAACAACGTACGAGCCATTTATTGCAAATTTTGAAATAATAGAATACAAATGTGTCCCCCCGGAGGAACAATGCTCCTCCGGGGGTAATATAAATGGCACTTGGCGCCAGTAGAAGAAACAAATAACATGTAATAAGCGAATCATATATATAATTATATGGGGGGGGGGCTACTTACCCGCCCCCCACTATTAGTGGCCCGTCATTATCAAAATTAAATTTATTAGGCTTGGACGGGTCCTTACAATAATATACAGGTAATCCCCCGCCGCAAAGCAGTCGGGGGATGTGGCGCCATATCTGTAGGGATGAACAAAGGTCTATTTTTTATGCACTGAAATTAATTTTAATTAGTTATATTGAGCTATTTACATGCCGATAACGCGGAGCTTTATACATTTAATCGTTTGAAAATGTATTGTTAAGTTAAGGAAATAACGTGCAATGCCTATTATCATCCATGATATCTAACCTGATTTGAAATAAATTTGATAGGTGACAATATTTCGAGCGTTATTTGATTTATTATGCACTAGCAGCCCGTCCCGGCTGCGCACGGGTAGATTGTGGATTGATTTTGTCCGTCCACCATTGTTTAAAAACATTTTTAATACAAAACTTTTAGTATTTTTCCCGGGCTACGCAATGGTCATATTGGATTTGACCTTGACCATGACCTTCAAGGTTCTATCGAGGTCAAATTAATTTTTTTTCACGTTCAAATGTGTCCTTGACAATTTTTTTCATGTTACCTTTATTGTCAGCGGAGGTCAAATTTAGGTCAAGTATAGTTCGACTTTTTGAACACCCTGTATAAGATTTACTAGCTCAGAAACCTTCGCGGATATGCGTCCAACTGTTCCCCAAATTTTCATCGCAATCGGATGAACGGTTTAGGAAGGCATAATAATCATCCGTACCAGTACTTTTTGAACACCCTGTATAAGATTTACTAACTTAGAAACCTTCGCGGGCATGCGCCCAACCATTTCCCAACTTTTCATCGCAATCGAATGAACGGTTTAGGAAGGCATAATAATCATCAGTACCGGTACTTTTTGAACACCTTTTATAAGATTTACTAATTCAGAAACCTTCGCGGGCATGCGTCCAACCATTCCCCAAAGTTTCATCGCAATCGGATGAACGGTTTAGGAAGCCAAATAATCATCCGTACCTGTACTTTTTGAACACCCTGTATAAGATTTACTAACTCAAACCTTCGCGGATATGCGTCCAACTGTTCCCAAAATTTTCATCGCAATCGGATGAACGGTTTAGGAAGGCATAATAATCATCCGTACCGGTACTTTTTGAACACCCTGTATAAGATTTACTAACTCAAAAACCTTTGCGGACATGCGTCCAACCATTCCCCAACTTTTCATCGCAATCGGATGAACGGTTTAGGAAGGCATAATAATCATCAGTACCAGTACTTTTTGAACACCTTTTATAAGATTTACTAACTCAGAAACCTTCGCGGACATGCGTCCAACCATTCCCCAACTTTTCATCGCAATCGGATGAACGGTTTAGGAAGGCATAATAATCATCAGTACCGGTACTTTTTGAACACCTTTTATAAGATTTACTAACAATAAGAAACCTTCGCGGGCATGCGTCCAACCATTCCCCAAAATTTCATCGCAATCGGATGAACGGTTTAGGAAGGCATTTGATATTACCTTAAAGGTCATGGTCAAGGTCAATTCCAATACGACCACTGGGTAGCCAAGGGAAAATCCTTAAAGTTTTGTATTAAACATTTTTCTCTAAAATGTTTTCCCGCTGAGATAATCGGCTGTACCGGGACTTTTTGAACACCCTGTATAAGATTTACTAACTCAGAAACCATCGCAGGCATGCGTCCAACCATTTCCCAAAATTTCATCGCAATCGGATGAACGGTTTAGGAAGGCATACGAGACATACAGACAGACAGATAGACAGACAGACAGACAAACATTCATTTTTATATATATAGATTTACAGTAACACAATTTGTTCCATTGAACCCAATGAAGTTTCTTTAAGTGTCATAGCTTTCATTTGCGACAGATATAGCATATTTTTGAACTTTTTGACTTAGAGAAAATATTCAATTTCATTGGGGGCAAATTAGTTCAGTAGATGTGGTTGTTTAGTGAGAATTCAACCTTTATTGAATGACGTTAACCATTAACCGCAATGAGCATTAAATACTGATTGAGCAATTTCCAATTGATGAGTCAATATACCCTGAAAATTATCACCTGCAGAATTCTTATGTCGAAAGCTATGTCGTAGCTTTCTGTTAATTATCACCCAAATGTTTAAAATTCTAATTTCAAGCTGAGAAAAGACAGCTGCGCGTTAACAGAAAAATATAATTACAGGCAGAACGACAAAAAAATAAACTTAAGGTTCATGACAGGTGGTAACTTATACAGCTGGAAAAAGTCTACTTTAACTTTAATTACAATTTCTAAATACAATAAGAACACCTTTGAGAACGTTCATCGACTCACTTTTAAATATTGCTGCATTACAGGTGAAAGGTATTAAAGGACTTCGAGTTGCTGACGCCTCCATAATGCCGATGAGTCCCGTGGGCCATACATACATTCCAACAATCATGATCGGGGAGAAATTATCTGACATGGTGAAGCAAGAATGGGGTTACTTATGATAACATTTACAATTCCAACATTGCTTGTTAATGGACTATAAAATAGAACGTGGTACCCACATAGCATAAACTTCCTGTGGATATTCAAGGGATTGTCATGATTTCCGTAGAAGAAACATCACGGTTATAGTGACTCACATGATGTTATTCAAATTCGAAGACTTGAGGAGTGGTTGCCGTGAATAAGTCTGATATTGTTATACATGAAATACATATTTTTTAGCCAGATGATCATCACTTTATACCTCAGTTATTACCCAGGCAATACTTCGGGGTTCACGATGTATTTCAGTCTCGAACTATGCAGGATTGTCCCAAATAGCTATACTCGGTATTTCGGTCTTATATGAACTGAGAAAATTCCAGATGTATGGAATCTCCCGCGTTTATCGATACCATACATAAAGAAACACACAATCATTACTCTTTTATAGTGTATTTCTATAACTTCAGCATAATACATTCATTAACCCTTCGTTGCTCACGTGGGGTGTAGGCTACACCCTAGCCTCCTTTTTTTGCATACCACGCCTAGAGTTTTTTTTTCGAGGTTAGTACTTTCAGTACTTTTCGGGAACATTTCATTAAAGAATTTGGCACCAAAAGCGCAAGACAAAACCGATTTGTTTATCCGACAGAACGCTGCAAAGAGTTAAAAAGTGTTTTTTAACAATTTGTAATTAATTTAATATTTAATATTTTTCTATAAAACTTGTTCCAATTTGTTAATTTGTCCTTCGTTAATAAAACGAGAGTATGATAACCATCCTCCGTCTATTATTTATATTATTTTTTTATAAAACTCGGCAGGGAGATCTGAGCGTCTGAAAATCGAGACCTCATGTACCAAGATTTCGAGTTTTGTTTTCAATCAGAAAGTTACGAAATTTATTTTTTTTTAATAATGAGATGATTAGGCAATATCTCAAGCTTTAAAATAAAAAAAAGTATTAAAACATTTCCATTTTTCACTAAGAAAACGTTAATTTTTTAACTGGGGTGTAGGGTACACCCCAGGTGAGCTTTTATGTTTCAAAAACCCACGTGAGTAACGAAGGGTTAAATGTATTATAAACAATATGAAGAATGCCCATTATGAACTTTAAAATTATGTTCATCCGAAACATCTGAAGGATATCCAGAGTGGAAATCCCTTGGAATTCGAACTTGCGGTTATTTAAGCATAGTCATGAAGAATTACATCATGGAAGTCCTATGGAGAAAATTATGGAAGTCCTAAGGATTTCCTTCGATAGTCGGTGTATTATATAGGAAATAATGGAACATGCCAATGTCATTTTTACCATTCGATTAAAATGAAAATATTAAAATATTTAACAATCGCGCTGGTTTTAAAGCCTCCGCTACATTACTAGAAGTAGCATATTGAGATAAGTCTTTTTGTAAAACTAATAAATAAATCCAGCATAAACTGAACTGAACAGCGGAATCCTTTTTCTTCATTATTCAGCTAGTGCAGCTCAAAATTGTATATTTAACCGAGATTAATTTTCACCGAGAGGTAACTCGAGAGGTTCTTCTTTGAAAGAATAGTGACATTGATTTCACGCCGACTCTCTCTTTGGGGTATCTATACATATTCTCCATTGTCCGAGATAAATATCGTAGAATGCCATGGCGGGGTTGAGGATAGAAAATCTTGCGAAATAAACCAGCTCAAAAGGGAATAAAATATATAAGTAAACTTAGGACATGCTTATCAGTAGCTATGACTCCCATACAAAAAGAAATTCGTTCACTGAAAAATACATCGCTTCTGTTTTTTTTTCATTGTACTTTTATTTAAAAAATGAACCTTCAGTTTCTATATATTATACAAATTCACATTTTATTACTATCTATAGTAAAAGTAGTGTCTTAGGTTAGTAGCGAGTAAGGATAACAAAGCTACAAAGTAATAATATTATACAATGCTTTTTCGTATTATATAACGCCGCGACACGAAACACAGTACGCTGAAGCGATTTGATTAAACTGACACGGCGACATACACAACCCTTTCCTAGATCTACGATAAAAATTCTGCCTCATTCGTAACATAACGTCTATAGCAGGTATTACGGAATATTTATCGCAGTAAAATGAATCAGCTAGTCGTAGAAGAAGTTGAACACCAATTTCTATAATTCTAGAGAATACCAAGATTAGTATCTTTTTTCGCCTCGGAGGCTATAAAATGTCAGCTTTACTGTGATATACATATATTCTAAGATACTTGGTATACCGTATGTCCTAGCCAAGGGGTTTGATATAGAAGTGGCTTAATATTTATGTCCTATATTTATAGCGTCGACCAACGAGATTTCGACAGGTTAAGGTCCCTCATTTCAGGTTTTCGAACGGTGTGAAACTGATAGGACTGCGTGGGACATACGCCCTAATGACATAAAGAAATATATTACACGATATCTCATTTAAAAATATTTTTATGGATATGAATGAATCAGAACTCATTATCGATAGTCCTCTACACGTCCTAATTCATTATTTCTTAAAAAAAATTTAGCCTCGATGCTTATTATTCGCTCGTCAAAATAGCAAGCAAATTGGCAGAGAAGCTGACATGTACAAGGTTTTGAACTATGTTAGATTTTTAGAGTACCTACTTACGATAAATTCCGACATTTTTTGTCATCTCGTGGAAACCAGTAGAGCTCGTTTCAGGTCTGGTGATGCCCATCTCGTACCCGGGAATCAGATCACTACTCAATGTTCTCTCGAGGATCTCGCAGAAGAGTACTTACAACCGGCCACGATACATTACAGAGAGAAAAGCAATCCGTGAAAGAAAACATTCGCATATCAAAATTAGAGAGCCTGGTTCCACGGAGCTTCAATACTAAAATCTTGCCAAAAACTAGGCTCTTAAGGACGTGGTCAAAAATGCAACATCACAACAAGCAGGTAATACATATATGTATGTGAGTATTCTCATTGAAAAGCAGCTAGGTATTCGAGTACAGGATGTGTATCCGGGTTGATGAGCACGTGTGCATAGAGGCACATATGTATTATACCTACATAACGAGCAGCTACGTGTACGCAATTTACACAAATCCGCATTTACAACCATTCGTGTATACAAGTATACGCTACTTATATGTCAATCGGTACCAGAAAGAAGCAGGTATCTTTTCACTGTCGTTGAGAAACATTGTAACTCGTTTTTATGGAAAGAAACATCATTAGGCCTACCGCGCACTAAACTGCTAAGTCGCGTGACCAGTGGTCGCCGCGGGCAAAAGAGACTGCAACTTGCTTCGCGACCAGCCCCCTGCAACTTACACATATTTCCCTTAGATATCTTTGACCACGTTTTGACGCCAGTCATACTAATCCGCTACGTGGCGCCCTACACGCTGGCCCTGTCATATAAAATTCGTTCGAACATTTACTGGACTATTTTTATTACTTCATAAAATTCCTTATCCCTACATATTTATTACAAAATGGAATAATACTTCATTGCACTCAAGTCCCTTTATTCACACCTCATTCGCCCGCTTTCAGCCGGGCCAGCAACACTTGCGCCACCACGCGGTTGGCGTCAACGTTGTGGCCATGCGAAACACAGAGTTGCAGGGGGCTGTTCGCGACCATGCATAGCGGCCAGACAATATCAGCCATATTCTTCTCTCTCAATCAGAAAATAGATCGATAAGCTCCTTCCAGCATTTCTTTTTCACATCTTTATTGCAAAACTCTTCGCAAGCTAAGTTTTAAATGGCAGGACGATTTTCAATCTTTATAATGTAGAGTTCAGTGTAAAAATTCCGTGAATTTTCCATATTTTAATCGACTTAATGAACAAATATCAATCCAGTTGGAAACCAGCAAGCTCAGTGCGGTGCTGAAATAATGGGGATCCATACTCGTGAAACTTTGGCACTACGATCGCTGCTTCCTTCTAATAACCTGATTGGCTCGAATTTAAAAGAAAGTGTCATGGTTACCGGAACTCAACCAATAAGACGATAAAAAATACCTGGCCGCTGTTGTTTCGACTGCCAGTGCATTATTCACCACTTAATCTATGGTACATATTCGATCTCGGCAACGTATTGGCAGCCTCTGCGTGACCAGTAGCCGCCGTGACCGCTTGGCCGCATGGTCGCAGAGCAAATCACAATACTTTTTAGCTGCGGCAACCACTAGTCGCGCAACTTGGCTGCTTAGTATACGGTAGGGCTTAGTACACGGTAGGGTTATGTTATATATATGCTAAAAGTATACGTATGCATAGCATATGTGAAGCGCTGTTCCTTATTACTATTTCCTGTTTCTTCATTGCCCATAGACCCTAATTTACGATGTTTCTTTGCATAGCAGCGATCATTACGACGTTCTACAAGGATAGAATAAAGATACTCCCGACGTCACGGATTCTGTCGCTGGTGACTTTTTAAACTGTCATTTTTAAGCGTACTAACTAATGATCCATCAATTTTCATGCTTTCATTAACTAAGGAAAATATTGTTATAGCTAACGAGAGCATGAGAATTAATTGTTCATTGATTAGTATGTTTAAAAGTGACATTTTAGAAAGTCACTAGCGACAGAATTCGTGATGCCGAGAGTACGTGCTTTTTTTTGGTACCGGTCCATGTATACGGGTGTCTCACGACTTAGGCTTACCGCGTACTAAGCGGCCAAGTCGCGAAACCAGGTCATCCGCGACCACTAAAAATTGGTAAATGGGACAACACGCGCTGGGCCGCATGTTCGCGAAGCAAGACGCAATGCTTTTTGGCCGTGGCAATCACTGGTCGTGCGACTTGACCGCTTAGTGCGTGATAGGGCTTATAGTCATCTGGGAACCCACATATTCGTTGTAAAATGCTGATTCTTTTGTGAATTATCCGTCGACGATCTATTACACCGTTTTCGAGTAAATGAATTTTTAAATTCAATCAAATGTATTAGCATGGACCAGTCTCCATTGTTTGTTGGCTATTACATTTAATGTCTGTTCAAATGAAGAGAAGTGACGATCGTGTATGTACCTTGGCGCGCCCGATCGACATCGATATGTCTCCGAGCGCACTCTGTAAAATACCACAGCTATATTAATTAACATTTTTTAAAATAATCTACTAAAATTCTTGTTTATAAAAACGCCAATAAAAAGTCCACGCCGTGTTTTGCTTTCCTCCAAAAAATATTTCTCTTAAAGGAGTATTGATATCCGAATGTAGTGTCATGTACTTCTACCAAGTATTTTTCAGGGAGGGTGGTAAAAGAGATGCATAAGGGCACGTGAGAACTTCGACTAATCCTTCACATATATATCCTATTGGCTATCCAGTGCATCACTTGGTATAATCAAACCTAACAAAAGAGACCGAGATCGAAATAACAAATGACTAAACCAAATCACGCCACCAATGTTCAAAATTGTTCTTGGGGGGCCCGTACCTGAATAACTGGGTGAATATTTGACATCCAATTATTATAATATTGCGTATTATTACATTATAATTCTGAAAGTTGGAAGATACAGAAGTTAACAAGCACAAAGTTAGAAATGGCTAGTATGCTAAGCCAGTGCTTAGCCATGCTCTCTCTCTATGCTAGTATCTTTTATTTACCCTATTGGGACCGTGCAACTGCTTGGAGGGGATACGGCGAACGATCGTGCGCAACTAGTGGTGAAGGCTTGAAGTTAGTCGGCACGTCTCTCCATACCTATAACACGTTGTCTGCCAGCCACCACCGCTAAAGGGTTAAAGTACATTATATGGCAGTCAACGTGTCTGAAGGTGAATAAACCGGCCCTAAATGTTATACAACCTGTTTATTGCAATTTTATACATATAAATAATTGCTATAAAATACACCTGATGAAAAACATTCATATTGTTGTTCACTGATTGGTTTTGCCGAGGATTTCTATATTCTTATCGTATTTGATACTGTATAAATCGCACCCGTTACAGAACAGTGTCATAACACAAAATTTTTCAAGTGTGTTTTTAGTGTATTATTACTGTTCTCATTGATATCTACCAATCAGTAAAACTGACATATTTCTAACTAGCATAGTTTCCGCGCAACGCAGTTTTACTGATTGGTAGATCTCAATGAGAACAGTAATAATACACTAAAAACACCCCTTTGGAAAATTTTGTGTTATGACACTGTTCTGTAACGGGTGCGAAATGTGCCGATTTTTCGCCGACTACTGCCACCAGGTGTCACTGTACAGGTGTTGCACGGTCCCAATAACATATCTTTCATTGGAAGAAGAAGGTTACATGTTTAAAAAGTCGCTTTTTCTATAGAGAGGTTTTAAAATTCACATTAATTTATTTAGACTGTTTTTCCAACGTGTTTAATGACAGGAATGTGTTTAAGAGTTGTGTATAACGGATTTCGGATCTATTAAAAGCCCTAAAAGAGGGGTTTCTTTTTAAAGGTTCAGTTTTAAAAAAAAATGTAAGATGTAACCGTCTTGCCTAAAAAAATGTTACTTGTAAGAAAAGGTTTTTTTTTGCTATAAAGCGATATTTTAAATATTTTAATGATTAAATATAAAGAAAATTGCAGCTATGGTAAAATATTGTTTTATTTCAATATACACAACACAAACATTACAACTAATGCGTTACAAAGAAGTTATTTTAGAATGTAAAACATACTATAGAATATAAACTAAATAAATAAACATAGTTTACGCGTAAAACACTACACAACAAATCAAATAATAGGTACAAGTAAGTTTCCTATCAGAAACTTATAAGTTTTGTTAGAAACCCAAATAGTATCTATAGGCACACATTTTTTCTCTTCAATTAGGGATAATAAGCCTTCCTTTTTTGCATCGTTTATACCTGGTTTTTTTTAAAAAGCTTTCTTCAAAACGGTGGTTTTTATGTGAACTTTACATAAAGCTTTAAGGTAAAAAATGTCATAAAAACTCATTTCGTGCACTTCATAGAGAGTTCCTGTCTTCTTAGTTGCCCGAATAATACATCCGCATTGATCCGGCACGTATATTGGACTCGATCTTTTATATTTCTTTATCTGCCTCTCTATCGTGGAATGCATACTGTCCCCTTCGCTTTGGCCATGTCCAGCAACAAAAAATTTATGTGTTATGGATTTTATAGACAACTTATACAAAACATAGAAATACAGAGCAATAATAAATCGATTTTTATTTTGCCCTGTGCAATTATCAGAATAAAACACGATATATAAATCCTCTTCATGGTTACAAATAGTTTGAAGGAATTCAAAATACAAGATCTTATTTCATTCGGCCCCCTCTGAGCTTCACCCTCGTGCCACAAGAAACGTGTACCTTCGTGAGACTTAATGTCACAAAGAGTAAAATTAAACACATTTAATTTTGCGACATAATAAAACGATGATGCCTCTTCATTGGGACATGGCAAAACTGCTTGCAGATCGTAGACTATTAATAGCCTTAATGGCCTTGATGTAAGAATCTTCTGTTATTACAACACAAATAAGTAGTGAAAAAATGTTCTGCACCTAAATTAGATACATGGTGTTGAAGGGAATTCTTTAGAGAACAAATACAGCCTGAAATGTTATCGTAATGTTGATTTTTGATCAAATAACGAACTGTGAATTAAAAATGTGCATCAGGGGCAAAGTGGAGAGGGGCAAAGCGGGAAGGTTTCAAGGCATTCTCTTACTCTCATTCGATATCAGTATATCGAATTAATTCATTATTAACGTGTGTGTTTCAGCATGGTTCGAAATTATTTAAAAAAGACTTCTCAACAAAGATGGTCAGAAAAGGACATGCAAGTTGCGGATCTTATCGTTTGGCTGGTGTATGTGGCGCTCGTCTTGTTTATTCACCTAATTTTCATTCGCTTGATTTATTCTCATTTTTTTTCAATATGTAACCTGAGTTTTTTTTTCTTAAATGATTCGTGACAATAAATCGCTTTTAATTCCATCGACTGTGATTTTTTGACCGGTCCCCACTTTGCCCCACCCTTGGGGCAAAGCGGGGAGAAAGTAGTTTTTTCGTTAACAGTATATTATATTCAGACGTTATTGAATATTACTATTTAAACATTTCTCGCAAGAGCGATATCGATCAAAGAGAAGAGATATAAATTTTATTTACAACTAAATTAACCTTCTTTAGATATGAAAAAAATTGAAATACGTTAGGGTCCCCACTTTGCCGCACATTCCCCTATGTATATAGGGAAGCCGTTCTGGTAATTTTGTCGCCATAATATAAACATGGTTTTGTTTTTATATTGAGTGACGGGTCCATCGCTCAAGAAATGCACGTTTTTGATCTGAGGTGGCAAAGCATTGAAAATTGGTTGCAGAAGGTGGAGAATGAGAAACATCCGTAGAGACCGTGCAGTAAGATTTAACCGTATCTTTCAAATACACCACAACTGAATCAACCTTCTGAATTCCGTCGCTCGGTGCGACGGAACACAGACAGTCCCCTGGAGATAGAAACAATCCCCTGTGCTGTTATGGTACAGGGGACTGTTGCCAGGGGATTGTTTAATTTGATTTCATTGGAAGATAGCACAAAATGTAATAACTTTATGTTATTGTGCTGTACACAAGGAATTTGATCTGTTATAACAATATAAATTTTCGAAGATATAAATAAAATACATAAAAATACATAAATATAATTCTTATCAGAGGACTGTCAGCTGGCACGTTACGACGCGGGTTCCATGAAACGATGCTCGTGTAGCACTAGAAAAAATAGCGTCCGAGCGCTTCTAGTGGCAACCATGCAAACATCAAATCGTCTACGTTTCGTTATGCTGCGTTTACAGGCTGCTCACTTCCACGGCAGTGAGCAGGGAATTGGGCAGGGAAGTGGGCAGCGCGAGACTGTAAACGGGTCGCTTGCGCTGCTCATGCCCACTGCCACTGCCACTGCCGCACATCCCTTCGGTGGCGGTATTTGGAGCGGAAGTTAAAGGACTGGCAGGATCGTCGTGAACTGTCTCCCGCAGTGCCCATTCAAAGAGGCATCGCCAGAACGCGAATACGGAACCGGCTAACCCATTTGCATCATGCGCCTACTTAGCCCATTGTTCCATAACATATTTAAATACATACCTATATATTCAATTCCTTCTATTATATAAAATTCTATTATATAAAATAGTTTTTGAATAAATGCGTGGACAATCGGGGAAACTTAATTCAGGTACGAAATGCATGGGCTGAGTGTATGGCCGTTCTGCACTTGTCCGAGGATAGTGCCTGTGCTCTCCCGCGAGGCTCCCGAAATTGGAGAATAGGATCGAGGTACCTCGCGCTTTCCGAGACACATCGGCCGGGACCTGTGTTCTGCCGTGAGGGTTAGGCCAGGCAACATATGTCTATATATCTATATATATGTCTATATATGTCTATATAGAGTTGTAGGCGAAATAATTCTCGGAAAGCTGGAAATGGTTTCAATCTTTTCATTTGCATGTAAAAAGAGTTTTTTAAAGTTTGCACCAATTTTCTGCTAGTGCTGTATGAGGGGTGTCCCAAAAACTTCGAAATTTTTCGACTTTTTTCAGTTTTTCACTAATAACTCCTAAATGATGCATTTCTAGGAAAATTTTACTCTTTCATAAATTAAAGTACATAAAATTCTACGTAAAATGAGTCCCACATATTTGAAATTAAGTCAAGTAGTATAGACGATATGCATGTTTGAAAAACAACCATTTCTTAAATTTTTGAAGGAAAAATCATATTTTGGATTTTTAGACCTTATTTCCATTACGTAAAATGTATTTACGTCAAATATTCGACTCGGGGTCACTGCGTATACCTATAATATGATTCAGTTTGAAGTGGACGTGCATATTTTTTTGACACATACAGTTTTTTATCATGCAATAATCTGAAATATTGAGGAATCCAAAGGGAATAAAATATCGGTTAAAGTAGGTCATTTTCGGACTAAAAAGTCCTAAAACCATCCCAAATCTGCAATAAGTAGAACTTTTTAGGCTCACTTATGATTTTGCACAGAATAGAAAGTAACGTGTAGACCTATTAAGTCCTAATACATCCTAAAAAGTATTCGAAATTATAGGACATTCTAGGTTCAAATATTCGACTCGGGTCTACATAAAATGAAATGAGTCATTAATGAACGTTTTCTCGGTAATGCTGATTCATCGAGAAACGTCGTTCGCGGCTCGATATCACTTTACTTTTTCGTCACTCAATGCGTAAAACTCGGTTTCACGGGCGTCCTTAACCCCGTCAACCTCGTATTTCACACTTAGTGACAAAAAATAGAATTCGTTATAAGGGCGTTTCGCGTCGTTTTAACTCGTGTGAATGCCGCACTCGCTTCGCTCATGCGGAAAACTTCACACTCGTTTAAAATGGCGCTTTACGCCCTTATAACGAAAATATCTATTGGCTCATCGATCCTGCTACAATGTTCCGAAGTAGCTCCTTATTTTCAGCGAAATGAATTGAGGATAACTGAATGAGTAGATCATCAAGGATGTCGAATTTGTGTTGGATTGGTCAAAGATGATAATATTTGTGACAATGACTTAGTGGATGTCAATCTCTTAACGAATGGCAATATCTCAATGGATGACAATGTCTTAATGAATGGCAGTGCGATGATGACGATCTTGAGTTCCGAAGTGAATCTAGGATTTATGTATCGCAGGTACGTAAGTATTGTTTTTTCCTCTGTAATATATTATCAGCAACATGTTTTCGTAAGTAGGCGTACGTGCTTATTGATTAATCAATTTTATTCGTTTTACTTAACTAAATATTTACTGCTCCATATAATATTTCAGTACTTATTACTCTTTTTTTATTCAACACTATTTCATTTGTATTCAACTTAATTCATATAATAATTTTACTCAATTACAATATTCAAGGCGTTAAATGTTTTTATGATGCAATATTTTTTAAATCAACATTATGTTATTATCTAAATTAAATCAAATTATTGATTTTTAATTATTAGGTGTAGGTAAAACTTTGCTCCCGCTGATTTTTTCATTAAACTGGTATAGAAAAGCGGCATAAGCAAAATTGTACACCTAATGCAATGTACCTATGCACAGACTTTCCATTACGTTTTGTTCAGAATTACGCTATAAATGTAAGAGCCTAATTTTAATTGTTTTTATTTTTTATTAGTTTTAGTTTTATCATCTTGAAATTTAATTGATAACTGTAAGCGATTATATATATAGGGGGATTTAATTTAAAATACCTATATTCAGTCAATATATTATTCTATGATACATTATTAATTAACTATTTTTTCTGTAATATTCCTTTTTGCCGCACGCCTACTTTCAATTTATACTTTGTATGTGTTTATATTTATATGAAATACTGAATACCCTCAATTATTATTATTTATTGATATTATTCTATAAAAACATCTGGCAGAACAATGTTGCCTGGAAGTGATGTGGGTATATTCGGTTAAAGAAAATTATTAAAACAAAATGAATGAAAAATTAATAAGAAATTGTTTATTCTGACTATGAATCATGTATACTAGATGTAATTGGTTTATGATAGCTAAGATACGATACATAAACTTGCGAGTGTAGCGTATCAATAAAACGTTGAAAAACTGCATTAATAGTTGTTCCGCCGCTAGTCGTCGCAACTATTTTGTCAGAGCTCATATCAAGTTCGAACTTATCCTTCAAAAAAGTAATAAGTGGTGTAGATGCAGGATCATTATAAAATTTACGTTGAAATCACCACTCAGAATCATCGGTCGGAGATGATAATCTTCCCCAAGTTTAACTGAACCCTCCGTAGTGAATGGTAGAAGGACAAAATAATAGTCCAGGCGTCAAGAGGTCTAAAATCAGTCGATGGTTCGAATAATTCCTAGGGGAGATTTTTTTTCTATCACTTATTTTCATATTTATGTAGACAAATATCAAAAATGGGCACCAAAATTTGGCCCGGAACATATTGTTTAAACAAATGAAAGCATAGATTTGAGTGTTTTTTGCACATGGGGTAAATGTGGGAGAGTTGCCGCACTTTTTAATAAAATGCCCTAGTATCATTGTTTTTCAGTTTTAATTCGTAAAATTTTACTAAAAGGTAAAAAACAACATAATATCTTAAAATATAAACAAATAAACTTAAAATGTCATTCTTCCTGGTATAAAGAAATATTAAGAAAACATAAAAAAGCGGCGTCTCTCCTACCCTATGGGGCTAGATGCTGCATTAAAAAATATAGTTATTTCAGGTGTTTTTTTCGAAGTTCTTCTCGTCCACATACGTTACAAGTGCTCCCATACATACCGTATGTCTGACGGCAAGCGCAACAAAACTTCGGCAGTTTTTACTGACGGTGGTCGAAAATTGCATTGGATCTAAAATAGCCCCTAGACGGTCAATATATTGATTCAATATGTATTGATCAATATATTGAAGGTCTCATCAATACGCTTCAATATAGCTTCAATATAGCTCCTTCAATACGACGACTAGCCATTCTCACTTTGACTGTTGGTTGTGCTTGGAAAGTTTGCGATAAGTTGTGCGCGTTTTTATTTTTATTACTTATTTTTTCCAATATCAAGCAATGGCGTCCCATAGAGATTTAGCTTTTCTTACTTTGATTTTGGCTGTGTGAAATGAAAAAACGAAAGAAGAAAAGACAAAGACGCTGGTCAAAAGAATGGTACAAGCTGAGCAATCGTTTTATACACGAACATTTGCTGAACTATCTTCGAGTCACAGAAGCAGAGCAATTATTGATCAATATGCCTCATAGACGTCAATATGAGCATCAATATAGCTTCCATCAATACGCTTCAATATAAATTTCCATCAATATGCTTCAATATGCCGTCAATATATTTGAAGCTCTCCTAAACGTTCAATATAGCCTTTCAATACGTATTGATCAATACATATTGAATCAATATATTGACCGTCTAGGGGCTACTTTATGCAAGATTCGACCACCCCGTCGGTAAAAACTGCCGAAGTTTTGTTGCGCTTGTCGTCAGATATACGGTAGAACAGCTTTCGTGAAACCATTGTCTACAATGTATACACTGAAGCCAGTCGTCTTTCTTTGTGTGATTTCATATTTCATTCAGCCAATGTAGAAGGAGCTCAGAGTTTATAAAAGATGATTTCTTGTTGATGAAGACTTTAGAACCAACTGGCAAACCGTCAGAAAATTCGGATTTGCGATTACTCCCTTGAAAATTAACACTGGGGGAAGAAACTTCCCATCAGCACTACAACATGCGATTATAGCCTCAGAGCTGTGCTTCTGTCCAAGTAGCTCTTGGGCTTGTATTTGTTTTACGGATGTATTGGCGTAGCATGGTAATGAAACCAATCTAAAAAGAACCCGTTAATACATTTCAGACCCGATATGTGTCTTTCGTATACAGCGATGCAACTACGCGGTATCTCTCCCTATTTTCAATGCGGCAACTCTCCTTTTTTATAGGGAGAGATGCCGCGCCGTATAATATGCAATTAATAATTATGCAAACGCCAAGATGTACACAACTTCTTCGCAAGGTTGGTTATAAACTGCTCTGATAGCCGAAAATGCAAAAACACTACAATGCGTTATGTTCCAATCTAAATAAATCACAGTTATAAAATTCTGGACCATTCGCATTAGTCTTACAGAAAAATAACATAAAATGCCGACCGATCGCAGTTGCAACGAATAACCTAACGTAATTAGACAACTCTAAATACTACGAATGTGCAGTTGCGCTATCTAGTTGATAGTAGCAAAATTATGACTAGTGCGGCATCTCTCCCGCTGCGGCATCTCTCCCGCGTTTACCCTAGGGTAAAAGCCGGATAGTTGCCCCACTTTTCAAAAAAGCTCTATTATTAAAAAATATGTACTTACAAAGAATAATGCAACATGTATATCAAAACATAGGTTTTTAATCTTTTATAGTAGCCTATTTTTGTAAACATTATTAATATTGGTTTTGAGTAAATCCTGCTTTATTTGACCTCTCAAAAAAGGGATAGTTGCCTACTGTAGCGGATAATAGCCTAACGTTAAAAATTCTTCGGGGGATACTTGCCTCGTGCGGGGATAGACGCCTCACTATAATTTTTTTAGATAGAAACAAATTTATATCAATTTAAGTCATCAGTCTTTATTATTTATTGAGATTCTTTATTAAGTACTAATCAAAATATTAATCAACATTATAAAATAGCATTAAGTTTAAACGTTTTAAACTATAAAAATACAACAAAAATAGCCTCCAAACTTTAAGTTAGGTAAGTTATTAGTAAAATATTATTATTTATTTTAAAGATACTAGGGGGCATCCGCCCCCTGCTCGCTTCGCTCGCCAACCCCCGGGGGGCTACCGCCCCCGCGCCGCTGTCACGGTGCTCCCCCAAGTTTGTAGGGGACGGCGGTCGGTCAACGGACTTATCTCACGACGCTTCGCGTCGCTCGAATTCGACAAAACGCCGGCCAAACGGGTAGACGGGCCTGCCAACCGTGGGTGACCCATGATGTAATACAAACCCCACAAAAACAGATTCTCTGTAAAAAAAGGCAGCATGTTCATTCAGTGCCAACAAAAATTGATACGTAAAATACTCTCCAAAAAAGATTTGAAATCAATTAAGATCGCACATGTTCAAGAGTTATATATAAAAAGAGAGTAAAAGGCATCATTTGAAAGGGAAATTATTGTAAATCAAGTGACTACAAAATTCGACTAAAAAAATTTATAAAAAAATTTTAATAAAAAAGAACTTGCCGCGTTTAAGTTTTCATATTTTGTCCACTATACCGAATAATTGGTAGTGCTTGGACGGTGTTAGAGTGATTCATAAATTGCATTGCCGAAGTCAAATTCAAAGAAATTCAGAAGGCCCCCGCCTGATCGGTTTCTCGTGCGACATTCGGTATACTGATGGTATCATATAAGAGTGTATGAATTTATTTAAAATCATAAGTGCATAAACATCGAGTATAATTCTGTGTCTGAATTTTTTATTTTGAAGGGAAAAAACGCGGCAAGTTCTTTTTTATTAAAATTTTTTTATAAATTTTTTTAGTCGAATTTTGTAGTCACTTGATTTACAATAATTTCCCTTTCAAATGATGCCTTTTACTTTATATATATAACTCTTGAACATGTGCGATCTTAATTGATTTCAAATCTTTTTTTGGAGAGTATTTTACGTATCAATTTTTGTTGGCACTGAATGAACATCCCGCCTTTTTTTTACAGAGAATCTGTTTTTGTGGGGGGATTTCACTACTTTTTGGAATTTATTCATGAGGAGAATACGTACATGTAGGAGAATAGCTTTTTATTATTAAGTATTATTGCAGAACGAGTAGGTTAGAAGATTTTCATGAAGACTCACGATTTTCTGACATGTCATCTCGTACAGGTGCAACCGAAGAGGATCTAGCTCATGTCCTGTCCGTAAAAAGATGACTCGATGGATCGGAGAATGTCAGGCTTGTCACCGAGCGCCTTTCACCCATAGTACTTTCATTGCAATATACGATTTTCGTTTCAACTATTCCTGCTTTAGTAACTTTTACTTCTTTCAAAGCATTTACCTCTTGTACGAATTGTTGATCGTAGGGGGCAACGATCAATGATTGTGACTAATCGTAGACAAATTATTCCTGGGATGATGTTCTAGTTGCAAAGTACACTAGTAAGTCAGCTTACAGCATCCGATGTTTAGTATCAACTTACCTCTTTTGGAACACCCATCACCCGAGCATAATCACGATTATGTTAACGTTAATTGCAGAATAGACCGTGAGCTCGGGCACATTATCGCAGTAGTAGTTCGGCACACCAATTGCCTTTTAGTTTTAACAGACGAACTTGTCTACGACGAGTCTCTATTATCGATCGCTGCCTCCTACCACGAACAGTTCATAAAAGGTGATTACCTTGAAAGAAGTAAAAGTTATTTAACGCTGGAATAGTTGAATGAAACGAGAAGCGCGTATTGCAATTAATGTACCGTGGGTAATAGGCGCTCGGTGACAAGCCTGACATTCTCCGATGTCCATCGAGTCATCTTTTTACGGACAGGACACGAGCTAGATCCTCTTCGGTTGCACCTGTACGAAATGACATATCAGAAAATCGTGAGTCTTCACGAAAATCTTTTAACCTACTCGTTCTGCAGTAATACTTACAATTAATATACGTGGAAGTTGAAGCACAACAGTTATATCAAAAATCGGACACCGATTTTTAAACACTTGGGGAATCTCATCGAAGAAACCCGAATGATTATTTCCTATCACTTGTAGTAAATATATTCTCCGAAAGAGGAATAGTTGAAGAGTGGAAATACGAAAGGGGGTAAGTGCCAATTTTTTGAAAATCAGGTTATTTCTGCAGAAAGGTTACAGAAGACATACGGTGTAAACTGTGAAATGATATTAGTGCCAACTGTAATTTTTATATTGTATACGACCCTCCAAAGGTGGCAGTGCTAGTAGATGCCGAAGCAATTTCACTAGAAAAGTTGTAAGTGCCAGCTCAGTGCTCAGTTGCAATATTATCATCTGGTGTATACTGTCGTGATTTATTGTTAAATTTTATACATAAAATCTCGGATAAAATGAACGAAAGCAGTTCTAAAAGGCGAAGAAGTGTGGATGGATTTTCTGGTCGCGGAGCTAATGAAATAGCTTCCTCCCTTCTTCATATTTTCAACCAAGGCCTTACACATAAAAAGAAGTTAGTGATTTGGTGTGACAACTGTGGAGGGCAAAACAAAAACTGAGTCCTTTTATTTGCATTAATTTTCTTGGCAACAAATAATTTGGTAGACACCATAGAGCTAAAATTTTTAGTTAACGGTCACAGTTTCATGCCCTGTGACCGCGATTTCATATTGATCGAAAAACGAAAACGTGTTATGAAAGTATTTATTCCGTCAGATTTTCATGAAATCGTTTCTTCTGCGAGATATAACCCTCCATTTAAAGTAGTGGACATGACGCAAATTGGATTTTGGGATTTTAAGTCAGCAGCAAATAAGTTTTTGAATACCACCAGCCTGAAGATTATCCAAGCTGTTGCTTTGAAAATAGACAGTAACAACCCTAATATTGTTAAAATAAGAACTAAATTTTCTGATATAGACGATCGGAAAGGAATAAATGTATTAAAGAAAGGCCAGACCTTAACTGCCTTAAAAAACGCTGAACTATCTAAATTACGACCTGTGTGTGAAAGCAAGATATCGGCAAACAAACGTACTTCCCTTCTATCGATGATAGATTTTTTTGCAAAATCCTGAGCACAAAGACTTCTACAGAAAGCTTCTTAATGTAGAACAGCCGCCAATCAATGATAACAATCTCGGAACCAGTTCAATATAAGTTTAAAAATGAAGACGATTACTAAAACCAATTATTAGGGCACTTACCACTTTCCTAAATTAGGAATATTTCCTTTCATTCAGATGAGTAAGTTTCATGTTCTGACATATTTCCCTGTAATGATATGTTTTCCGTTAGGTAATAAAATAGTGTTTTCAATAAAATAGATTTAAATGTCCTTTCCCGTCTTGTATTAATATTTCCTTTAATAACTCAAGAATCGTATTTTGGCACTTACCCCCTTTCGTATTTCCACTCTTCAGTTTATTGATAACGCGACTAAGACTCGACTTCGGCTCCTCGCCGAAGTAGCTTTAGCGATGGTCGAAAGAGAGAATGCCTTCCGAGCTGCCCGGCCCGTCCTTATGCCCGGCTCGTCCCTTATTCCGAGCCGATCACCGTGCGTTCGCAGGTAGCGTCCGTGTCCTGTTAGTCGGACGATCGGTACGGTCGTCCGTGCGTCACGCGGGATGTTCCGTTAACGGCCCGCAGCCCCTAGGTTTTCTCCGTCGAATCGTTCCTCACACTCGGCCAGACTGACATCCACGTCGTCCTCGACGTGTATCAATTTTCCTGCAATATGTCCAATCGTTCCTCGCAATTACTTTCATGAACTTAATAATTCTTTATGTAGAATAAAAGGCCTTTGAATTGACTCAACGCCTTGCCAATATGGCGGAATGATCAGTTCCGTCATGGCAAGTGCTGCACCAATGCAAATTCCAGAAATGCGCATTAAGGATGGGTTATTGGGGTAGGAAGTATTGGTTCAGCCTGACCTACCCTTCAACAGTACGACCTGAGCAGGATCAT
Source organism: Xiphydria camelus (assembly GCA_963678675.1). Taxonomy (NCBI): domain Eukaryota; kingdom Metazoa; phylum Arthropoda; class Insecta; order Hymenoptera; family Xiphydriidae; genus Xiphydria; species Xiphydria camelus. The sequence goes on along the minus strand of OY783192.1, from coordinate 26,019,952 downwards.
ATATCAGGGCTAGGATATGGCTGGGTCCCACCTGGCCCGCCCTTCAACAATACGACCTGATCAGGATTGCATCTCCGGGCTAGGTTACGGAGAAAATAGAACTGACCGATCGTCTGCAGCACAATCCGATCCCTGGTCTGTTGCACTGCAGTACAACACGACCCCCCTTACCGCGCCTCAGCGCAGTAAGGTAAACAACTGCCGTCCACGCCGCAGCGCAGAACGACCAAACATAGCCCATTTACACGTCAGTGCACCTCAGTGTAATCCGGCCAAACCACTGTACAACTCTGCAGCGTATGTACAGCCAAACAACCGCCTATTGTCTCAGCACAATTACGGCGACTCACCCGCTACTGTGTGGCGTCAAACGTGACCCATCCCGCATACTGTCCACAGCCACCACGCTGCGTTGGTTGGCCGCCTTCCTCAAATCCCGCAGATCCTGTACCTCGTACCGATCATTGGGAAGTACAGCGGTCACCTTGAAGGGTCCCTTCGCCTTCGCCAATAGCTTCCTGCTGTCTCCGGTTGCTCTAGATTCAGCAGTTACCATAACTACGTCCCCTATAGCATACTTAGGCGGCTTGAATCTGCGGATATCGAACCGCCTCTTCTGCTCCGCTTGCTCAGCATCCGTGGACGCCTTAGCAGCCTCCATCAGCCCTCGCAGATCGACCTGATCTAGGGTATCCTGGATCTCCGCGATCAGCTTAGCATCCACCATGCTTCGTGGTTTGAACCCGAAGAGTAGCTGAGTTGGTGTCAACCTCGTAGTCCTATTGGTTGAGCTATTGATGGCACTCTGGACCTTTTTTACATGGCGGTCCCATAATACCTCGTCTCCTCCAGCACAAGTGGCTGAAAGAGAACTCAAGACTGTACGATTCATGCGCTCACATTGACCGTTGGCACGTTGTAGCTACGGCATTAAGTGCGTGTTTAATGCCGTACTCGATACAGAAAGCTTTGAACCTGTGCGACGTAAACGCTGATCCTCTCGGTCGCTTATGATACGACTTGGTACGCCGAAAATTGCAATCATTTGACCTAGTGCTTTCAATACTCCTTTAGTAGACGTATTCCGAACAGGTTCGAGTATACAAAATTTGGTGAACGCTTCGACAATGACAAGAATTTGGGTATTTCTACTCTTACTCATTACAAATGGTCCCACGTGGTCTAGATGAATGGTATGGAAAGGAATTGACATCTTCTCAATCGGGTTTAATAGTCCAGGTTTACGACCCGTCGACTTCTTATAGTACAAACAATTTAAGCATGAGTTAACATATTTCGATACAAACCTCCTCATGCCTTTGAACCAGTAATTTTCGCGAACCTTCTCTAATGTCTTTTCAATGGCGAAATGCCCTTGTTCATCATGGCACAATTTAACGACTTGAAATCGCGACATACGAGGTACTAGCCATCTGTTCCCCTCCTCGGTTCTGCAGAAAATTACCCCCCCTTTTAAGCACGTACTTATCAAAGTATTGCTGAGTGCTCGGTTGGATATCTCCTGATTTTAATATTTTAAATATTACTTCAATTTCGGGATCCTGTAATTGAGCTGCCTTAATCCACTCGCTTTCGGTAATATCGACAGCTAAACAATCTACGGGGTTGCGACTCAGATAGTCGACGTGAGACATTTGAGTACCCGGACGGTAGACTATTTCAAAATCATAATCCTGCAAGTATACCCACCATCGAGCAACTCGTTGATGGATGTCTTTTTTGTTAGCTGTAGCTCGCACAGCATTACAATCTGTTACGACCTCGAATCTAATGCCTAACAAATAAACACGGAAATGTTTCAATGCTGTGAATATAGCCAAAGTCTCTAAATCGTATGAGTGATATCTTTGCTGCTCAGGAGTTGTTTTGCAGCTGAAGTATGCAATTACTCGTTTGACATTCCCTTGAATTTGAAATAATATTGCCCCTAGCCCTACCGCGCTAGCGTCAGTGTGTACTTCAGTTTCACACGTGGGGTCGAAAATTGCCAAAATGGGTCTGCTAGACAATGCCATTTTGATGCTCTCCACGGCCTTTTGTTCCTCAATACCCCATGTCCAAGGGGTATCCTTCCTCAATAAATTTGTAAGTGGTGCCGCCTTCCTGGCGAAGTCACGAACAAATTTACGAAAGTAACCCGCAAGTCCGAGAAATTGTCTAATTTGTTTCACGTCTTTAGGGATATCGGCGTTCAGGACCGCCTCGATTTTACGAGATCCCGGACGGACTCCCTCACTCGATATTTCACGCCCTAAGTATTCGATTTTCCGTTGGAAAAATCTGCATTTAGCGAGGTTCACTGTTAGTTTATTTTTCAGGAATTCCTTTAGTATTACTTCCAATAATTCAACCCCTTCCTCGTCAGTTTTCGTTGGAAGTAACACGTCATCGAGATATGAGTCAAGCCATGTCAAGTCGAACTCGAAATTTCCACTAAATCGCGGATTTCGAAAATAATAACTCTATTACGAAGGGAGTATGGCACTTACGTTACCGTATTAATATTTCGTGAAAATTCCGTTATTTGTTATTAACAATCAAACTTTGAAGCGCGATTAAAATGAAAAATCGTTTTCTCTTAAACTACTTTAGACAATTACTTAAAATTTTGCACACTGATAAAGCAATGTTTACACTATCGAATAAATATTTGCTTGAGGTGAAATTGTTTTAAAAAATGAATTTTGCATTAATTTTTTTAAAACAATTGCAATTTTTCATACGTTCTTCACGCTATAAAAAAATGGAACTTACATAAATTCATGCGGCAAACGTTGGCCTTTTATAATCTGCAAAGAGAACTTTGTACTTTTTCTCCATTCCGGAGATACGAAATTGTTTGTTACGCGGTGCGCTCGTAGATCGCGCGGCGCGCTCCGCTACTGGCGTCCGAGGCATCTTGATGGCCGCGCAAACTTGAGCAAAAACCGTTTGAACTTGCATGAACATGATTTTCCGAGTTTGGCAAACTTACACAGTTTTCTTGTCAGTTTGCTGATGGTGCTCGTGCGGTATACTTGCGTAAAAACTATTCGGTGTTTCAATATCATTAAGTGAAAATGGTTCGACCGAAGGAATGTTGTAATCCTTTGAAAAAGAAAGGTCATAATTGCGTTCGTCATAAGTTGTTCCTCGCGCGTTACCGCCAAGTGGAATAAAAAATTCGAAGAATACATTGATCGATATATTTGTCAGATATGTCGTAAAGACATGTATAATGATGTTAAAATTGCTTCAAATGTAGAAAATGAAGACCCAAGCACGAAGTGAGTTTACTAATTACACAGGTTTACAAAAAAAAAAGTCCGGACTATTTGACCATGGTATTCCGAGGTATTTTTGCGTCCTGAATCCGATCCCGAGATCATCTGAGCCCCATCACGTCAGAAAAATGAGATTTCAAGGTCATTTAGAGGTTAAAATGACCATTTTTTGGAACTGGATCCGGGACAATTTCTCAAGCGACCTGTTGAGTTGGAGGGTAGCTGTTTAGGTTTTGAATACCTTCCAAACATTGGAATGGAGTCCTAAATCTCGACCGGGACTATCAAAGAACCACCCCAGTGGATCGTTGTATCTCGCGGATTACGATCTCCCTGTCAAGGCATACAATTCCGGCGATCCGTTCACTGTGACAGTGGACCCAGCACTGACCGTAATGGCCTTAGAACCTTGGAGTCATGCTCTGGGTGCTGCTCAGGGCAGTCCCATTTCCTTATTTATTTATTTCGAAATCTCGTTTTTCTGACGTGATGGGGCTCAGATGACCTCGGGATCGGATTCAGGACGCAAAAATACCTCGGAATACCATGGTCCGGTCAAATAGTCCGGACTTTTTTTTTGTTGTAAACCTGTGTTATTTTTATATTTTATTGTATAATTAATTGCTATACTGTAACACCTTCTTTAATAGTGAACCACGAAGAAACTTCCAAGTAATTATAACTGTTCACTGTTCAAATCCAATATTTACATTCAGTTAAAAATTCAATTCGTTCCCTGGAAGGTATTACAGTATAGCAATTAATTATCGGTATTAACTATCTTGGGTCTTGGGTGCTTGGGTCTTCATTTTCTACATTTGAAGCAATTTTAACATCATTATACATGTCCTTACGACATATTTGACAAATATATCGATCAATGTATTCTTCGAATTTTTTATTCCACTTGGCAGTAACGCGCGAGGAACAACTTATGACGAACACAATTATGACCTTTCCTTTTCAAAGGATTACAACATTCCTTCGGTCGAACCATTTTCACTTAATGATATTGAAACACCGAATAGTTTTTAAGCAAGTATACCGCACGAGCACCATCAGCAAACTGACAAGAAAACTGTCTATGTTTGCCAAACTCGGAAAATCATGGTCATGCAAGTTCAAACGGTTTTTGCTCAAGTTTGCGCGGCCATCAAGTTGTCGCGGACGCCAGTAGCGGAGCGCGCCGCGCGATCTACGAGCGCACCGCGTAACAAACAATTTCGTATCTCCGGAATGGAGAAAAAGTACAAAGTTCTCTTTGCAGATTATAAAAGGCCAACGTTTGCCGCATGAATTGATGTAAGTTTCATTTTTTTATAGCGTGAAGACCGCAAGAAAAATTGCAATTGTTTTAAAAAAATTAATACAAAATACATTTTTTAAAACAATTTCACCTCAAGCAAATATTTATTCGATAGTGTAAACATTGCTTTATCAGTGTGCAAAATTTCAAGTAATTATCTAAAGTAGTTTAAGAGAAAACGATTTTTCATTTTAATTGCGCTTCAAAGTTTGATTGTTAATAACATTAACAAATAACAGAATTTTTACGAAATATTAATACGGTAACGTAAGTGCCATATTCCCTTCGCAATAGAGTTATTATTTCCGAAATCCGCGATTTAGTGGAAATTTCGAGTCCGACTTGACATGGCTTGACTCATATACTAAAGCGCTTCCTTTTACTAGCTTATTCATTGTTTTTTGGAAGACCGCTAGTGCATTAACTAAACCGAATGGCATACGTAAAAATTCCCAGTGACCATCCGGTGTCACAAATGCAGTTTTTCCACCGAATCTGGGTGCATAGGGATTTGGTAAAATCCTGACTTTAAATCTAGGGAAGTAAAGACCTTTCTTTTGCTGAGTTGGTCGATTTGTTCGTCGATCAACGGCAATGGATATTGGGTACCCTTTGTAATTTTATTGAGACCGCGATAATCTATTGCCAAACGACTGTCCCCAGTTGTCTTACCTACTAATACGGTCGGGCTACCGTAAGGAGAACTTTCGCGAACAATCCCACACTCGACGAGTTCGTCTACGATTTCCTTAATTTTCTCTCGGTGTAATGGAGGTACGCGGCGGGTTTTATGAAAAACCGGCGTGTCGGTCATTAATTCGATTTTCATTTCCGCCGCATTGGTACACCCCAATTCCTTCAAGTTAAGTGAGACACACGCCCCCGGTATTTATTTAATAATTTTATTAATCGGGTCTTCAATTCCTCACTCAAATCCACGCCGATAAGATCGTGTTCCTCAATAGGTTTCAAACTCTGCTAATGTCTATTCCGTTTACTTCTAACGGTTCTTTGTTACTACTCACGTTATCCACCGAAAAGGTCACTCCTCGGTAATTAGATATCGCTTGCACTCCGGGTTTACTTAAAGTGTTTTTGCCGATTAAGATTTCGGACGATAAATCGTCGTCAGCGACCAAGAAAACTTCAATTCTGAATGGAATGTTGTCGATAAGAACTTTCAATTTAGAACGAGCTAAGGGAGCAACTAGCGAATGGTTGAATCCTGATAATACTATGCTTGTTTCATAGAACTTTAATTTTAATTGGCGTGCAAGAGACTCTCGAATGATTGAGCATTGAGCTCCTAAGTCAACCGTACAAATTTTTTCTTCGTTACCCAACACGCAAGGCTTTACTGGTTTACTAACGGTGTCGGGTTGAATCTGTAATACGTCTAGCGGTTGTCTTTCCTGTGGTGCCGAGGCCACCCTATCGGCTAGTCATGCTGCCCCTTCCTTCTTGGCTCTCTTTTCTTTACCCTTAGTTTCCTTATTAATTCTAGCGAAGTAAAATTTCTCGGTATGGCCTGGCTCCCCGCAGTGGTTACATTTGAAACGCTTGATTTTATCGTCTCTGGATGAATCATTGCCAACACCTTTTCTAACGGTACCCTTGGCTAGACCTGACTCGCCTACGTCCTTTCCCTCACCCGCTAATTCTGGGCAATCCGCCCTTCTATGACCCCTTTCTCCACAATGGAAACAGCCGTTTGAATCGAGCCGCGGATTCCTAGATTTTAGCGTACTTGAATCGGCATAATGTTTCTTCACTTTCGACTCGCTAAAGAATTTTAATTCCCTAGGTTTATCCGTCGCGAGAGTCTCCAAACATTCGTTTAAATCCGCGATCGAATGTTTCTGAGCTGTTTTGAGACTCAGCCGTACCTGATCGTCGTGTATTCCGTGTACTACAAATTCTACAATTTTTGATTCCGGGATATCTAAATTTAGTTTGTTTATCCTCTTTATTTTCTCGAAGCAGTAGACTTGTAAATTCTGACCGGGTGTACTCCTGAATGTATCAGCAAGCTCAAACAGTCTCCCGAAATTTTCTTCCCCCGAAAACTGTCTGATTAAAGTTACTTTGAATGCCTCTCAAGACACTGGAGGAGGCCTCAGCCCGTCGAACCATCTTTTAGCGATCCCTTGTAGTTTCAATTGTGATAGAAATAGTTTGTGAGCGTCAGGCCACTTATACATTAATCCGTACATCTCGACTCTTTCCAACCATTCCCTAGCCGATAAAACCTTCTTTTCCGGATCGAATTCCGGCAAAATTTTCTCGTTTATATACTTATTAGAACCCATCGTATTATCCTTAATCAACAAGAAAGCACCTCGGTCAACCTTGCAAGATCGGACTCACCAGATGTCGTATCGCTACTTGGCGTTCGATCGTCGCCAGCGCCCGTCGATTGGTCTCCCGGTCGGCCGGGGTTCTGCCACCCTTGACGCTCTGGTACTTTTCTCCAGTGCCTGTCGGTCGATCTGGAGTGGTACCGGTCTCGTTTATCCTCTTGCCTTTCTCGTTCACCTCTCCGGCCGTGAGACCCTCGTGAACGTTCTTGCAGATGGTGAGCAGATCGTCTGCTCGGGCGATGACTGTCGCGGACATGACTCCTGCTGCGACGTCTCCCTCCAAGACGATTCGCTGAACTCCGCCTGCTATCCCGGCGTCGTCCACGGCGTTGCGAACTTCCGGATCTGCTGCGATCACGGTTGCTGAACTCGGAACTCCTTGGATTTCCTCGACGCCGCCTGCTTCCCTCGGAGCTTCTTGACCTGCACCGACGTCGCTCGGGGCTTGACGTTCGCAGATGCCTCGGGCTTCGCGATCGACTATGGATGCGTTCAGTCTTGCCGTCCATGGTGACAGAACGGGGAAGATGGTTGACACGGCTCGACACGAGAATTCCTTGATTGGCACTCACGCGACACGTGAGCAATCCCACTTCTGATCTGTAGTAAATATATTCTCCGAAAGAGGAATAGTTTATTGATAACGCGACTAAGACTCGACTTCGGCTCCTCGCCGAAGTAGCTCTAGCGATGGTCGAAAGAGAGAATGCCTTCCGAGCTGCCCGGCCCGTCCTTATACCCGGCTCGTCCCTTATTCCGAGCCGATCACCGTGCGTTCGCAGGAAGCGTCCGTGTCCTGTTAGTCGGACGATCGGTATGGTCGTCAGTGCGTCACGCGGGATGTTCCGTTAACGGCCCGCAGCCCCTAGGTTTTCTCCGTCGAATCGTTCCTCACACACTTCTACACATTATTCACCATTATTTACAAATTAACCATTTCGAGGTGAGATGTTTCGATCTCCCGAATTGACAGCTACTGGGAGATCAGGGGCCCCTTTCTCTAACTCCCTTGCAAGAGAAACATATACGTTTCTTAGCGAGTAGACCAATCAGGACCCCCACCATAACGGAATACTTGGTCCTGATTGGTCTATTGGCTAAGATGCGTATACGCAACTTTGCGAGCGAGTTAGAGAAAGGGGCCCCAGACGCTTGACACTTCTCGCTTTTACGGCTCGTAAGACCGCAGCGTACTCTTCCAAAACCAATTCTATGAATGACTAGAGAAACGACCCAACCACTTCCGGCCAAATGTCAGGGAAATTCAAAAGTTGGAGTTTGCCATCAGACATACTGTTTACTCTTCCAATGACCGTGACGAATTCTTTCATCACATGTAAAGATACCACTTATGACAGTATATATGTTGTTACATGTATTAACTCGAGACGTTGGAATAGTTTTAAGAAATCCTTTTGCATGCACCGCTGTAATTTCGCTCTTACTCGTAAATAAATTTCCAGCACAGCATCGATATTTTTCTGCACCTGTATTCTTCTGGGACGTCCTAAAATAATTATAAAAACCCCATATAATTCAGCCCTAACAATTACAATCTTATCGAGCTGTACCTTATCGAGGAGATCTTTCGACGTAATGATTCCGAAATGTTTCTATGATGTTTTGCAACATTCGCGAATTTATCGAGAAATATATTATATTATGCGTAAAGGAATGTTTCTAGCATACGGTAGTGTTCACGAATATTGTAAAATATCGCAGGAATGTTACAGAAAAGTTACTTGCAAAAACGTGCTTTGCGGGGTGTAAATGATCATATTTTGTAATTTCCATCGTTATACGAAAGGTAAAGAAGAGATGAAATAGAAGTGAGGTACATACATGTACACTTCACGTTTATCAGGTCGGTATATAAATTGAAACTTGTGATAGTATAATATGAAAGAGGAAAAACTTATATCGATAAAGTTAAAATAATAATAAAGTAGTTACTCCATTATTGTAATCCAATAACATTGTATCACTTATTTTTCTGCCACGACTTTAATTGCTGATAGCGAAGAAAAATCAAATTTATTGGTTGATCCATCCACTATCAACAATCAAAGTCGTGGCAGAAAAATAAGGGATATAATGGAATTGGATTACAATAATAGAGTAACTACTTTATTATTATTTTTTCTTTATTGATATAAGTTTTTCCTCTTTCGTATTATACAATCACAAGTTTCACTTTATATACCGACCTGTCAAACGTGAAGTGTACATGTACCTCACTTCTATTTCATCTCTTCTTCGCCTCTGGTGTAACGATGGATTACAAAATATCATCATTTGCACCTGTTACGTCTTGAAAATTCCTACGCACAGCCGTATTCATAGAAGTAATAGAGGTACGTGCGAGCGAGCGATAAATAAATTCTCATGGAGAGATAGAGGATAAGCAATCATGTAACAGCCCGGACAGATCAAATCCCAAACAGGAACAAACACTCCTACGCAGCGACGAACGAAACGGAAAGCGAAACCCTTCAAGGAACCTTCAACAGATCATAACTTCATCACCCTCTATGGGACGCAATAACGACGTGTTATCGACGCGAGAGGCCGGAAGTTCCGCGAAGCCCTCAGTGATGCACGTGCCACCAAAAACTAAATCAAGGCATCTTCTTCCCCCCCTTTGCAAAACGTCAGGCTGGACCCCACCTAGGACGAAGAATCAAGCTTGACCATTGGTCGGCCCCACCGGAACAGGGATAGGAACCACCCCCGCGAAAGTGGAATAAAAAGAGTCTCTCTAATCAGAGAGTGCAGAATATTAGCTCAGCTTCCAGTATCAATTAGATCAGTGCAAGTTTTTAGTGCAGAATCTTAGCGCAGAATTTAAGCAGAATTTAAGTAGAATCTTAGTGCAGAAATTAAGTTGAGTTTCCAGTGCGAATTTGATTGTAATCAGATCAGTGTTTATGGCTTTGTATCAAGTTCATTAGTTGCTTAAAAATAAAATCCGTTAACCAATCGGTGTTGTGATTCGTGTCGCCCAGTCCTTTGCAAGTAATCGAGAAAGAAAAGCCCTAAGGAGAGAGTAGAGAGAGAGATCCAGCCCTCCTAGCAAGGACCACACGGCAACCCGAGAGAGAAAGAGAGAGAGAGATCGAAAGTCAGAGTTTCAAAGAAAGGTAAGTGGCAACAGAATATTCTTTTGTGATATAAAATTTCTTGATTGTATCGATGATCCCTATTGTTTTCCCCGAATTGATAGTTAGTGGTAAATCTAGTTGTCCATGACGTGACACACCCCACAACGCACGTTCTTGCAAGTAACTTTTCTGTAACATTCCTGCGATATTTTACAATATTCGTGAACACTACCGTATTAGAAATATATACTTCTCGATAAAAACGTTTCGGAATCATTATGTCGAAAAATCTCCTCGATAAGGTATAGTCCGATAAGATTGTACTTGTTCGGGCTGAATTATATAGGCTTTTTATAATTATTTTAGGAAGTTCCAGAAGAATATAGATGCAGCAAAATATCGATGCTCTCTGCTAGAAAGAGTAAGGAATAAGGAGTGACGCGATAGTCAGTCCGAGAAACTGACCCTTCCCTGAGGTTGTAAAGCTCAGGTATACCGTGGTTTTCGGTACGCCAACGATATCTCCCGAACGTCTGTCAATGGCGAGTGACCCAAAGACAGGAATGTTAAAGGGTTAAAGAGGTAAATGACGAACAGTAACCCACTAAAATTATATATATTTAAAAAAGACAAAAAAACAAACGAGATATATTGATAATACTAAATTTACAAAATTGAAAAAAACTTGCACACACAAAAAGAATAACATTGAATTTAAGCGGATAGTTAGTTTGAAGTGGAGATCAGGACGGAGCGTCGTGTCTCGGTGAAATCTAAAACGGAACTGCCTTAGCCTAAACTCTCTTCGGGTTTCGCTGGAAAATTTTCGAAGCCTTCTCTCACGGGTCCGACACCCCGTGTCCGGAAAGAGAACAACGAACGGTTCGCTGTAGACCCGGATGCTGACCACATGTCGAACGGCACCCAACTCGGTCCCGAAAGAAGGACTGGTTTATCTCCGAAATGGAGCGGTCGAATTTCGAGAAGTTTCCGAATGTATGGTTTCTCTAATGCCTACGGGGTGGTCACATACCCCTCGTACATTGCTTTGTTTAAACGGCACTTTTTTATCTTCGAAAAGGTCGCCTGTGTAGTTTAAACGTTCGTGAGACCGAACAAGCTCCCCCTTTGAGAGGTTAATAATCTATCAAACTAAGGGAAGTAAATCTCGAAAAAGAAAAAAATCATGTAACCTAAGTATTCACTCCTTTTTCTTAGAGTGTCTAAAATTGTTCACGTGATCTTATCATGTTATCATTTTTTCACCGACCAAAGGCGACAATTGTCTGACATTTCGGTCATATTCGCCTTTCATGGTTTTCACTCTCACTACTCTGATTACCCCATCACTACCTGGATACACCTTAGTAACTCGACCTAGACACCATTGTCTAGGAGGTAGATTGTCTTCTCGCAGAAGAACGATGCTTCCTTCTTGGATGTCGTGGCGTCCTTGGTTCCATTTATGGCGGAGATTCTGATCATTTAGATATTCCTTATACCACCTTTTCCAAAATTCTTGACGCTTCCTTTGAATTAATTCCCAGGCTGACAATCTATTATTTGGTGTATCTGTGAAGTCCTCTTCGGGTAAACTCATTAAAGAATCGCCAGTAAGGAAGTGACCAGGGATTAAAACAATCAAATCATTAGGGTCAGTGGATATAGGAGTTAGAGGACGGGAGTTTAGTATAGTTTCGATTTCGATCACGAGCGTATTAAATTGTTCGAAGGTAAGTAATTCGTTGCAAATCCTCTTCAAATGATGTTTAAAGGATTTAACACCTGCTTCCCAAAGTCCTCCAAAATGGGGTGATAGCGGGGGAATAAAATGCCAGGTGATTAAATCGTTTGCTAAATGCTGTTGGATTGCATCGTTATGATTTCGTGATTGAAGAAATGCGTATAGTTCCTTTATTTCCTTGTTCGCTCCGATGAAGTTACTGCCATTGTCTGAATAAATGTGTTTTGGTTTGCCTCGTCTGGCGACAAACCGTTTGAGCGTGGCTATAACCCCTCGGTGGTTAGGTCACTCACGACTTCGAGATGTACGGCTTTGACTACCAGGCACACAAAAACAGCGACACAAACTTTTACCTGACCTGTGTTCCGGAATTTCTTTCCTTTAATATGAAATGGGTCACAGTAATCGACACCTACATTAAAGAAAGGTTTCGCTTCCGTTAATCTTGTGCGGGGAATTTTAGCCATGACGTATTCAGTTTTCGGCGGGTTTGCTCTAATGCATTTAACACAATTCCTTATGATCTTGCGGACTTTATTTCTTCCGTCAATTAACCAGTATTTTCTTCGAAGTGCGTAAAGCGTGGTTTGCGCTCCTGAATAAAAATTCGTCAGATGCTCATTTTTAATCAGCAATGCAGTGACGTGATGGCCCTTTGGAATTAAGAGGGGGTGCCTTTGATTGTAAGGAATTGGCGCATTCCTCAATCTTCCACCGACACGCAATAATCCATTATCATCGATAAATAGATGCAGGGATTTCCATTTGTGATTTTTTGGTAATGTTGAATTTTTCTTCAATTCATTTGTTTCTGGCAGAAATGATTCTTCTTGAATTATTTTAATTATACGATCGTTCGCGGAGTTCAACTCATGTGCTGAAATAGGGCCCTTGAATTTATTTTTGAACCTCAAACCCAGCGCAAATAGTCTTCTTAAATAGCCGATCGACGATGATTTGTAAATGTAAGAGTTTGTGATATATGTGATTGGAGTGTTTGTCGCAAGGCATAGCGTTTTCCTTGTTTCAGGCAATTCAGGCAGGATTGTTAGTTGAGTTTTTGGCCACATGGCTTCATCTTGAGATAACCAATTTGGGCCGGATTTCCAATTTGAGTCTTTAATGAACTCAAGTGGCAATAACCCTCTTGAAATGTGGTCGGCGGGATTGTCGCCAGACCTTACATGTCTCCATTCGATGTCTTCTGTTTTTTGTTGTATGCCAGCCACGCGGTTAGCCACGAATACCAGCAATTTATGCGGAGGAGTCTTGATCCAACTGAGAGCTATCATTGAATCCGACCAGAAAGTACCGTACTCAATTTGACATGTAACGGCTTGTTTTGCGACAACGTATAAAGTAGATAAGCTAGGCGGCTTCGGCGTCACCCACGTGACCAAAAGTGGCGGGAAATTTGAATTTAGCGGAAGTGCGCATGCGCCGTGGAGGTTAATTTGAATTCGCGCACCACGTGACCCAACGGAGCTCTCCCATTGGTCGATCCCCTACTCCCCGACCCCCGCCAGGTGTCGCCACTATCGGTGGCAGCCATTTACCCCAACCGAGCTCCGCCATTGGTCGAACCCCCACCCACAGAGCTCCGCCATTGGTCGAACCACCATCCATGGAGCTCCGCCATTGGTCGAATACCCACATCCCGACCTCGCTCGCAGCGCCATCTGGCGGACCTCCACCTCGCTCGCAGCACCATCTCGACCTCGCTCGTAACGCCATCTGGCGGTCCTTCACATTGGAGCTCCGCTATTGGATGAACCCCCACCCACGGAGCTCCGCCATTGGTCGAACCCCCACATCCCGACCTCGCTCGCACCGCCATCTCGGCCTCGCTCGTAACGCCATCTGGCAGACCTCCACCTCGCTCGCAGCGCCATCTCGACATCGCTCGCAACGCCATCTGGCAGACCCCCACTTCGCTCGCAGCACCATCTCGATGACCTCCCTCACTTTGGTTCCAACTTGCACGTGGTAACGCTACTGCGCACGTCCTGCTATCAAATTTCGCTGACTCGCGTATGCAGGCTCGGTCTTGCTTGCACGTGCACCAAATTCCAACGCTACTGCGCACGTCCGATTCCCGGAATTGTTGTGTCTCCGGCTATCAAATTTCGCTGACTCTCGCGTGTGCAGGCTCGGTCTTGCTTGCACGTGCATCAAATTCCAACGCTACTGCGCACGTCCGATTCCTGGGATGACGTCAAATCCGAGCAATCTCACCTTGGTTCCAACTTGCACGTGGCAACGCTACTGCGCACGTCCGGCTATCAAATTTCGCACTCTCGCGTATGCAGGCTCGGTCTTGCTTGCACGTGCATCAAATTCCAACGCTACTGCGCACGTCCGATCCCCGGAATTGTTGTGTCTCCGGCTATCAAATTTCGCTGACTCTCGCGTGTGCCGTCTCGGTCACGCTCCAAGCAGCCGCCAACTTGCATGTGGCAACGCTACTGTGCACGTCCGATTTCTGGGATGACGTCAGCTCCGAGCAATCTTGCTACCAAATTTCGCTGACTTGCATATATGCAGGCTCGCGCGGTTCGTTGCGATGTGTGCGATCAACGCGCACTCCGCTGCACGAGGATTCAAATTCGCGCGAGCTGTGGCTCGGATATTCCGACGAAGAACCTCTTCACACTCCGCCACCACCACAACGTCTTTGCTTAAATACCACGCGTCACCGCGCTCATACCATTAGTCACACCTCGCTCTCGAAAACGACAACATGTCTTCCAATCAATGTAAGAGTATTGTAAACATCCATCGCCAAGCTTTCAAGCTCATCAATCGCAAGAGAGTTGACCCCACCGAGATCACGCAATGGATTCGACGTGGGACCGAGAGTTTACCCCTACTCGGACGATTGATGCGCCGAGAGGGGACATCGGTCGCCGACAAACAACGACACCTGGCCGCCGTTCGACAGGTGAAAAGTTATAATCGAAAACTCAAGAGCTTGTTCGTGAGAGGTGGGCGGCTGGGTCAACGCGAACAGAGACACGTCTCGTGGGAGGATCTCCAGTCGGCGTTCGACGGGCGCATCCGCATCGGGGTAATCGTAAACCTACGAAACCTGGACCCCGCCACCTTCCTGCAGGACGCCCAAGCCCTCTTCACACCGCGCATCAAGAATGCGCTGAAGAGGGAGAACGCCTTGAAGGTGAATGCTGTACTGGAGGTCGAGTACAGTATCTTCAAGAATGACGAGGAGATCATTGACCTGAAGACCTTCGCCACGAAGAACGTTCCAATCCTGCAGACCAACGATTTGAGACAGTGGTTCGTCGAGAATGTGCGGGACCCCATTCTCCGGCAAATGGAGGAATTCCAGGAGCGGGACTCGGGTTGGACGTTGCGAGTCGTCATCAACTTGACCGTCAACGTGAACCGGTACAACCCAATGAGAGGTAGCTCCTACCTGGAACTTCCTGGGTTTATCAAGAGGAAGGAGGCCTGTGTTAACGTGCAGAATACCGACGACCAGTGTTTTAAGTGGGCACTCCTTTCTGCACTGCATCCCGTTGATCGGCGAGATAATCCCAAACGTGTGTTAAAGTACAAGCCGTACGAAAACGAATTGAACTTTGCGGGCATAGACTTCCCAGTGACGCCGAGAGAGGTCCCGAAGTTTGAGAAGCAGAACGAGCTCTCGATCAACATCTACGTTCTGCTGAAGCGCAAAGAAAAATTTTCGGTCGCACCCATCCACGTCACCTTGCACAAGAAGACCAAACATGTGAATCTCCTCATGATTCAAGATCGATACGTCGACGAGGAATCGAATGAGGAGGAGGTGAACGAGGATGATGAAACTCACACCATCTACCACTACGTGTGGATAAAGGATCTCTCGGCTGGTCAGCGCACAACTATCAAGAACGAAGGTGAAGAAGTACATCTGTGATCGCTGCCTGCACTACTTCCGTAGTAACGAAAAGCTGGAAGCCCACGAAGTCGACTGCGTCCAGGTGAATCGGTGCAAGGTCAAGATGCCTGCACCAATGCACAGCACCTTGAAGTTTAAGAACTTCAACTTCAAGGAAAGGGTGCCGTTTGTCGTCTACGCAGACTTCGAGTGTCTCCTGAAGAACGTCGACCTGCACAGATGAGCAAGACGAGAGTTTGTCAAGTGCACGAACCGTTCAGCGTGGGTTACTACGTGAGGTGCAGCTACGACGACACGCTGTCGCACTACAACAGCTTTCGCGGCCCGAAACTTGCTGAATGGTTCGCGCGTGAACTTTCTGAGCTGGTCGAGCAGGTCGAAGGAGTCCTCAAGAACACCATACCCATGCAACCGCTCACGGAGGAACAGGAGAGGGCTTTCCGCATCGCCGAGAAGTGTCACATTTGTGAGAAGCCGCTGCTGGATGTGAGGAGAGTTCGGGACCACTGCCATCTCACCGGCAGATACAGGGGTGCAGCGCACGAGGACTGTAACCTGAATTATCAGGATTCGCGCACCATTCCCGTAGTCTTCCACAATCTCAGCGGCTACGACAGCCACCTCATCATCAAGGAGATATCCACCTGCTTCGACGGCCGGATCGACCTCTTGCCCTTGAACATGGAGCGATATGTCTCGTTCACGAAACATCTGAAGGGCAGCGACATCGCTCTTCGATTTATCGACTCCTTCCGCTTCATGGCATCCTCGCTGGAGAAGTTGGCGTCTTACCTCACGGAGGCGCCGATCACCAAGAGCCAGTTCCCGCAAATCCAGACCGACCAGTTCGAATTGCTGAGGCGGAAAGGGGTCTTTCCCTACGAGTTTCTCGACGGGTGGGCCAAGCTCGACGTTACGGAGTTGCCGACCCAGCAACAATTTCACAGCCGTCTCAATGGCTGCGACATCTCCGACGGGGACTATGAACACGCTCAGAGGGTCTGGCGTGAGTTCAACGTGGGAACTCTGGGCGAGTACGCGGACCTCTACCTCAAGACCGACGTCCTGCTGCTGGCCGACGTTTTCGAAAACTTTCGTGACAACTGCCTCGAGGCGTACGGTATGGATCCAGCCCATTACTACACCACACCCGGCCTCACGTGGGACGCCATGATGAAGTACACCGCGATCGAGCTGCAACTGCTCACCGACATCGACATGCTCATGGTCGTTGAGCGAAGCATCCGAGGCGGTGTCAGTCAGTGCAGCAACCGTTACGCCCGAGCCAACAACGTGTACATGAGGGACTATAATCCCGAGGAGGAGACGAAGTACCTCATGTACTTCGATGTGAACAACTTGTACGGCTGGGCGATGACGCAACATCTCCCGTACGGTGGCTTCGAGTTGGTGGAGAACCTCGACGGTGGCTTCCAGTGGAATGTGCCCGACGACTCACCCATCGGATACATACTCGAGGTGGACTTGGACTATCTGGAAGCCATCCACGACGTCCACCGAGACCTGCCGCTGTGTCCCGAGTAGATGAAGCCACCGGGCTCGAAAGAGCCCAAGCTTCTGACGACGTTGTACTCGAAATCACGTTACATCATCCACTACCGCAACCTCAGGCAAGCTCTTGAGCACGGTCTACGGCTCACCAAAATCCACAGAGCCCTGCAGTTCGAGCAGGCACCGTGGCTCAAGAGCTATATAGACCTGAACAGCGGTATGAGGAAACGAGCCCGCAATGAGTTTGAGAAGAACTTGTTCAAACTCATGAACAACGCGGTGTTCGGTAAGACGATGGAGAACGTGCGCTAACGTGTTGACGTCAAACTCGTAACCAAGTGGAAGGGCAGATACGGTGCTGAAGCACTCATCGCCAAGCCCAACTTCCACAACCGAGCCGTTTTTGCGGAAAACCTCGTAGCTGTGCAGCTCAGCAAGATCGAGGTTTTGCTGAATAAGCCGATCTACGTGGGGTTCTGCGTACTCGACTTGTCGAAAACTTGCGTTTACGAGTTTCACTACGACTTCATGATGCCGACCTTCGAGAGCAATTGCAAGCTGCTCTACACGGACACCGACAGCCTCATCTACGAAGTGCGAGGCGGGGACGTCTACGACGTGATGAAGCGTCACATTGGGCGCTTCGACACGTCCGACTACCCCACCGAAAACGCCTTCGAGATGCCGCTGGTGAACAAGAAGGTGGTCGGTCTCATGAAGGACGAGTGCAACGGTCAGATCATGACGGAATTCGTCTGACTCCGCAGTAAAATGTACAGTGTGCGGGTCAACGGCGAGGACCGCATGAAGAAGGCCAAGGGCGTCAAGTCATCGGTGCTCGCGAGAACCATCGATTTCGAGGACTACGTCACCTGCTTGAGGAAAAATACGACACGGTATCGCTCACAGTACCTCTTTCGATCGAAATTGCATGAAGTGCAGACTGTGCAGCAGACCAAACTCGCGCTAAGTCCGCACGACGATAAGAGGTGCCTGCAACCCGATACTACGGACACTCTGCCCTGAGGGCACTGCAGAATAACTGATGTAAATATGGATGTGGATGTGGATGAGTAAATGTGTGTGTGCGCGCGCGCGCGCGCGTGTGTGTGTGTGTGTGTGCGTGTGTGTGATAGAATTACGATTGTAAATATAGGCAGGATTACAAATGTAAATATAGGTGTGCGTGCATCTGTGGATATAAATATAGGTGTGGATATACTTAAGTAAAACTAAGCGGCATTACGAGAGAGAGAGCCCTCAAGTACCGCAGCACTAAAGACTTCCAATCGATTGCTCTGCTCCATCCGAAGGTTCTCCTCGTATTTACCTGGAGAACGACGCGTATCGCCTCTCACCCCTATAAATGAATATAAACATGGATTTGGTGGAATAAATGAATCATTTATTTGTCCAACTGTTGTGTGAATCATTGAAACCCAACCACTTTACAAATAGTCTATTTCCGCGTCTCTTGAGCACCCGCTCCACGAGGTATACGTCGGGATGTTTGACTGCGGCGAGTTCCTCCTCGTAGAAAGCACCTTCTGTGGGTTGATCTTGATAATCCTTTAGTCGGTACGTCACTGGATCGGTGTTTTTTACCCCAGCGACGGTGAATATCTCAGTAGTCCAGTTGGGTGTGTAACCCTTCTCGAAGACATGCTTGAATTTGCTGACACGTACTTTGTCGCCGAATCGGAACTTTGGCTTCTTCTTCTTCTTCCACATCCCTGCGTTATGATTCTTGTACACGCGTCGCAACAGCTGTTGGGTGTTTTGAGCGGTGACCTCACGCGGTTTCATCCCGATGGTTCGATGTTTGCTGTCATTGTAGGCGGACACCAAGTCGGGCAAAATGTCCGTCCACTTGTAATTTCCGCGTAGACTGAATTGCATCCACATTTTGCTCTTCAGGGTGCGATTGAAACGCTCGCAGATGGATGCTTTCAGGTTGCTGAAGGTTGAGTACAGGTGGATGCCGTGTCGCTGCATGAGAGTCTTGAACTTGGCGTTGTAGAATTCCTTGCCAGAGTCGACTTGCAGGTTCTTCGGTGTACGGCCCTGCTTGAGAACGGTCTTCATGGCGACCGTAACATCATTGGCATTCTTGCTCTTGGATGGCACGGCCCAGGCAAATTTCGAAAATTCATCGATTACCGTCAGCAGAAAGTGGTGTCCGCCGTTAGCTCTCGCGTAAGCCGACATGTCGACGAGATCCGCCTGCCAGGTCTCATCCAGACCGCGAACGTCAACACACCGACGCGGGAAGTTTCTTCTTGCTGGCTTATGAAGTTCCAGCACCACAGCTAACTTCTCTTCGCCCATTTGTCCTCCAGTGCTCTCAATCGGGCATCCAACCGATTAATGAGCTCGGAACTCTCCAGTGTCAAATTATGAGTCGTTTCTCTATCCATGTGCTGCTTCCTCAGACTCTCTTGCAAGTCTCGAATCATTTGATTTGCATCGCTCAGGGACTCTGCAGCAGACAGTTGGAGATTTCGGATCATTGCATTCGTGGTTTGAATTTCCTACCGTATCAGACTCTGCGCGGCACTCAATGTAACTGCATCGCGCGGTCGTGTGGGATGGGCGATATTGCACAGTCTCTTGTTCCCCACATCGTACTGTCCATCGTCGGTGAATTTGAATCCCTCGTTGGCAGGTCCCGGAGGGCCACGTTTACTTCTACCATTCAACTGTCGTCCGAACACGTCGATGCTCATGATGGTACTGATGAAGAAACATCGTGTGATCACACTAATAAATGATGCTGGCTTCACGCAATTCCTCGATGATGGATATGATCTCGTTGGAGTGACCCGAGTTACCGGCAGCCTGAGACGCTAGCAGCAGACGAAGGCGATCTACGAGTTCGTTGGGATCGTCCCAGTACGTGTAATCCACTCGTTTGTCACTCTCGGCGACCATGTATCGTGGTAGGCTCGCTCCTTTGCGTTTCGGTGACTCAGCGCGGTAGCCGATCACTCTCGCGATAATGCTGTTGAACTTGATGCTCTTGGTATCGCGTATCTCTTCATTTGTGTGGTAATACTTTCTGTGCGCATTCGTCGCGAGCATGATTTTTCCATAATTGTTCAGATCATCCTGACTCACGAAGGTCTCGTTGGGTGTCTTCCTGAATAGCAGCTCCATCATACCAGTGGTGTTCGGATAAACTACATCACCCACGTGAATGAGTTTATGTTTGAAGACTATCGGAGAAATGCCAATCATCAACTTTCCTCCGATGAGCTCGCGCACACCGTAAGTCGTGTCCAAATCTTTCGTTTCCAACTTTCTCAAGTACTTCCACGCAAAGTCATCCTCTTCCTCCTCCTCCTCCCCTTCCGTCTCCTCCTCCACCTCCCCCACCACCTTCTCATCCTCAATGTCATCCGTTATCGTCTGAGGCTGCACAGCGTCTTCCTCCAACTGCGACTCCTCCTTGTCCCGCTTCGGTTCACCCTTGACGGACACCATGGACCGAGAGTTATCAACCAATTTCTGCAGGGGGTTCACCATAGGTTTGAAGACTTCACTCATCACGCGTTCGGTGCTCTCCCTGCCCAGTTTTATCGTTCGATGCTTTCGTCGAATCGCGTCGCTGGCTTTCGCGATTTGACGCAAGACGTCCTTCTCCTTGTGTATCTCGCTGTTCATGTTGATTCAACCGGATGCGAGAGTCGACTGATCAACGCTTCAACAATCACTGCACATTTATCAGGTTCACGAAGCAGTCGAAACCCCTTCTGTATCTACCCTCGTTGAGCTCCCGATCCTTGTCGATAACAACGAATCCGTACTTATCGGCATTCCAACAAACGAAGCATATATCCTTGAACTTCGCGTAAGACATGTCCGTGTTTACGTGTTCGTTGTAAACGTGTCGGAGGTTCATGTCATCCTGCCGGAAGAGCACCAGCAGGTTGGCATTATCGCGCACCAGGTGCTTGGGAATGCGGGTGTACGTCTGACAGAGGTATAAGCAGTCGACGTCCCTGTGTCGACCCATGCAGAAAAAGGCTCTGATGCCGTCTTGCTTCTCGCAAGCGACATCGTCGAAGATCATTATCGAGTTTGGACGTGTCTCTTCCGGTGACACCACCTGCTCGTGCTCGTTGAAGGGATGGTACTCGACACCGTCCACCGAATCGAGCACTTTTTCCAGGAACCTGTACTTGGGTTGATTGAGTGATTTCGAGTAGACGTACACATCCTCGAATCTCAGTCCATCGGGGTGTGTCACGAGGGTGAGCAGCGCGTTCGTCTTGCCGCAGTTAGAGGGCCCACAAAACACCGCCCGCACGCTATTTGGCAGCAAATCACCATGCCGCTTCTTCTTCTTCTTCTTCTTCTTCTCGGCACTCGGTTGCGCGAGCTCGTCAAAGTTCATCACGGGCAGTCTCGTGGACTGTTGGTCGAATTGCAGTTCGGTCATGACTGGTGTGAAAGCTATAAGTACTGCGTTTATATAGATTGGTCCTTCAGTTACACCCCGGATATGATCGTGCACAGATCGCGCAAACGACGTGGTAAGGGTCTCGTCAACAGCCTCATCAACAAACTACCCGTCGAGTTGCATATCCCGGGGTACCAGTACTGCGGACCGGGCACGAGGTTGGCCGAGAGGCTCGCGCGAGGCGACCCGGGGATCAATCCCCTCGACACGGCTTGCAAGGAGCACGACATCGCCTACTCGAGAAACCGGGAGAATCTCGAAGCGAGGAGTCGGGCGGACAAGGTGCTCGCGGCGAAGGCCTTGCGACGTGTATTCGCCAAAGACGCGAGCATTGCCGAGAAAGCGGCAGCTCTGGCTGTATCGAACACCATGAATGTCAAGAGAAAACTCGGAATGGGTCTCAAGGAGAAGAAGAAGAAGAGGAAACTTCGAATGGACTGGAAGAAGAAGAAGCCTTCAGTCACGTTGAGAAAGATCGTCGACGCGGTGAAGAAGTCCATGCTCCCCAGCAAGAATGCGCTCGCAGTCGTCAGATCGGCCCTTCGAGGTGCACGCGAGGCTGTCAAGAGAGCCGGTGGAAGATCTAAAGTGCGATCTCCGCGCATTCTACCCTTGTCTCCGAAAATTGGCGGTTTCCTGCCATTCCTCGTTCCGCTATTCGCGGGTCTTAGTGCAACCGGAGCGTTGGCAAGTGGCACTGCTGGAATCGTCAAGGCTGTGAACGATGCGAGTGCCGCCAAGCGGCAGCTGGAGGAAAGTCAGAGACACAACCAGACGATGGAAGCCATCGCTCTGGGTAGAGGACTTCACCTGAAACCGTACAGACGTGACCTGGGACTTCATCTGCAACCACATCCAAAAAAACTAATAGCGACACTGCCCCGCCGAGCGCTAACTGATGCGGACCTGCAAAAGTACGCGCGAATCTGGAAGATTCCACACTTTCGCGGAGTCTTCATGCGAAACGCCCTACCCAGAAGTGGACCTCGAAGGTGCGAAACAGCCATCGTTAACCTCGACGACGCGAGCGGTCCTGGAACTCACTGGGTCGCCTACCGAAAGGTCGACAACGACGTCATGTACTTTGACAGTTTCGGCAATCTACGTCCACCGCCGGATCTCATGACGTATCTCGGCGTTGGCAGAGTCAAGTACAATCACGAGCGGTATCAGGTCTACGACACTTTTGAGTGTGGACATTTGTGCCTCAAATTCGTGAGTGAGCAGCTGCTATAAAACGTTTGCGTGCCCATTGACACCTCACAGTCATGGGGGAATCGTTCACGCTGACTCTATCGGGAACGTCCTCGGTGCTCGAGGCGCAGTACTTTCCACCCATCGAACTCTCGCCCCTCAAGAGCTACACACTCGGATTGGTGGAACTGCTGACCTTCAACTCGATACCCAACATAGACGTTGGCAACAATAAGCTGCATGTTGGTCAAGGAAAGGTGGTTGTCATACCCACCGGTAGCTATGAGATTGAGGACATTGAGAGCTACGTGCAAAAGGCGCTTCTCGACCAGAATATCGTCATCATCGATCGAAGCAAGAATGTCGGACTGACGAGCCTCATGAAGGGCTTCGTGTCCCTGAGCCCCGGTCAGCGTTCACTGCTGGAGAACGCCGGCTGGCTCGATATCAGGGAAAGCAAGAAGCTGACCAACGGTGAAGGCTACTTTGACGTCTCCATACCGCTGAGCTTGATGCTCGGTTTCGCCGAAGACTACCGACGAATAGTCGTCAACGCCAAGCACGAGTTAATTCTCACGCGGGCAAACAGTGATGCGAATGCCGTCGTACAGTCAACCGAGGAAGTCTTCAAGATTGCAATACTAAAGGTGGAGTGGATGATGCCGTACATCAGGGTCTCGGACCAGCGAAAGATTCAGCTGCTAAACTTTATCGCCAATGATGCACCCATCTCCATGAGCTTTCGCACGTGGGAGCTGTACGAGTATCCCATGCTTCCACGCACCTCTAAGCACGTGTGGACCGTGAAGACCTCGACGCAGTTGGAGAAACCGCGTTACGTCGTACTGGGCTTCCAAATCGGGCGAAAAAACAAGAAGAACAAGAACGCGAGTCGATTCGACCACTGCAACATCAGAGACGTCAAGCTGTTCTTGAACTCGCAGTGCTATCCCTATGGAAACCTCAATCTCGACATTGGACATAATCAGTACCCCCTGCTGTACGAGATGTACACCAATTTTCAGACCACATACTACGGCAAGGAGTCCCAACCGTGGCTGAGCAAAGATGATTTCCTCGAATACGCACCCCTCGTCGTCATCGATTGTTCGAAGCAAAACGAGTCGGTGAAATCGGGACCGGTGGACGTGCGTCTGGAGTTCGAAGCGAGCGCAAATTTCCCCGTTGATACTGCAGCGTACTGCCTTATCTTGCATGACCGCATAGTGGAATACCGACCAATCAGCGGTGTGGTAAATAGACTGGCATAGCTCCGAGGAGTTCAGTTCCACCATGGAAGTCGTGGTGGACGTACAGGGCTTCCAGATGCCTCACCACCGATTCGTGGCGAAGGAACTTGCCGTGCTCACCCTCAACTCTGAGCCACGGGAAGCCACGACTTTCCTATTCAAACCGCCGGTTCCTTGGTGGGAACTGCGCACGATGTATCACCGCAGCAATTCCTGGTTGCAACGTAACTTCCATGGACTTTCGTGGAATTCTGGGGACGTGTCATACATCATGATTGAAAATGTGCTCGGACCTCATCTACATGGCGTCTCCACGGTGTATGTGAAGGGCGAGGAGAAGAAAGCCTGGTTGCGAGAGTACACCGAGTGCACCATTGTCAATTTGGATGAACTGGGTTGTCCCTCGCTGAGGAAAATGCGCAACGAGCCAACATTCAGATGTCAGCGCCACTACGTCGATGGACATTTCTGTGCCGCTGAGAATGTGAAACGCTTGGAAACCTGGCTGAAGCACAAGGGTAATCCTCCATCTTTGACTCGTTCCCTGAAGATTTTCTTCGAGACGGAGAGTCTCACCTCGATGAGCGCCGAAGACATTGCCCAGCTCCCTATAGACTTTCTCACCGTATTTGCCGCGAACACGATCGACGATGCGTGGGACAGACTACCGGTTAAATATGCCGAGGACAAGAGTATCGCCGATTGTCGTCGATGTCGAAGACATCACCGGGTGCCGAGAGGCAGAGACGATTACGACGGTCCGCGACCTATGATTAAGGATTGTGTTTATTGCCAAGATGGTTAATTTTTTGTACAGATATTTTTATGAATAAAGGTTAAAGAAAAGAGGGTATAATATTGTCTCAATATTTAAACTGCGATCCCCTGTTGGTAGAATAGTTAGCGGAAGAACTGCCTTACTGTGCAAATGAATTGCATCTCGAAAGACATCCGAGTCTGTATGCACGAGTCAGCGAAATTTGATAGCAAGATTGCTCGGAGCTGACGTCATCCCAGGAATTGGACGTACGCAGTAGCGTTGCCACGTGCAAGCTGGAATCTATTCTGTCTGGAGCAAGACCGAGCCTGCACACGCGAGAGTCAGCGAAATTTGATAGCCGGAGACACAACAATTCCGGGAATCGGACGTGCGCAGTAGCGTTGGAATTTGATGCACGTGCAAGCAAGACCGAGCCTGCATACGCGAGTCAGCGAAATTTGATAGCAGGACGTGCGCAGTAGCGTTACCACGTGCAAGTTGGAACCAAAGTGGGGGAGGTCATCGAGATGGTGCTGCGAGCGAAGTGGGGGTCCGCCAGATGGCGTTGCGAGCGAGGTGGAGGTCTGCCAGATGGCGTTACGAGCGAGGCCGAGATGGCGGTGCGAACGAGGTCGGGATGTGGGGGTTCGACCAATGGCGGAGCTCCGTGGGTGGGGGTTCATCCAATAGCGGAGCTCCAATGTGAAGGACCGCCAGATGGTGTTACGAGCGAGGTGGAGGTCCGCCAGATGGCGCTGTGAGCGAGGTCGGGATGTGGGTATTCGACCAATGGCGGAGCTCCATAGATGGTGGTTCGACCAATGGCGGAGCTCCGTGGGTGGGGGTTCGACCAATGGCGGAGCTCTGTTGGCGTAAATGGCTGCCACCGATAGTGGCGACACCTGGCGGGGGTCGGGGAGTAGGGGCTCGACCAATGGGAGAGCTCCGTTGGGTCACGTGGTGCGCGAATTCAAATTAACCTCCACGGCGCATGCGCACTTCCGCTAACTTTAAATTTCCCGCCACTTTTGGTCACGTGGGTGACGCCGAACCCGCCTAGCTTATCTACTGTATAAGTCAGCTAATAGCAGGGCTGAACAGAGTTCCAGGCGAGGTAACGATACCGTCTTGATTGGTGCAACGCGATATTTTGCGCATAACAATCTAACTTGAGTTTGCCCCCGTACGTTGACAGAACGAAGATAAATACATGCCCCGTAACCCTTTTCGCTGGCATCGCAAAAGCCATGCAATTGCATCGTTTGGACGTCTGCTATGATCGCCTTTCGCTCGAAAGAGATGTTACTGAGCTCCACCAATTGGCTTGCGTACGTTCTCCATTCGGTCAATATATCGAGTGGGATTGCATCGTCCCATCCCAATTGTTCCATCCAGAGTCTATGCAAAATCATTCTACCTTTGATTATGACAGGCCCGAGAAATTCTAAGGGATCGAATATTTTTGAAACTTCAGACAGCATTGAGCGTTTAGTAACCTTTCCGTTTAACGCGATGGGTTTTACGGTGTACACAATAGTGTCCTTCGCTGCGTTCCAGTGGAGGCCGAGGGTTTTTATTGTAGAATCGCTGGCAACAGTCAGATCTAAATATCCACTGCCCTCTGGGAGCCCTTCCAGCAAGCGAGAATCGTTTGATGCCCATTGCCTCAAGTTTAATTGACCCCTTTCACATAGGGATGTGATATCGTTTCTGATTTTTAATGCCTCTTCAATAGTGTCAGCTCCGGTTAGAACGTTGTCCACATAGATGTCGCGTTTAATGATTGTTGCTGCGTCTGGATAACTTTGACTTTCGTCATCCGCCAATTGATGCAAACAACGGATCGCTAAATATGGTGCAGAGGATAAACCAAACGTGACTGTATTTAATTGGAATGTTTTTTCTCGTCCATCGTTATCTCTCCACCACACTCTTTGATATTTGCGATTTTCTTTTCTTATCCAGAACTGCCGGTACATTTTTTCGATATCACTGCTTAGGACGTATTGATAAGTGAGAAAGCGGGTCAATAATGAAAAAATATCTTGTTGAATGGTAGGCCCAACCATTAAGCTTTCATTCAGTGAGACGCCGGTCTCCCCCTTTGCCGATCCGTCGAAAACCACCCTGACCTTTGTTGTGAGGCTGGCCGTTTTTATGACCGCATGGTGAGGCAGGTAGAAACTGTCCTCTTCGTGGGTTCCTTCTTGGACTTCTGACATGTGGCCCAGGTCGATGTATTCCTGCATAACAGTCGAATACTGTTTTTCGAACTCTGGGTTTCGCGTGAATTTTCTTAATAATGTCTTGAAGCGATTTTTTGCCAGTTCCTTTGATTTTTCCAGTTGAGATTTCCTTTCGTTGAATGGCAAGGCGACAATGTAGCGTCCAGAACTATCTCTCCTGACGTGTTATAGAAAATGATCTTCGCATGCTTGTTCTTCCTTTGACCAATGTTTAACTGCGTGAACGTCATCCATTTCCCAGAAATTTTTTAATTCTTTTTCGGCAGTGGTGACGTAAGTCTGCAATTGAGGTCTTTGAATCTGTGGTTTTGCTGATAATGTACTCCCTCCAATTATCCATCCGAACCTTGTTTCTTGTAGGATAACATATGGATCATTTGGGCCACTCAGTTGGATTTGGCCTTGACAAATGGTAGCAAGAGTAGTGCCAGCTCCTAACAGCATATCGACCTGTGCCGGTTGATCAAAGGCGGGGTCAGCTAATTGCAAAGATTTTGGAATGTTCAGATCGTTGCGATTTATTGTCTCAATGGGGAACAAATTTCCTATTTTCGGGACTGTTAGAAAATTGAGGGTCTTCGAAAATCCATTGAGTCTGGAGCCGATCGTAGCGGTAACTAGATGATTGCTGGTGGACTGAGCATTGCTCATTGTTTCAATTGATAGTTCCAATTTTTGTAGTGGTAATTTCAATCTCCTTACTAATGATTCAGTCATAAAATTTGAACTCGACGCGGTGTCCAATATAGTACGGCAACGAACTGTGGTCCTATCATTATTTGAAACGCTAATTACTGCGGTAACAATAGCGTCTCGACTGGGAAGAGAGGTAACAAGAGCCGTCACCGCAGGTACGTCCGAGGCTACGGGCGGTCCTAGTCATGCCGACGGTTCTTTTACGGCCTTAAACTCCTCCTCTGTTAAATGCAGTAAGACGTTGTGGCGTTTTTGACACGTAGTGCATGTAGAAGATTTGCATATACGAGTTTTGTGATTATTTCGAAAACAATTAAGGCACAACTGATTCTGTCGAGCTGCTTGAATGCGATTTGGAGTACTTAACGCGAGGAATTTTTCGCATGTTTCGATTTTATGCTGTCCTTGACAAATGGGGCAGAGGTTACCATTGGTGGCAGTCATTAGGGTTTGAGTAGTAACTTGGTTGCCTCTTGTTTGGACATTTCCCTTGTAAAATCCTACCCTTTGTTGATTTCCTCCTGATCGAGTGTTGGAGCCAACGGGTGCAGGTGTTTGTGAACTTCCCCCTGGTGCTCTTGAGGAGATTAGCTGAGTGGCTTGATCTCGCAAGAAGCTTAACATTTCTTCATATTTCCACATGTTGACCGTTTCCATTCCTTCTCAGTTTCCTTATCTAGATTGCGAATGATAATTCTAGAAATTAACGTGTTCCAACCCTTGACGTCTTCTCCCAACGCCTGCAGTGCGAGAACTTGCGTTTGAATATGATTGATCAATTTGCGAATTTCTTCACTCGTACTCCGTTTTATCGGTGTTGTCTCTAGCAGTAGGTCACAATGGCGGAAGATCAAAATGTGTTCGACGTTGTATGTGTCCTCTAGCAATTGCCAGGCCATCGCGTAATTCTCATCACTGGCTTGAAATGCGGCAATGGTTTTTTCTGCTTCGCCTGAGAGTGTTCTCTTCAGGTAATCTAGTCTTTGGTAATCTGAGAGATTTTCTCGATTGTGAATATTTAGAAGAAACCAAGCGCGGTATCCACGCCACTCTTCAAGTTTTCCGTCGAATTTTTTCGCATCAACTTTTGAGAGTGAAGTGAGGTAATCTTTAGACAGAAGCCCGTGAGACGCGTTCGAAATAGGTCGATTTAATATGGCTCTGTTTGCAATTTCTGTTTCCCGGTTCGGCTCTCTGAGTTTCCTAACGAGAATCATCATGTCTTCATAATCGAAACGAATATTCTCCGATTCTTCCTCATGTCGTCCGTCAGGGTCGAGTTGTAATAAATCAAGTTCTATGTTGGGTAATTTGGCCAATCCCTCGTCGATCGTCTGCACGTTAGCATTGATATATTCCAGATTGGCGTATACGCCCGCTTTAGTAAGATGATTTGTGAGTTTCGTAATTCTAGTTTTCATTTGAGTGCAGCTGCTGATCAGGGCGCTCCTCAAGGCCCGTTGTTGTTCAGTTAACTCGACCATTGTGATCGAAATCGGGGAACGCGAGAGTAGAGAAAGGAAAAATGATCAAGGACTGACGATTCAAATATTAATGAGCTTACCGTTGCTGTCGGCTGTGGCTTCGAAGGTAGGTGGATGTGATTTCACTATCTCAGCTCCTTTTTGCTCGTTGACTGTGGCTTCGAAGGTAGGTGGATGTGATTTCTCTATCTCAGCTCCTATTTGCTCGTTGACTGTGGCTTCGAAGGTAGGTGGATGTGATTTCACTATCTCAGCTCCTTGTTGCTCGTTGACTGTGGCTTCGAAGGTAGGTGGATGTGATTTCACTATCTCAGCTCCTTGTTGCTCGTCGGCTATGGCTTCAAAGGTAGGTGGATGTGATTTCACTATCCCAGCTCCTTGTTGCTCGTCGACTGTGGCTTCGAAGGTAGGTGGATGTGATTTCACTATCTCAGCTCCTTGTCGCTTGTCGACTATGGCCTCAAGTAGTTGGGTGTTGTGGACATGTGTCGTCAGAACACGCACTCTTGAATTTAGACCTCGTGTACGCTGATTTTCATGATTTACACGTTGTAATGTTTGTGTAATGTAGTGACGCGATAGTCAGTCTGAGAATCTGACCCTTCCCTGAGGTTGTAAAGCTCAGGTATACCGTGGTTTTCGGTACGCCAACGATATCTCCCGAACATCTGTCAATGGCGAGTGACCCAAAGACAGGAATGTTAAAGGGTTAAAAAGGTAAATGACGAACAGTAACCCACTAAAATTATATATATTTAAAAAAGACAAAAAAACAAACGAGATATATTGATAATACTAAATTTACAAAATTGAAAAAAACTTGCACACACAAAAAGAATAACATTGAATTTAAGCGGATAGTTAGTTTGAAGTGGAGATCAGGACGGAGCGTCGTGTCTCGGTGAAATCTAAAACGGAACTGCCTTAGCCTAAACTCTCTTCGGGTTTCGCTGGAAAATTTTCGAAGCCTTCTCTCACGGGTCCGACGCCCCGTGTCCGGAAAGGGAATAACGAACGGTTCGCTGTAGACCCGGATGCTGACCACATGTCGAACGGCACCCAACTCGGTCCCGAAAGAAGGACTGGTTTGTCTCCGAAATGGAGCGGTCGAATTTCGAGAAGTTTCCGAATTTATGGTTTCTCTAATGCCTACGGGGTGGTCACATACCCCTCGTACATTGCTTTGTTTAAACGGCACTTTTTTATCTTCGAAAAGGTCGCCTGTGTAGTTTAAACGTTCGTGAGACCGAACATAACCCTCGAACGAATATTCGGGCTATGGCAAGAAATGTTAGAATCAGAGGTTAGCAAGGCTACGGTTCGGAGGATATTAAAGGATATTCATCCATTTAAAGTGACGTACGTCCATGCACTCGAGACAGCAGATCCAGGTCGCCGAATTAATTAATGCAGCAGGTTGTTGGAACATGCATGCGAGGGCATGATCCCTCGTTCGAAAGAAATCCCCTCGGGTTCGCATACGATCTGTAACAAATGTAAATAACACAAACAATTTAAAATATACTGAACTAACTAAACGTAGAAACTAAGATTATATTAATCTAAGTTAACCAATTCTAATAATGACAGAATTAAGAAAAATGATATATTTCCTCTTTCGTATTATACTACCAATTTATATACCGACCTGTCAAATGCAATGAATGCAACTGGTTCTTGTTGGAACAACAAGTGGATGATCCCTCGTTGAAAGGAAACCTCCTCGGGTTCGCAAACGATCTGTAACAAATTGTAAATTGCGTAATCATATGCAGCATTTCACTATTTAAAATATACCAAACTTACTCGAGCGTAGAAATTAAAAAACTATATCTGAGTTAATCAATTCTATTCTAATAATGACAGAATTATTAAAAATGATATATTTCCTCTTTCGTATTATACTACGTTATTCAGCACTTATCTGCCTAATCGGTATCAGTAATTCCTCATTGACCGTCGTTACACCGGAGACGAAGAAGAGATGAAATAGAAGTGAGGTACGTGTACACTTCAGGTTTGACAGGTCAGTGTGTAAATTGGAACTTGTGATGGTACGAAAGAGGAAATATATCGATAGAGAAAAATAGTGATAAAGTAATTACTTGATTATTGTGATCCAGTTCCATTTCATCTCCTATTCTGCCACGGCTTGTATTGATGACTGATTGTGAGAAGAAAAACCTTCGATTTTTCCCGTGCTCGCATGACCCTGAAAACAAAAAATAGAACGAACAAAAAGATATTGTCCTTCCATTGTGTGAAAGTGAGGTTAAAGCTGTCAGATGGCAATTCTTCTGAGACCGTCTCCTTTTCTGCTCCTTTCTTGATGCACAGGCAACTAGAGAAAAATACCACTGCATCCGTTCACTATCTCGATATGAAAAAAATCCAAACGATTATCAAGCTATCACATTCACCACTATTGAGATTCACTACTCCGATTACACTGAATTTTTACTTTCTATTAACAAGCGCGTCCGAGGATCGAAAAAATGCGAGGGAAATCGTTTCGCGAATGGAAATATTTTATTAATTTTGAAAAACAACTAGACATTGAAGGAATATATTCTCTCACACACTCTCATATATATTTGATGGCGTATGCGTGTGGCCGCATCTGTGTACACATTTCCGACCATGGCCGAATATCGCCGAAGACAGGCAGAATTTTTGTGACATTTTGACATATACCAGGTGTGTCGGTAATTCCTTTCCGGTTTTTTCGTTAAAGAAAACACGTTACTTACAATGGATAGTTCAAATTTATTTATTCAAAGTATTGGCCATTTGGTTCTATACATTTTGCCCATCTCTTAGGCAATTTATGGATGCCATTCCAAAAGAACAGTTTCTCCTTTGAGCTAAACCATTCATCGAGCCAATTTTTAATTTCTTCGAAATCGGCGAAGTGCTGCTCTGCAAGCGCTCGCCCCATCGATGCGAAAAGGTGGTAGTCGGATGGAGCCAGATCTGAAGAGTACGGCGGGTGCGATAAAACTTCCCAACCAAGTGATTTCAACACTTCTTTGACTCGTTTTGCTGTATGAGACGGCGCGTTGTCATGCTGCAAAATCATGTGGCACCCATCTTCCCATCTTTTGGATCTTTCCCATCGCTCGTAATCATTCACAAATTGCTACTCGGCTCACATTCAACTTTTCTGCCAATTGTTTTTGAGTTTGTGTTGGGTCTTCAACCAATAACTCCTGCAATTCCACATCTTCAAACGTTTCGGCCTACCAGGACGTTCTTCGTCTTGAACGTTGAAATCACCACATTTGAATTGTTGAAACCACGTTTCACATGTTCTTATGGTTGGCGCATGTTCACCGTAAGTCTCTATCAGCAAACTATGACTTTCAGCGGCTTTTTTCTTTCGACGAAACAAGAAAAGTAATGCGTGCCGCAAATGCACGTTTTCAGGCACAAAACTCGACATTTTCAGAAAATTATAAATCTATAACGCTGTTATTTTGGCGGAACGTAACTTGTGTAGTATTGAGGTTAATGTCAGTAGAATAAAATGACATATGTATCAAATCATAATATTTCATACTTATAGCTAATGACATCTGTTACGAAAACCGGAAAGGAATTACCGACACACCTGGTATATATCGTCCGAGAAATCGGATTCTCGACTTTTGAGGCGCGAGGGGCGTGGCTTCGCGTTGCTAAGGAAAAATCTCTGTTAATATGTAACTTACAACATTTAGGGCCGGTTTTACCAAAGCCAAGTTATACCTAGAATAAGTATACCGAGAATAAATTTATACTCTCTCTCTCTCTCTCTCTCTCTCTCTCTCTCTCTCTCTCTCTCTCTCTCTCTCTCTCTCTCTCTCTCTCTCTCTCTCTCTCTCTTCTTTATACCTGGTATAAAGCGCAGGCGTTTTACCAGCTCCAAGTTTGCCTGGGATAACTATTCCAGGTATAAGCGTTGGCCATCTAAAATTATTTTTAGGTTGGTAGTAAGAAGTACGTACTGCGCATGACATTTGGTCGTTTTGACAGCTGTTCCGGCGCGATAAACGAAATTCGGAGTTGTTATTTTCAGTATAACCTAACTATTTGTTTGATGTCTTTATTCTTTCATGACATAATCATAACCTGATCGTTGTGGTAAATTGTTATTAATTTCGAAATAGAGTTGATTGATGTACCAGTTTTTTAATCATCGTCTGATGATGACATTGACGTATTACCGAGAATCAGAAATCCGAAGAAAATACGTGCCCGGTAAATAAAAGATATCTATAACAATATATTTATATTTTCGTAACAATAACTTTTATTTTCGAGTCGTCGATAAAAGCATCAGGTACAAAATACGTCCAAACATTCGATATCTTACCAACAACAATGTGTTCAGTCTCAAAAAACTATGAGGGTCGTCAATAATAGTAATTACAACGTAAAATTGCACCATTTGATCCAAATCTCGTATCGGACAAAATATATTCTAAAATCTATAAACTTTTAAATCGTTACAACTTAAGATTTATCACGCGGTGACATTACTCGGAGATTACATAGAGCGGTACAATGTCATCGTTTTTTTAAGTATACGCGACCCTATCTAAAAAGTATACAAAGAGCGTTGTACGACTTGATGTCTAGTGCCGAGGTATCTTACAAAAGTGTATCAATGCAAATCTAACATTTTTTCATATTCTACATCGTACGACGGATGTATCACTTCTGCTCCTGAAAACTCTGCAATCACGCGAATTGAAGAAAGGTATAATGTCTACCTAGATAAATTTAAATGTTACTTATACAAGACAATGCAATGGTAGATGACTTCTTTGGTTGATATTATTGGATACCGTTGAGATTCTCGCGATTAGAGATCCGCGTGCGTAAATTTTAAATTTAAACTTGCATTTTCTGAGTAAAAGAGCGAAGAGAGAAAACAAAATTTTCCCGACGTTTCTATGAGCTTCTATTCTCCTATTAAAAAAGAACTATAATCTAAAATGTGTCGCGCGAAATTACCTAGCAAGGAAAGACTCATTTATAAAAAAAGAAGAGAGATCTATTAATTTTGATTCTCCAGAGCTCTGACTCAGATCAAATTATAATCATGATTCAATCTCACGCGTGGAAAGGAAGACTACAACACCCGCGTTCCTCGGAGCACCGTCCGACGCGAATGCTACGACCCAGAGAAATTAAGCATCATCGAGTTCTTAATCTAGAACGAATTATCGAACGTCAACGTCGCGGTGGAATTTCTACTGTCCGGCGATTGCATTGCGATATATCGTTTCCGTAAGATCTCTTGAAGGTCGTTGCAAGAGCTATTTTCTCGTTTGGCTCGCAAAGGTCTCTCATCCGGCGATCTGAAAAACACGTTTAAAAGCCCACTGTGAACAAAATCAATCCTTCGCAGCCACGACATTCTGACAATGCGAAACTCCTCTTTGTTCCTGGCGAATTAAAAGTTTACCGCGATAAAATTGTTTAATCGTACCTTGTGACGAATTTCAATTTGACTTTGTCGATGTTTTTCAGTATGTCGCCCATTGATTTCTGGGACATCAGTGGCGGTTTATGCCGATCGACGAACTCGTAGTCCTGTGAACTAGCTCTCCTCGCGATGTTATAGTCGGGGAGGCAGCGATACTTTTACCGTGGTCATTTCACCAAGGCTGGTTTTCATTCACATGATAGATTCCATACTGTTTATGGTTTATTTACATTATGTAATTATAAAAAATCGTAGTCAGCCGGACATATTTCGGGGGGAAATGTGTCAGCTGGGACAATAAACATGCAGCGCGCCGGCTAAAGAGGCTCCGACTTTATCGACTTTTCCCCCGCAATTCGGCTAGCTGATTTTTATTTATATTTAATACAAGTGATACTGGTTCGTGCGATCAAATTTCAACTTCAGTAGTATAAAGAGACATTATATTTTTTGCCACAAAAGATTCGATGGTTTATTTACATTATGTAATTATAAAAAATCGTAGCAGCTGTTGACGTATACTTGCGCAATACAGATGCCACGCAAACTAATACCACCATACTTTAAATTAAGTTATGTGATTGCTAATTCATTATATTTTATGAAAAACATCATCAGCTAGGTGTATGGTGGGGGTCAGTCCGTCAGCTGGGACAAAAAACATGCAGCGCACCGGCTAAAGAGGCTGCGCATTTATAATTTCAGCTGACGACTTTTCCCCCGCAATTCAGCCAGCCGACTTTTATTTATATCTAGTACGAATAATAATGGTTCGTGTAATCAAACTTCAGGTCTGGTAGTATAAAGAAACATGAAATTTATTGTCTAAAAAGAGTCTATCTTGCTTGCAATTTTAATGGCAATAATAATTATTATTGTAGTTAATTATGTTATTTATTATTATCTATTTAATAATATTTGTTAGAAATAAATAAGTTATAGAAATCAATAGAAGATTTATTGTATAGAAGGCGATATTCATAAATGTAAGAGAAAATATCTAAAAGCCATGCGGTACAGCTGAAGTGCGGATCTCTGGTAGATCTTTTGTAGCAATAAATTTCATATTTCTTTATACTACTGCAGCTGAAATTTGATTACACGAACTATTATTATTCGTACTAGATATAAATAAAAGTCGGCTGGCTGAATTGCGGGGGAAAAGTCGTCAGCTGAAATTATAAATGCGCAGCCTCTTCCCGTGTGGAAATGTTCATTGGGCCCCAATTGGGCTCTCGTTGGGCTTGTAACGCTCCGCCCAACCTATACCCAATTTGGGCCGCCCAATTGGGCCCCAATTGGGCAACCCTATTTATGCCCCATCAACCTGAAATGTTACTTTTAATGAATAATAAGATTAATAATGAATAATAAGATTAATAATAATTAATAAGATTTTATATTTTCTCATAAAATGTACAAAAGTAAAATATAAACGTATTCAAGCGGAACAATGATTGATACAAATCATACGCGCGGGTTTCCTTAGTTTTTCATAGTTTCCTTAGTTATTCCATTGCATCTCCTATTTTTCTGCCACGGCTTGTTGATGGAGAAGAAAAACCATTGACTCGTCCCGTGCTCGCATGACGCTGAAAACAAAAAATAGAATATCCACAAAGATATATGTCCTTCATAGGCAATCAAAGTGAGGTTAGAATGGTCAGATAGAAAGTAACTTATCTGATGGCAATTCTTCTGAGATGCTGCCGTCTCCTTTCCTGCTTTTTATGTACAGGCATCCAGAGAAAAGTAGCACTGCATCCGTTCGCTATCACGATTCACGATTATTAAAAAAAAATACAAACGATTAGCAAACTACACGGAGCGTCTGTCACATTCACCACTATTCGCCAGGGCCGTCCCGAAAAAAGGGGACGTTTTCAGCCTCTCTCCAGGGCCGTACTCTTTTCCCGGGACGGCCCTTGCGAATTTCTAAAGACAAAAATAGCCGTAGCGCCTAAACTAAAATAGCTAGAAAAAAAAGTCATAAAGCAAAAATTAGAATGTTATTATCTACAACTTTTATTAAGGTCATTTTGTCGAAAAAAATAAAAAATAATAATAAAATAATAAAAAAGGCTTTTCACACTAAAAAATCACACTACCCTCGTCGATTTGCTTGCGGCATAGGTAAAAATGAATAGTACCTTGGACTAAGTGATTAGGTACCAACTAAACGCTAATATTATATTGTATCACCTGACCCAAATTTCAGTCACTAAAAGTTCGGAATAGATTTCAATGTTATTTATTCTGTAATAGAAATGGCCAATTTATTATTATATGTATCTTACTCCACTCAATTTGAAAAATGCTGTAAAGATTATTAAAAACGCAATTATCAAAGAATGAAATATATTATATATTTATTACCAATGTCATCATAATAAAGTTAGTAAAGTTTTTGAGGCGATGCCATCAACATTAAAACATAAAAATTATACAATATTTCTTGCTAGGGTAGTGATTAGGTACTTTAGTTGGGGCCAGATTGGGGTGCCCAACGTAGCCCCAACTAGTACCTTAGTTGGGGCCTGATTGGGCTGCCCAACGTAGCCCCAACTAAACGCTAATACTACATCGTATCACCTGACCCAAATTCCAGTCACTAAAAATTCGGAATAAGTTCTAAATGTCCAGATTTATTTTTACTTCCGGTACATAAATAAAACAAACAATTGTATCTATTCGATTTATTATATTTTATTCAAATTGGGCCGCCCAATTGGGGCCTAATTGGCGCCCAATTACTGATTGGACCAACTTGGGCAGATTTCCATACGGGTTTAGCCGGTGCGCTGCATGTTTTTTGTCCCAGCTGACGGACTGACCCCCACTATACACCTATCTGACGATGTTTTTCATAAAATATAATGAATTAGCAATCACATAACTTAATTTAAAGCATGGTGGTATTAGTTTACGTGGCGTCTGTATTGCGCAAGTATACGTCAACAGCTGACACATTTCCCCCCGAAATATGTTCAGCTGACTACGATTTTTTATAATTACATAATATAAATAAACCATCGACTCTTTTGTTGCAAAAAATATATAATGTCTCTTTATACTACTAAGGGCCGGTTTTACCAACAGGTATAAACGCGGTATAGCACTATACTGAGAATAACCATAAGGCTTATTGCTGGTTATTCTCAGTATAGCGCTATACCGCGTTTATACCGTGTTGGTAAAACCGGCCCTAAAGTTGAAATTTGACCGCACGAACCAGTATTACTTGTATTAAATATAAATAAAAGTCAGCTAGCCGAATTGCGGGGGAAAAGTCGATAAAGTCGCAGCCTCTTTAGCCGGCGTGCTGCATGTTTATTGTCCCAGCTGACACATTTCCCCCCGAAATATGTCCAGCTGACTACGATTTTTTATAATTACATAATATAAATAAACCATAAACAAAA
Organism: Xiphydria camelus; assembly: GCA_963678675.1. Classification (NCBI taxonomy): domain Eukaryota; kingdom Metazoa; phylum Arthropoda; class Insecta; order Hymenoptera; family Xiphydriidae; genus Xiphydria; species Xiphydria camelus. The sequence goes on along the minus strand of OY783192.1, from coordinate 25,981,757 downwards.
ATTGAACTTTGGTGATATCACTTTATTTCTCTAGTTTTTTTACGCGTTTGAGGCTCTACTGTACACATCCCCACCGCCGGTGCGGCAGCTGACAAGCATTTCGCTCACACACACTATGGAATCTATCATGTGAATGAAAACCAGCCTTGGTGAAATGACCACGGTAAAAATGTCGCTGCCTCCGGGACTATTAGGAGTCAGCGGAGGTTGCAGAGGTGGCGGCATATAATAATAACTAATTAAAAGTTTTAACATTATGATAAAAACGGTTACCTACAGTAATTAGCATTGATCCCGAAGCAAGAAATCTTAAAGTTGGCAATAATTTCGTTGCTGACTGAATTGCTGCATTTCTTTGCGACCTCGTAGCAATGCGATGTCGTATTTGTCCCAATAATCTCTGACAGGTTTGTTTTTCCAAACGAAATCAAGTGAAGAATTGTACAACCATTGTATTCTTCGAAATAGTCAACTCTGGAATAGTTTTGTATTAGATATTGGTTATAAATTAGTAGGTATAGGTATCCTTTATTTACTTACCGGGCACGTATTTTTCTAAGATTTCTCATTCTTTGTAAGACGTCAATTTCATCATCAGATGATGATTCGAAAACTGGCACATCAATCAACTCTATTTCACAAATAATAACAATTATTATGATTCTGTCACGGTTCTGATTCTGTCACGGAAGAATAAAGACGCAAACAAAAAGTTAGGTTATACCGAGGATAGCTAGCTTATCCAGCGCTGAAACTGCCGGATAAGCTATCCCTGCATTTATTCCAAAGTTTATCCTATTCCAGACTTATACCATCGTGGTAAAACGCTTGCGTACTGGTTATTCTCAGTATAGCGCTATACGGCGTTTATACCGTGTTGGTAAAACCGGCCCTTACTCTGGTCTCTATCGATAGAGAATAGTCGATTTATATGGCGTAACTAAGCATAGTTTTGGTTATAACCGTATATTTACTGAGAAAATTCGATGTTAAAATTGAGGGGTGAAGGGGGCAGACATTTTTCCTGTAAAGATACACGGGTGCTCGCGGCGACAGCGCTGGCGGCGTCGTTCTGACGACTTGAATGAACATGCCGCGAGACACTACCGTATCTCTTGATTACCGTATAGTAATCTGCTTGGCTGGCTTGCAGCGCGCCGAACGACGACCGATAGTATACTACAGCCGATTGATGACCGACGCGCTGCAGGGGACGGGAAATATTTTGAAGGAAAACTGTTTAAAGTGAAACTTCTTTGTTGAGGGTAGTGAAATCGCGCGACGTGTAACGAAATACACACTTTAGCGCTCTCCACCCTGCCTCACTCAACGCTCTCGACCGTGCCCCATTCCACCGCTCATGAGGCGACGCAGTGTCGGATTTCTACTGAGAACGAAAGAAAGAAACCAGTTATCGATGGTCCATATCATGATCCCCGTATGCTCTTTTATGCCGGCCACAGACGCTACGGTCTACCGTACGGTCCACCGTACGGTGGCAGACCTGTGCAGGCAGACCGGGGCATGTATGTGGAGCGGTGGCAGACCTGCACAGGCGACCGGAGCAAGATCGAAAATCAGTTCCTTCTAGCGCGACCGTACGGTAAACCGTAGCGTATATGCGAGTCCCCAGACGCCCCATACGACATAAATTGTCGTAGAGTTTTTTCCGTCATGTGGTAATCATGTGAAGCCGACGATATGTAATGATCTGTTCGACTGGCTTGCAACGCCGGCCAAATGGGTAGACGGACCTCTGCTCGACTGGCTTGCTCCGCACCGATCGACGATCGATAGCATACTGCATCCCATTGGCGGCCGACGTTTGGTGGGGGGGACGCGGTTGGTGGGAGGACGCCGCGGTAGGCGATAGGTGAACCGATGCATCAGTGGGCGATTGGTGGGGTCGGTTTCGGATAGTTCGGTCGGTCGTCGATCCGAAAAACTATTGTATAGAATAGAGAGAAGAGAAAACAATATGGCAATCAACTTTGGCATTAACATTAATTATCACCAGAAGCCAGGGTTTTCAACTTTCCACATCTCATGCAATATTTTTTGAATGTTGTACAAGTTTCATGCAACCACATTCGACACATCTCACATTGAATCCAATCTGATTTCGATTTAGTCTCTTTTCATTTTCAAAGCCAAGGACAGGGTATTTTCCTAGAAGTGACAACAAAATACAATCAGGTCAGATAAGTAGGTTTTCTTTTCGTAGCGTCTTCTTAAGGTTCGAGAGGATATTCCATAAATTCGAGGTATTTCGTTGATTCCTTTTTGTTTTTTATCCAGTTCTTCGAACGCAAGTGCTAAACTATCTTCTGTCCAGCTGATGTGGCGCGGCACCATGCCTGGTTTTCGCTTACTCTTGCGAGGCATTTTGCTCACCTAGAGTAAACGCATGAAACAGTTAAGTATTTATTTTATTTAAAACAAGTTATAGTCACAATAAGTTGGAAAAATACTAAAAGAAAAAATCTGCCTTTGCTCGTTAAAGAATTCTAGGATGCTCGGGAAAAAGAGTACAAGTCAAAAAATGGTATTGCTCAGAAAACACCTTTATTTGTTTATATTGAAACACAAACTGTTGAAAAAATGTATAAAATGAAAATAACACTTCTCATAAGAACCGTTAAATGCATGTAGCACACAAATATCGCTAGAAAAGTAGAAGAAAATTCTAGAAGTGTTTTGGTAGGCGACTTGACTTATACTCTTTTTTCCGGGCATCCTAGAATTTATAGTCGCTCTAGGGGCAACTATCCGCAAAAGTAAATAGGGCGACTATCCTTTTCGATACGGATACTTGCCCTTTTTATTTGCGAAATAAATTAAAACTATTTAACCCTACCTAATTTTTACCCAATCTCCGAAAATATTCCTTCTACGAAAAAATGGTGGAAAACTAAATTGTTTGGCACTAAATTCTTTTTTCAATCGGAGCAATAGTTTCAAAGATATAGGTAACCCTGCGAAAGGCCGCTCGTCCGACTTACAATCAGTAACTTTCGCGTCGCGTGGCACCGAAGCTTACGCTACAAATTTCCTCTTTCGCATGCCTCTTTCGCAGGGTTATATTTTTAAAACTATTGCTCCGATGGAAAAAAATGTAGATACCTTTTTTGTGGGGAATTTAGTATTGAACAATTTAGTTCCTCATAATTTTCTACAAAAACAATAAAATTTCCCCCTCCATTTGTTTAAACAATATATTCCGGACCAAATTTTGGTGCCCATTTTTTATATTTGTCTATTTAAACATGAAAAGAAGCGATGGAAAAAAAATCTCCCTTAGGAATTTTTGGGTCAATAAAACCCCTGACGTTTGGACTAAAAGTGAATAAAACGTATAATCTTTTCGATGGGTTGGTTTGGTGAAATGTAGATAACGATTGATAGAAGAGTCTGTCCATTTGGTAACAACAACCTGACAATTAGGTACAACCGCCTGATGTGGTACCTACTGCATTCTTCTGTTTCTCGGGTCCCCGGGTGTAGTAGAGTGAAAATATACAAGCGCGAGTGTAGAATAGCGGCGGGTAATATGGAATACTGTTTTCTAAAATATTCATAATTGTTAAATTGTTTAGCATAATACATTATATACTTATATATATAATTAACTGCTGCACACATTATCCGTCTAAGTCAGCAGGGGTCAAAGAGTTCAAGAAATTAACATATTTGCTTAATTTTTTTAATTGAATACAAAGAGTGCATTTGGACATCATTGGAAAATGGTCGGGTAATATGGAATACTCCTATAGGTAATATGAAATACTCCATAAAATAATAAATAATGTTATATGGTGACATTTTACTGATAAAAATCACAAATGTAAATGTCTTTGGGCATGTCGGCGCATAATTCATGAGTCCAAAAAAAAGTTCGCATCTTGCATACTGTAGGGGTATCCAGATTTCTCCTCTTGTGTCAGCGGAATAAAATCCGGAACAAAATAAACACTGTACATCATCAGATATGGAGGATCGGAACCAGGAAATTCTTCATCGTCGCTGGATGAGTCGTGCTACTGCAAAGAAAAATGAAATAGAACACACTGAAGCGGGTAATATGGAATACTATTCCATATTAGCCGCACTTGGGTGTTACGAAGTTACGATATTTTCTTACTTCTAAACCTGCATTAACGGACAATATCTACAAATCATACTTATTAATTTACAGCCCTTACTTGATCTCTCGATAGAAAGAAGACTGAAAAAATACCATAAAAATTATGGTAAACTGAATTTTTGTAGCACTCGACAAAAATTATGCATGCCTCAGTGTTCTGACAAGCATGGGTTGCGAACGTAATCGCTTGTTTCGTGAAGCCAGTCGAATTCTTGTAATACCGCCTTGCCGGAAATCTCAACGCCACCACGATCTAGTCGAATATAGTGTTAAACAAAGGCGAGCCTCAGCGTCATCGCGACCAGTGTTAAAATAAACAGTTTTGTTTCCGTCGTCATTGTAACGATAGTCTCGCGTGCATATACTTCGATCTTCGCCACGAATTTCAGTTTCTCGCATTAATCCGTTATGATAATCCGTTTTTAGTGCCCTGATTTTAGTTTGAATAAAACCTAATATTTGTTAAACGAAGTAATCACGGCAGTTCACTCTTTCCCCGTACATTATTTTTGGTCCTTCGAGCCGGATTCCACCTACGGAATCGAACTAGTCCGCGAGTATTCACCTTCGATTGTCGCGAATCTAAGCTCCGCGATCGTACGGTAATACCCGGTAATTCAGTGACTCTTCGGACAGTGTTTGACTCTCGCCCTATCGTGCGTGCATCGATAACAACACCATGGAGTCACGAGAACTCATTGAAGTGCAGAACACGATCTTCGGTCGGATCACGCGTGCTGTAGAAAATCTACAGAAACTCGGCCCTGCGAAGATCGACACCAACCAAATCGAGACACGTCTACGCATGCTAGATGGTCACAGGAGCAAGTTTCAAGACAATGAAGCTGCGCTCATAGCGATCCGTGTCAAGGCCTCAGTCAGTGAACGAGCGGAGCTCGATAAATTGCCGTATTTCGCCGATGACTTGCCCTCGGAGTGCGAAGAACAGTATGCCATCGCTCAAGTAGCCATGCGCAACCTACTCGCCTCCCTTCGTCCACAGTCCAACCCGACGGTGGAGCAGAACGGAAGTCAGCAAGCATCATCAGCATCATCATCAGGTTCGGTGAGAGCCCGCCAAGACACCAATGTCAAACTCCCAAAGATCGATTTACCGAAGTTCGATGGTAAGTTCGAAAACTGGCTGGCGTTCCAAGACGCATTTGCAACAATGATAGACAAGCATCAGGGTCTGTCAAATGTACAACGGCTGCAGTATCTGCGGTCGGCTCTCATTGACGAGGCTGCCAAAGTCATCGAGTCCTTTGAAACGACAGAAGATAATTACGCGGAAGCGTGGAACCTCTTAAAAACCACGTACGACAACAACAGGGTTATCATCAGGCGCCACATCGATCTACTCTTCGAGATTCCCGTGATTAAAAAGGACTCTGACGGCGGACTCCGTCAACTGATTAATACCGTCCAGCAACACGTTCGAGCGCTCAAGTCACTTGGAGAACCTGTGCAACAGTGGGATTCTCTGCTCGTTCGTCTCATCGAAACCAAACTCGACAAGGTTACTTTACGCGAATGGGAGAGGACATTAACGGATACGTTGATGCCCAACTACGAGAAGATCCTTATCTACCTACGACAAGCAGCTCTGTATTCGGACTCCGGATCATCCCCAGCAACGGTCGATTCTCCACTGAAGCCGAAGACGACCATCTCATCGCGAACAAAGGCAACGGTCAAAGCGCACACCACGCAGACCAAGGAGGTAACCTGTGTCGGCTGCAAGGGTAAGCACTACCTTTTCTCATGCCCAGAGTATCGAAGCAAGTCTATCAATGAGCGTAAAAATATCATCAATCGGAGCAATCTGTGCTTCAATTGTCTGGGACTCCACCAACTCAAGGAGTGCCCTTCTCCCCGACGTTGTCAAGTTTGCAACGGCAAACATCACACGTCCATTCATCAAGCGTCTACTTCTGAGACGCCTCAGTCAACGATCATTGCCAATCCCTCCACAGGCACCGTTCCCAGTGCGAGTAACGGCGCCTCCGTAGCGAGTCACTCAGCACAGCCAGCGTTGATCCATCGTTTTCCGATTCTTCTCGCGACAGCCAATGTCACCGTCGCGAACTCCGAGACCGGAGATTCTATAATAGCTCGAGCTCTGCTCGACATAGGAGCAGAAACTTCCTTCGCCTCGGAACGTCTTACTCAGCATCTCAAGTTGTCTCGACGTCACGCCGCGGCTATCCCAATCACTGGCGTTGGAGCTCAACAATCTGGATCAACACGTGGCATCATTTCATGTATCGTGCAATCATGCTTCTCATCAGATTTCTCTCTCCAGATCGAAGCCTTCGTATTATCACGGCTAACAGGTTTCCTCCCGTCGCGCCGGGTTCCGAAGGAGAATTGGCCCCATCTTAGCGGCCTTACTTTAGCGGATTCGACATTCGACCAGCCAGGACAAGTCGACATCATCCTAGGAGTAGACGTTTTTAGTCGCGTCCTCCTCACCGGCCGACGTGAGGGCACGCCCGGCACACCAATTGCTCTAGAAACCAAATTCGGCTGGGTGCTGTGCGGCTCAATCCTGCCACGAGCAGCAGTTTCAGCGCACCACGCCAACGTACAAGATTCCCACTGCTGCCTGGATCACGAGCTACTGGATCTCATGCAGCGGTTCTGGAAGCAAGAGGAAATCTCCCTACCAGTCACACTCTCGCCAGAGGACGAGCAATGTGAACAACACTTCATGAACACAGTGTCTCGTGATTTGTCTGGACGATATATCGTTCGTCTACCAATCAAGGAGCCATCGGTAGTGTTCGGAGACTCGCGAACTCCAGCTCGCCGTATGCTCGAACATATGGAACGACGCTTCGCCCGAGACACGCGACTAAAGGAAGCGTATTCAGAGTTCTTACGAGAATACGAACAGCTAGGACACATGCGTCAAGCATGCGTTCCACCAGCGGTAGAATCATCCGTCTTCTATCTACCCCACCATGGCGTTGTCAAGGAGACGAGTAGCACGACGAAACTCCGCGTCGTGTTCAACGCGTCTCAACGGACGGACCGAGGACGATCGCTCAACGGCAACCTTCACGTCGGTCCCAAGATTCAGACGGACCTCGCCGACGTACTTCTTCGAGGGCGGCAGCACCGTGTCGCATTTACGTGTGACGTCGTCAAAATGTATCGTCAAATTAACGTACATGAAGACAATCAGAATCTGCAGCGCATTCTCTGGAGAGAAGGCCCGGATCAGCCCATCCAGGAATACCAGCTGCGTACCGTGACATACGGCCTCGCCTGTGCACCGTACCTGGCTATTCGGGTGCTGCGACAACTTACCGAAGACGAAGGATGGTCCTTCCCCCTCGCCAGTCGGGCGATACAAGAGAACACTTACGTCGACGACGTTCTTTCAGGCGCTGACGATGTCGCGCAAGGACGAGAAGTTATTCAACAGTTGATACGGCTTCTCATGGCGGGTGGCTTCGAGCTCCAGAAATGGACGGCAAGTCACTCCGAGCTGCTTGACGGCATCTCAACCGAGAAGCGGGAAACCGCCACAGTCCTCGCGCTCGATCAAGATCCAGTTTTTAGAGCGCTCGGATTAGGATGGCAGCCAACGTCGGATGTATTCACATTCACGCCTCAGTCATACGCCATCTCAACGCATTACACAAAGCGGCAGGTTCTCCGGCAACTCGCTCAACTTTTTGATCCACTAGGATGGCTTGCCCCGGTCATCGTCACCGCAAAAATATTCATGCAAGAACTTTGGACGCTCGGATTCGGTTGGGACGACGAGTTACCGGCATCATACTCAAGACGGAGGAGCGACTTTCTCGAACAGCTCCCGTCCATTTCCAACATCGCCATCCCACGGTGGATTGGTCTCCAGACAGCGTCAACTGCGGTCGAACTTCACGGATTCTCAGATGCATCAAAGGCAGCATTAGGAGCCATCGTGTACCTTCGGGTATCGTCCGGGAGCGAGGTACGAATTTCCCTATTAGCCGCCAAGACCAAAGTGGCTCCGTTAAAGGTCGTAACGATCCCTCGGCTGGAATTGTGCGGCGCGCTCCTCCTCGTACGTCTAGCTCGACAGATTTGTCGAGTGCTGCGATTCGACCACACGGTCATCCATCTGTGGACGGACTCCACCACCCTTTCGTGGATCAAGAGTCATCCAGCACGGTGGAAGGATTTCATCCGCAACCGAGTGACGGAGATCCAAGATTTTTCTCGGGCGCAGTGGCATCACGTGGCTGGGGTCGATAACCCTGCCGACCTCGCATCCCGTGGTGTCTTGCCATCGCAACTCCAGGACTACCCAATCTGGACGATGGGTCCAGCTTGGCTATCCCAGCCAAGTGATAGATGGCCATCTACAGCGCCTGCTCAGGATCCAGCGATGTACCAAGAAGAACGCAAGGAGACCGTCGCTCATCATTCTGTTTTTCAGCATACAGCGGTGTGGGAACTCATTGAACGGTACTCGAGCCTAACGAAACTCCTCCGAGTTACGGCGATGTGTAGTCGCGCGGTGCATCGTCTTCAAGCTGGTATCGGAAAGGCTATAACTCCGAGCTCTGGAGCAATCTCCACCCTGGAATTGGAGAACGCTCAGGTATTCTGGATTCGAGCTACACAGGACGCCTACTTCCATGACGACATCCAGTGTATTGCCTCCGGCAAAGGACTTCCTCGCAGCCACCCTCTGGCTCGACTTACGCCTCTTGTCGATTCCAAGGGAGTATTACGGCTCGGCGGAAGACTAGCGCACGCACAACTGACATTCGACGAGAAGCATCCCGTCATCCTCCCGCAAAAGTGCACACTTGCCGCACTAATCATCGACCACCGCCACCGATGCACATTACACGGCGGAACTCAGGTAACTCTCGCCACCATCCGCCAACGGTTTTGGATTCTTGGCGGACGGGTTCCTGTTCGAGATTTCATTCGACGTTGCGTCGTCTGCGTCTGCCAACGCGCCGTTGTAAGTAGTCAACAGATGGGCCAACTGCCTCCCTCTCGCGTTGCCCGATCTCGACCCTTTCAGCACGCGGGAGTAGATTACGCCGGTCCATTCACGATCAAAGCTTTCAGAGGCCGGACGCAAAGAACGTATAAAGGTTACATACTTATATTCGTGTGTCTTTCCGTGTCGGCCATACACCTTGAACTGGTATCGGATTATTCCTCAGCCGGCTTTATCGCCGCGTATAAGCGGTTCATCGCTCGTAGGGGAATCTGCGCCACACTCACCAGCGACTGCGGGCGGAATTTCGTTGGTGCCGCCGCCGAACTTCGGCGCCTACTTACAGAATCAACTGCAGAATCGACCGCACTCGCCGACACCCTTGCAACCATGGGGACCGAATGGCGGTTCAATCCGCCTTCTGCACCGCACTTCGGTGGTAAGTGGGAGGCCGGGGTAAAATCAGTTAAATACCACCTGAAGAGAGTCATCGGCAACGCCTCGTTAACCTACGAGGAATTCTCGACTTTCCTGACGCAAGTCGAGGCGGTACTTAATTCGCGTCCGTTGTGGACACTCTCCGACGACCCATCGGATAGTGTCGTCATTACCCCGGGCCATTTCTTGATCGGAGCCGCCATCAATACTTTACCGGAACCGTCTCTCACGCACCTGCCTCTACAACGACTGTCACACTGGCAACGTACGCGGCAGATGTTGGATCATTTCTGGACCCGCTGGAGGACGGAATACCTACAATCGCTACTCAATCGAACCAAGTGGCAGCAGCGCAACGAAAACATCAAAATCGGGACGATCGTCCTGATCAAGGATGACAATCGCCCCCCAACGGTGTGGCCCCTCGGGAAGGTAGTAGAAGTACACCCAGGTTCAGACGGTCTTGTCCGAGTCGTGACACTCCAAACAAAGACGTCACGGATCAAGCGACCTGTTGCCAAGGTGTGTGTGTTGCCGGTGCTATCAGACGACTAGACATTGATTACTATCTAGGTATAAGAAATGTAACATGTAACTAATTTCTCCATCGGCTGCGATGGCAAGGCGGGCGGTATGTTCTGACAAGCATGGGTTGCGAACGTAATCGCTTGTTTCGTGAAGCCAGTCGAATTCTTGCAATACCGCCTTGCGGTAAATCTCAACGCCACCACGATCTAGTCGAATATAGTGTTAAACAAAGGCGAGCCTCAGCGTCATCGCGACCAGTGTTAAAATAAACAGTTTTGTTTCCGTCGTCATTGTAACGATAGTCTCGCGTGCATATACTTCGATCTTCGCCACGAATTTCAGTTTCTCGCATTAATCCGTTATGATAATCCGTTTTTAGTGCCCTGATTTTAGTTTGAATAAAACCTAATATTTGTTAAACGAAGTAATCACGGCAGTTCACTCTTTCCCCGTACACTCAGAAACCATTCCCAGCCTATTAATTGTTTAACCGACTGCGACAGAACTACGTGCGTTTGCGGGTCTTTATTTGCACTACGGACGAATGTAATTTTGCTTCCACACCGTGCAGATAACGTTCTTAGTTTGACCGGTAATGTACGTGGTATTCCATATTACCCGGTGTATTCCATATTACCCGCCGCTACTCTATATCGGAACTATAGTTTTATCAATTATTAAGAGGTAAGTTTATTACCAATTGATTAGGTACTAGATGTTCCATCCATGTTTGGTTTAGTCTGCATGATCGTATTAATGAATCCCAGAAAAAGAATAGAGTAAAATCGGTATATATATGGAATAGTCGGGTAATATGGAACTTCCCATAACTTTTAATCAGGTAGCTCAATCTCTTAAATAACGGCTATATTAGAAAACTCGTTATAACTGTGTAGTCCCGCTGCAAAACAAAATTGGCGGTAAACGCTACCAACGCTGTGAAAATGTGAGGTTATGATTTCGATGTATTCACAGTTTGTACACAGTGTCAATTAAAATTGTTTTGTGACTACCCTTTGGGAAAATAAATTTGTTTGAAAGCACGGCAAGTTTGTTTAGGTATAAGGCAGTAGAAATCTTGACGATGTGAATCGGTATTTCTCATAATAACAAATAGAGCATTATTTTTGTTTTCATTTCGGTACGCGGGTAATATGGAATATTGTCGCCTCAAGTTCCTCTGGCTCACAATCTCAACCAGTTGTTGATGATTCATCTGATCCAACCTGTCATTGAGCTGCTACACCAAAAAGCGAACCAGTGATGATGTGGAATGTATTTTTTGCCAAGAAAACTTTTCCATGAGCCGAAGTAGAGAAATATGGGTGATGTGTGTAATCTGCAATGAATGAGCTCACGAAGCATGCACCAGGGCAGAAAAAGATGTTTTTGTTTGCGATTTCTGCAATTCCTAGTGTTCTAAAATGAAAATATCATTTTAGTGAAGCATTTTGCGTATATTAGCTCTATTCCATATTACCCCATATGACCTTCCATAATTCCCTCCATTTTTTTGTATCGACCCAAAAGGCATTTTTTCTTAAATACCTTTCTCAAATTACCGAATACGATTTTATATTCAATTTAGTATCTGATACTGTTTGGAGATACTTAGAACTTATTATTCACAAAATATTGCAACTTCAAACAGATAAGTTTCTACGTTATTACTCTACAAGTGATTGCTATTCCATATATATACCGACTTTACTCTACATATTTTCCCTCAAGGTGGCAATATTTGGAACACTTACCTTAATATAGCAAATTTTGGAATTTATAAAATTGATTATTTATAGTACATTTTAATGACTTTTCATCAAAACGTCTGTTATGTAGAATAATGAGGCTGGAAATAGAGTTTCAATTTTGTCTGAGGTCCAGCAGGTCGAAATTAGAGTTGGAAGTACCTATACTCAAACTCTAATTTAAACCTGTTCGTGATTATCTGAGCACGATGATCACGAAATTAGAGTTACACCTACAGCGGCAAACCAATACTTCAAAGAAATGAGGTTTTCCAGGTTCAGATTAGAGTTTAAATTTCGACTCGGGTCGTCTGCAGAGTGGCGTGAGAAAAAAATGTAACGGGGCAAAACTGTGCGAAATTTTGCGAGACACTCGCGTCGCTCCGGACGGAATCGATGGAGAGGCTCTAACGCGTGTGCTGAACGTAAAAATCGGCGGCTGGGGTCGCGCATGCAAATCGTAAACGTGACCGGCATGATTGCACGTGGTGCGATGACTGATGCAAGAGTAGGTCGCAAATTATAGGTAGGTATCTAGGTACCAGTACTGGTTAGATGCTGTAAGCCAGATAAGGACCACTGGAGAATTCGCTGCAGGTCGTTGCACTATTATTGTCACATCAGCGCTTTTACCATGAAGTCGCTTCTCTGATAACGGCACTGAGAAGTAACTTCCATACTTCCGCCGATCTGTTATCCGTTTTTATACGACTATGATAATTTTTCTAATTACTAATTAGATCAGAAGTAAATTCTTTTCATTTCCGTGCGTATTATTCGATGATTCGACGAGTTTCAATTAGGTATGCGATGAGTTTTCCGGCTATCTCCTCTCAGTTTTTCTATGAATCCGTTAATTGTTCTAATTACTAATTAGATCGGAAGCAAATTCTTCTCCCTTCAATCCGTATTATTCGACGACTCAGTCATCTAAATATGAGACGAAACATTTTCCAGTTATTTCCTCTCTTTCTACGAACTCGATTAATCCTTTTAACTGCTGATTAGACCCCGAAAAAATTTGCGCCGTCAATTTTGCACATTATTACGATACCGCCCTTATCAGAAGTACAAAGCTGGCGTCCCTCTCGTTTTCTAAAAAATAATTATTTTACCCACATATTCGTCGTCACCTCTTTTTCTTCGATTCAATTCAATTGAATAGGTTTTCATGCGTCGGTAATAAACACACATACCTACATACAGGGTGAAATTTTGAAAACTTGCCACTCCAATATCTCAGAAAGTTACAGAGATTTTCTAAAAAACAAAAATACGGTTTCGGCAGTGAAGAGGGGGAACTAAAATGACATAATCGGAGACGCTCCCACTCCAACCCCCTTAAGGGTAGCCCCCCCAACTTTGTAATCTTAAATAGCAACCTTCCACGTGTGTACAGCGTTGGAAAGCTCTTTAAAAATGCTTTACAACAACACCAAATTTTAGTACCTTTCGACGAGTAGTTTTCGCGCAAATCGAGAAAGAAACTGCCAGAAGTAAGTTTTGTCAATTTATTTATTAAAGGTCAATTATGTTACAATTCATTTTCGAAGTGATTTCCACTATCTGATCTTACTCCCTGCGATTTCTTCTTATGGGGACATCTGAAATCTGTTATTCAATCTGTTTCAAACTCAACCAGCAAGCATTAACCAACTGAAACAGAGAATTACGCAAGAATGTCGCAAAATTTCAAGAACAACATTTGAAAAAGTCCGAAAAATCAATGGAAATCATTTCGAAAATTTATTGTAACGTAATTGACCTTTAATAAATAAATTGACAACTTACTCCTAGCAGTTTCTTTCTCGATTTGCGCAAAAACTATTCATCGAAAGGTACCAAAATTTGGTGTTGTTGTAAAGCATTTTTAAAGAGCTTTCCAACGCTGTATCACATATGGGGGGTTGCTATTTAAGATTACAAAGTTGCGGGAGCTACCCCTAAGGGGGTTGGAGGGTGTGCGTCTCCGATTATGTCATTTTGGTTCCCCCTCTCCACTGTCGAAACCCTATTTTTGTTTTTTAGAAAATCTCTGTAACTTTCTGAGATATTGCGGAGGCAAGTTTTCAAAATGTCACCCTGTATGTACCTACATCCGTCCCTCTCGCGGCGACGATAATATCGTTCGATCGACGAAAACGTTTTTTTTTTCTCGGTACATTCCACTCGCGTTACGTCCGTAAGAAAAATAAACATCCCATCGCGCGATATTTCCGATTCTTACGCGGTACGCCTTAAAGGCCACCATACACGATGCAGTTTACGGGACGGCAAGCCTTTCGATTCGCAAACTCGAAGGCTAAACCTGTACTCTCGACTTAAGCATACACGATCAAGAGACACGGCACTGTCTCGCGGCATGTTCGTTCAAGTAGTTTCGCGCTCAGACACGACAGCGCTGATGTCGCGAGCGCACCCGTGTCTCTTTACACCACAAATGTCTGCCCCCTGCACCCCTCAATTTTTGATGTGTAAACATCTTTAGACTCGCTTGGTAGTGATTTCATGGAAGTGGTGGGGGAACTGTTAACGACATTAGTGTGTGTCCGTGTGAGCTCGGTGCAGGATCTTGACATTTACCTTCGGCCGGGCTTGGTCGGTATTCATACCGGTACAAGTCGAGTCGGTAGTTACAGTCGGTGTCAATTCGAGAGATCGGAGTATCTAACCTCGAAATCGTGAATTTCATAATAACGGTGAGTACTTTCCATTCTTCACAAAATCACAATTCCGAGGTCAGATGCTTCTATCTCCAGAACGTAAAACTTTCTACTGTTTCCACTATATAACAACGCTTTCACTACAATTTCTAATATAACTAGATAACAATTTGTGACTTCCATAACCTCCCCGACAGCAAAGCGTGGATTTACACACTAGCCGCACGCAGTGCTGCCACGTAATGGCGTCACTGTGGTCTCACCGTGGCATGATCGCGTGGCGTACACAAACTAAAAGCACTGTGGCTACACAGTGAACACACTGAGTGGTTCACAGCGTAAAGACAGTGGTTACACTCACAAGGAGAGTATTCGAGGTGCACCTCACCGATTTTCTTCATTCTGCGATATGTTGTAGTACATCAAAAAACATTACACATATTTTTTTATACGTGCTAATTCGGTCATTTAAGGGGTGAAAATCATCCTTAAACTTGACCCCCTAAAACCAATTTTCTACGATTTCTCAAAAACTACGTTGAATTTCTTAACGAAACAAATTGAATATTATTCCTTATCGAAAGACGATGACATGTGAAGTACTTTTACACTCGGTGGTTGCATCCCTCATTTTTCGCAGGGGTAAAACTAAGTTTTTCCACAATTTTTTCGCCACAGATGTTACCAAATTTATTAAATCTGGATAACAATTATTCTATTATAAAGAAAAAAAGAAATTAAAGTTGACATATTTCGGGGTTTTTCGAAAAACTTCCCCTCGAAAGGGTAAACCATCCCTAAATTAAATGTATTTTATTTTTAATAAAAAAGTTCTTATTTTCCTTATTCTGCGATATATCATAGTGCACCGAAAAATATTACACGTATTTTTTTTTGTTACGTGCTAATTCTGTCATTTAAGTGGTGAAAACCACCCCTAAACTTGACCCCCTAAAACCAATGTTCTACGATTTCTCAAAAACTACGTTGAATTTCTTAACGAAACAAATTGAATATTATTCCTTATCGAAAGACGATGACATGTGAAGTACTTTTACACTCGGTGGTTGCATCCCTCATTTTTCGCAGGGGTAAAACTAAGTTTTTCCACAATTGTTTCGCCACAGATGTTACCAAATTTATTAAATCTGGATAACAATTATTCTATTATAAAGAAAAAAAGAAATTAAAGTTGACATATTTCGGGGTTTTTCGAAAAACCCCCTCGAAAGGGTAAACCACCCCTAAATTAAATGTATTTTAATTTTAACAAAAAGTTCTTATTTTCTTCATTCTGCGATATATCATAGTGCACCGAAAAACATTAGACGCGTATTTTTTTTGTTACCTGCTAATTCTGTCATTTAAGTGGTGAATTAAATGATCATTTATTAACGTTGTTATAAATACATTTAATATTCTTTGTTTTCAATGTATGATCGTAGGTACAATAATTTGACAATTATCAATTTTTATAATTTGAACGGTAATAATAATTATGAAAAAAATGTTGAAGACATAGTGATTTTTTACACCATGAACATCTAACAATTGCAATATTAGAGCAGCCCTCTATTTCACAGTATACACTAGTGTCATCTCCAAAACCATAGTCAACCGGGTTCTCAAAATCATTTGGTTTTTCATTAGTATAGCCACTTTTAAACCACGAATATTTGAATAAATTTATGTATCGTGGAGAAGATAACTGATTGTGAACCAAAGATTGGAGTTTGATGATGTTGTTTCTTAAATGGAGATTTAAATTTTCATTCATGAGTATTACATTATCAGAAAAATGTCTAACATAATTCTTCCATATTCTAAAGCCAAATACATCTAAAATGGCTGTATTTTACCAGTTGTACCTTTCGGAATGATTTTTAAAGCGATTTCTTTATTTGGAGGAGTTGCTTCCTGTACAGCAGAGCAATGGCCGGGTCGAATTTGAGAAAAAAAAACCGACACTAGTAGGCGGATAAGGCAGGCGAGAAATCCTACTTTATCGCCCCCTTTTTGCAAAATTCTACTTTTACCATCGTACTTACACTGCGTGACTGCAGTGTGGCTTCACGGTGGACAGACAGATGGACACCCCAGTGCATGCACTCGAATGCACCGCGTGAAAGCAGGGTGCAGTCACTGTGGTGCCACTTTACTATCGGGGCTAGTATACCTACAATGGAATCACATGCCGCTGGTAAGTGTAAATGCACGGAATACTTTTAACCTTTTGTATACATATTTCATTTGTACACGACAATCATTTAATTCCTACTTTGCAACGGTTTCAATTAATTAGTGATTACCTACCGTATGTATCATCCCAAATTAAACAAGCAGATATACCGACATTGCCGAAACTTTACCGACGGTCAAGAATTTTATAGTTAGAGTTGGCTTGAGAAGAGTGCGCTATGTGTGCTGCGTGAGAGCGAAAAGTGTCAAACGTCTGATTTCCCGATAGCTGTTAATTCAATAGATCGAAGTGTTTCGTCTATTATTCAATACCTCGATTTTCCGAATTGACAGCTATCGGGAAATCAGACGTTTGACACTTTTCGCTCTCACGCAGCACACACAGCGCATTCTTCTCAAGCCAACTCTAACTATAAAATTCTGGACCGTCGGTAAAGTTTCGGCAATGTCGGTATATCTGCTTGTTTAATTTGGGATGATACGTACGGTATACCGCATGGCCCGTAAGAAATGCAACAAGCGACGGTTAGGTACCTCCGGCAATATTTGCCGACGGTGCTCGAGTCTTCTACATGTCGGTACAGAAAAAAGGAGAAACGAGAGGGTCTTGACATTTACCTTCGGCCGGGCTTTTTTGGTCGGTATTTAGGTACCCCAATAGCAAAGCGTGCAGTTCAGCCGTACCCCAATAGCCAAGTTTCGTCACTACGAGCGCACTGTGCCGTCACACGGTGGAGTTAGGAAACATCACAGTGACCTTATCGTGCGTGCCCCCACGGACGTCACAGTGGCGACACGGAGTGGCAACGGCGAGTGAGGTTACTGTGACTGCACAGCGATCGTCACTACAACAGCACTGTGCAGTCACGCGGTGCGCTTTCAAAATAATTGTCGGTATGAAGATTTGCAAAAAGGGAACGCACACAGTGACTTTACCCGCCTAGAGGTGTCGCTTCTTTCTTTTTTTTTTCCGTGCCCCACCGGGATTTGAACCTGCGATCCTTGGGATAACCTATGCCAGATGCCTCGAGACTGGGAAACGTTTTCGCATTACGCCACCGACTCTTCGAGAGATGTTGGTCGATTCCAGTCATATATAGAAACCGGACATGACAGTGACTGCTCTCGCAGGTTCTCGTTAAATTTTTTAAAATAATTTGATATGTTCTTTTTCAAAACAGTAGCGATTATGATAATTATTCATTCACTATTTATAGTAGAATATTCGTCAAGAATCATGTTAAAGTTAACCCATTAGCGCCCAGCGTCTTATGTAGAGGACGGCCATTTGGAATTTTTATCTCATAACCTCTGAGTAACAAATCATGCAATTTTCGTAAAGAAAATCCACCAGAAATTAATTTGGGCCTTAATGGGTTAAGTTTACGATGGAATTTTTGTATTATTAGGTGTTGGAATTAATTTGTAGCGTCGATCTTAACACTAAATGGCACGCAGGTAGTACAGTATTTCGTTGTTACCGACAGTAATGTAATATCGTAAACATCACAATTTAATTGTAAGAATTCTTTATACATAAGTGTGACATGACAGCATTATCTTCAAATTTATTCGGCTCCTTGTCATCCAAGTCGAAATCACCAGCTTTAAAACGTGCAAACCACTTCCGACGCGTTTGCTCGCAGCTAGAGCATGTACACTTCCACTAAATACGTAGCTGCACTTTTGTTCATATTAAAATAATGAAGCAAAACTCCCCGCAAGAACACTTTATTCGGCACAAATTTTGATATATTCAATAAATTATTATAAAATGTTGTTATTTATGATTTGAAAAAAGGTTATGTACCAACCAAGTTGGGAGTTGACTTATCACCAGTAGGAAAACGTCTTAAAAGTTTGGGCATGATCATATTTTTTCATTAAAAAACGCTACGAATTAATTCCAACACCTAATATATAATTTTTAATTTTTATTGAACAATTTGGATTTTTTAAAAGATTAAGTCACAGTGGCGTCACAGTTACATCACCCAGTGACAATCACTCCGTGGCATCCCAGTAACGTATGAGTAACGTCACTCGGTGACAATCACGCGGTGGCGGTACAGTGAAGCTCCCGTGCCAACACGGCGTGCTGCCACCGCGTGACGCTCGGGTGAAAGTCACGCTTGGCTATCGGGGTAGTGTACGGTAGACGCACGCAGTGCTGACAGCCTGTGGCTCCACCGTGACTACACCGTATAGTTTCTTGGTGGAGTTGCACAGCGTGAGCGCACGGTGTCTGCACGGTGAATGATCTGGTGCTCTGGGCGGGAAGTCACAACGTTTGCACTCAGTACAACCACTGTGTTTGCACTTTTTTTGCACCACGTGCCTAAAACCTTGTGAAGGCACAGTGAATGCACGGTGCCTTCACTCATCGTTTATAATAAATTATTTGCAAATTTAACAAAAATATGGACTTATAGTGGTTAAAAATAATTTACAAATTAAACAAGTAATTTTATTTTTTTATCTTGACCACAATAGAGTTTCAAAATATGTGAAAAGTCAATTAAATCATAAAAGTCGAGCACGTGGACTTCAGTTGCGTTCCAAACCTCAAAGTATTTGCAACTACGTAAGAGATGCGCAATTCCTTTTTTCAATAAGATTTTATGCAACTGTATAAGTAACACGTAAAAATTGTGTTCGTAGCCCAGATAGAAAAGTCTGCCACAGGATTAGTGCAGTGCCGCCAATACATCGCCTGTCGCGTATGCAACTACATACATACTTAGATTAGATCTTAAGATTATATAGCGGTAAAATTCAAAATATTCTATACTAATTCTAGGATGCTCGGGAAAAAGAGTACAAGATAAAAAAGGGTATTACTCAGAAAACACCTTTATTTGTTGATATTGAAACACAAGCTGTTGAAAAAAAGTATAAAATGAAAATAACACTTCTCATAAGAACCGTTAAATTCATGTAGCACACAAATATCTCTAGGAATCATATATCTCATATTGACTATTTTTTGACTTATAAGTACTCTTTTTCCCGGGCATCCTAGAATTTAGGGCTGCTATTCTATCGAGAAATAACGAGCGGATAAACGGAATTCGACACAATGATTCGTACCATTTATTAGTATCCCAGTCATAAATACTTCGCCAATTTATAGCTAATCTCGGGATCTGCAAAACGGCATATTTTGGCGAATGTAACTCTTACAGTGAGTGCAGTGTTCAGTTTATTCGTTATCCATTCCCGCACCTTTGAAGCAGAGTGCTTTAGCGCTCCACGGGTGCGGACCCTCCATCTATAGACGACCTAGACCGGCTCGGTACGTAACACGCCAAAGATGAGTTGAGCACGTCGTGTCGATAGAATCTAATATTCCTACCGTGGCATTCTAGCGTAATTCTGAAGGATTCTTTTCTATCTGAGAGGAGTAGTATGTAAAGCAGTTTTAAAAAAGGTACGGGTTTCTAAAAATATCACTAAATTAATTAATAAATCGTAGTAAATGTAGTACTACAGAGAAATTGAGGTTATGTGAAAAATTTAGTTGGCCATTTGTTTGTAAAATTTTATGTATTTATTATAATTGGTTTAAAAAATCTGTACTTTGGTTTGTCTTATGACATTATTGAATTCATTTTTTTTCTCATTCCCAATTGTACTTTTTTCTTTGTTAGGATCTTGACGAAACTGGAGCTTCCAATTTCGACGAGTTGGAGAGAACAGCAGAGAATCGTCGCACTTCAGGCGCCTCGGATGATGACATCACAGAAGAGAAGGAAGAAGATTTCACTGATGTGGATATGTGAATGACGGATACACCGAGTAATCACAAGAAGATACTTACTATCAATAGGATCTATTGCCTTCACCGTTAGTCTCATCAAATTTTCAAAAATTCGGTAATGTTGAACTACAAAAATAATCAACATAGGAATAAATCTATATCTCTCGTTCACCATAACTTTGACGACATCCACATTTTTTGTATTGTTTCCATTACAGATAGATTCGAATAAAAGTACATATTTCAATGATTCTTGCAAGAAATAATTCATACCTCGGAAGAAAGTATTTCATCGGGGCAGCCTATAAAATTTCTCTCAGTTCTCTTCTTTTTTCTTTCGATTTGAAGTCTGCTTTATTCAATGGAAGGATTCATCATTACCTATCTGAATATTTTTTTTTCTCTTCTCGAGTTTCTGAAAAATGTGCTATAACTTTTAACCATACTGTTGCAAGAATCATTGAAATATGTACTTTTATACGAATAATTCATACCCTCGAAGAAAGTATTTCACCGGGGCAGTATATACAATTTTTCTCAGTTCTCTTCTTTTTTCTTTCGATTCGAAGTCTGCTTTATTCAACGGAAGGATTCATCGCTACCTATCGGAGTAATTTTTCTGTCTTCTCGAGTTTCTGGAAAATGTGCTATAACATTTAACCACACTGTTGCAAGAATCATTGAAATATGTACTTTTATACGAATCTAACTGTAATGGAAATAATACAAAAAATGTGGATGTCGTCAAAGCTATAGTGATCGATAGATATACAGGGTGAGCCAAATGTATGTGGAAACGGTGGAATAACTTTCGAGGGAGACATTTTCAAGAAAAATGTTTCAAACAAAACATTTAGGATTTTTCCCTGGCCATCCAATGGTGACCTTGAATCTGACCATGAACTCGACCTTGAAGGTCATTCCAAGGTTAAGGTCGCTTTTTTAAATGGGAACCCCTATTTTTATGGCGGATTTGGAAGGAGCGGAAAATTTTACGTCCGAATATGACCTTTGACCTTGACCTTGGATTCAAGGTAAAGGTCAACGATCAAATAGGAAAGTTTTAGGTTTTTTCCCTGGCCATCTAATGGTAACCATGAACCTGACCTTGACCTCGACCTTGAAGTTCATTCCAAGTTCAAGGTATCTTTTTTAAATGGCAACCTACATTTTTTATCCACCGATTTATCTGAAATTTTGTATGGGGGTTTTTTTGGGTTGCTGATTACGATTCTGAAGATAGATTTTGAAAATACTTCAATACAAGATGACGGATCCAAGATAGTGGCAAAATTTTGGAATATCCGCCGATTTATCCAAAATTTTGTGCTCATGTCACCTTGCCTTAAGTGGCCGGTTGCTAACACCATAAAAAATGTAGGTTGCCATTTAAAAAAGATACCTTGAACTTGGAATGAACTTCAAGATCGAGGTCAAGGTCAGATTCATGGTTACCATTAGATGGCCAGGGAAAAAACTTAAAACTTTCCTATTTGATCGTTGACCTTTACCTTGAATCCAAGGTCAAGGTCAAAGGTCATATTCGGACGTAAAATTTTCCGCTCCTTCCAAATCCGCCATAAAAATAGGGGTTCCCATTTAAAAAAGCGACCTTAACCTTGGAATGACCTTCAAGGTCGAGTTCATGGTCAGATTCAAGGTCACCATTGGATGGCCAGGGAAAAATCCTAAATGTTTTGTTTGAAACATTTTTCTTCAAAATGTCTCCCTCGAAAGTTATTCCACCGTTTTCATACATTTGGCTCACCCTGTATGTTTATCCCTATGTTGATCATTTTTGTAGTTCAACATTACCGAATTTTTGAAAATTTGATGAGACTAACGGCGAAGGCAATAGATCCTATTGATAGTAAGTATATTTTTTTAGTATCAATGAAATTTCATTGAAACCGATCTGAATTTGCTGACGACGCCAACACCTGCGGATGACTACGCATGCGCATTCACGCTTCTCCGGTGATTCTATTAGACGAGGAGGCCCACAGGGGTGTTCATGCAAAACTCGCAATTTTGCTATGGTCTAATTGAGGAGCAAGTTATTAAAACGCATTATGTCCTTTCGGAGTATTGAAATCAGTACTCCCCGAAAGGACATAATGCGTTTTAATAACTAGCCCCTCAATTGATCGCGGACATACGGAATGAAAATTGAAGTTTAAAATGTGTGAAATTATTAACATTATCTCTCTGGTATTAGACAAACATTCAGATGACCCATTTTTTATTGTATTTATGTTTAATTGTGGAAAATGAATGAGAAAAATAGGTAAAGTACAGCAATTATATACTTTGAAAATTACGAATATTGTAAAAACCTTTAAGTGTGTGTGTTCATGAAAATTCAATAAGACAAAGCTTTTGAAGAATTTTCATTTCTTTCGAAAATAGTCTCTTCGTAAATTCGCAATATTATTATACTTGCAATTTTATTAACATGAAACTTTTGTATTTAACCTATTTCTCCCATTCATTAAAAAACTTGCTATGTACAAACCTTTATGGAGTAACCGACGCGCGTGTTTATTGTTTTATAAATAAAAGCAAACATAAATTTGAAATGCATTTTCAATTCATTTAGTCGATACTTTTAAAAAATTAAGTACCTAACCTAAAATAGTATACATTCACAATAATGCCACCAATGTCGTCACAGTGCAAGCACTGTGCCGTCACCCCGTGCATTTTCTTTTCCTAAAGTTCACCCCATGTGCACTTGATCAAACACTGTGCTGTTACGGTGCCTGCACGTAGTGTCGGCACCGTGTGCAGGTACAGTACCTGCAGACTGGACATGCACCTTGGTCGTACCGCGCTAAATTTCAAGTGCACCGCGTGCAGTCACAGTGCAGCCACGGTGGCTCCACTGTACTATTGGGGTATACCGGTACAAGTCGAGTCGGTAATTAGAGTCGGTGTCAATTCGAAAGATCGGAGCGTCTAACCTCGAAATCGTGAATTTCAGAATAACGGTGAGTACTTTCCATTCTTCACATCACCATTCCGATGATAGACGCTTCTATCTCCAGAACGTACATCTTTATACTGTTTTCAGTGTATAACAACGGTTGCACTACGATTTCTAATAAAACGAGATACCAATTCGTGACTTCCATAACCTATACCTACAATGGAGTCACATGCCGCTGGTAAGTGTAAATATACGGAATACTTTTATTCTTCTGTATACATATTTCATTAGTACACGACAATCATTTATTTACTAATCTGTAGTTTTAACTGTTTCAATTACTTACTGATTAATATTTTACAGACATTGCGAGAAAGAGGAAGGCAAACTATATGTCGAACTACAGAAATTAAAAACGAGTTAGTCATTCTAACTTGCAATAGATGTGTAAACATATGGCAGAATAATGTTGCGTGGAAGTCATGTGGGTGTATTCGGTTGCAGACAGTTATTAAAAAACTAAAAACGAGTTAGTCATTCTAACTTGCAATAGATGTGTAAACATATGGCAGAACAATGTTGCGTGGAAGTCATGTGGGTGTAATCGGTTACAGACAATTATTAAAAAACTAAAAACGAGTTAGTCATTCTAACTTGCAATAGATGTGTAAACATATGGCACAACAATATTGCGTGGAAGTCATATGGGTGTATTCGGTTACAGACAATTATTAAAAAATTAAAAAACAATGCTGCGTGGAAGTCGTGTGGGTGTATTCGGTTACAGACACACACAATTATTAAAAAAATGATCGTCTTTTTCTAATAACTTCATCGAATATACCCACATCACTTCCACGCAACATTGTTCTGCCAGATGTTAACACATCAATTAGATATATCTTCCTTCGAACCATGTGAAACAGTATGTGATTGCAAGGAAGAGATATCTAATTAATGTGTGTTAACATCTGGCAGAACAATGTTGCGTGGAAGTGATGTGGGTATATTCGGTTAAATGAAGTTATTAGAAAAAGAGACGATCGTTTTTTTAATAATTGTGTCTGTAACCGAATACACCCATATGACTTCCACGCAATATTGTTCTGCCATATGTTTACACATCTATTGCAAGTTAGAATGACTAACTCGTTTTTAGTTATATCGAATTTTCTCAATAAATATACGGTTTTAACCAAAAATATGCTTAGTTACGCCACATAAATTGACCATTCTCTATTGATAGAGACCAGAATAAATGTTATAAGTTACATATTAACAGAGATTCTTCCTTAGCAACGCGAAGACACGCCCCTTGCGCCTAAAAGTCGTTAATCCGATTTCTCGGGCGATATATATATGTCAAAATCTCACAAAAATTCCGCCTACCTTCGGGGATAGTCGGCCATGATCGGAAATGTGTACACAGATGCGGCCACACGCATACGCCATCAAATGTATGTGAGAGTGTGTGAGAGAATATATTCCTTAAAAATGTTGGGTATTTTCAAAGTTAATAAAATATTTCCATTCGCGAAACGATTAACCTCGCGTTTACTTCGATCCTCGGACGCGATTGTTAATAAAATGTAAAAATTCAGTGTAATCGGAGATACGAATCTCAATAGTGGTGAATGTGACAGACGCTCCGTATAGTTTAATAATCGTTTGTATTTTTTTCGATAATCGAGATAGTGAACGGATGCAGTGCTGTGTTTCTCTGGTTGCCTGTGCATAAAGAGCAGGAAAAGAGATGGCAGTATCTCAGAAGAATTGCCATCAGATAAGTTTAATTGCCATCTGACAGCTTTAACCTCACTTTCGATGGAAGGACAATTATCTTTGTGATAATTCTATTTTTTGTTTCAGCGTCATGCGAGCACGAGACGAATCGATGGCTTTTCTTCTCTGTCACAATCAAAGCCTTGGGAGAAAAATAGGAGATGCAATGGAATTGGATCACAACAATCAAGTAATTACTTTATCATTATTTTTTCTCTATCGATATATTTCCTCTTTCGTACTATTACAAGTTCCAGTTTACACACCGACCTGTCAAACCTGAAGTGTACATGTACCTCACTTCTATTTCATTTGTTCTTCTCCTTCGTTGTAACGACAGTCAATGAGGAATCACTGATACCGATTAGGATTCGAGGGTTATTCCTTATTCTTTCTAGCACAGCATCGATATTTTACTGCACCTGTTTTCTTCTGGGACTTCCCAAAATAATTATAAAAACCCCATATGATTGTTATTTACAATTTGTTACAGATCGTATGTGAACCCGAGGGGGTTTCTTTCGAACGAGGGATCATCCACTTGTTGTTCCAAGAACCAGTTGCATTAGTTCATTCGGCGAGCTGGATCTGCTGTCTCGAGTGCATGCCACAGCTCGAATACTCGTCGAGGTTTATTCCTTACACTTCACGTACACTTCCATGTACACTTCATGTTTGATAGGTTGGTATATAAATTGGAACTTCTGATCAAGAGACACGGTAGTGTCTCGCGGCATGTTCATTCAAGTCGTCAGAACGACGCCGCCAGCGCTGTCTCCGCGAGCACTCATGTATCTTTACAGGAAAAATATCTGCCCCCTTCACCCCTCAATTTTAACATCGAATTTTCTTAATAAATATACGGTTATAACCAAAACTATGCTTAGTTACGCCATATAAATCGACTATTCTCTATCGATAGAGACCAGAGTAAATGTTGTAAGTTACATATTAACAGAGATTTTTCGTTAGCAACGCGAAGCCACATCCCTCGCGCCTCAAAAGTCGAGAATCCGATTTCTCGGGCGATATATATATGTCAAAATCTCACAAAAATTCCGCCTGTCTTCGGCGATATTCGGCCATGGTCGGAAATGTGTACACAGATGCGGCCACACGCATACGCCATCAAATGTATGTGAGAGTGTGTAAGAGAATATATTTCTTGAATGTTTAGTTGTTTTTCAAAATTAATAAAATATTTCCATTCGCGAAACGATTTCCCTCGCATTTTTTCGATCCTCGGACGCGCTTGTTAATAAAAAGTAAAAATGCAGTGTAATCGGAGTAGTGAATCTCTATAGTGGTGAATGTGATAGCTTGATAATCGTCGAGATAGTGAACGGATGCAGTGGTATTCTTCTCTAGTTGCCTGTGCATCAAGAAAGAAGCAGGAAAGGAGACGGTCTCAGAAGAATTACCATCAGATAAGTTTAATTGCCATCTGACAGCTTTAACCTCACTTTCAATGGAAGGACAATATCTTTGTGTTCGTTCTATTTTTTGTTTTCAGGGTCATGCGTGCACGGGAAAAATCGAAGGTTTTTCTTCTCAGTCATCAATACAAGCCGTGGCAGAATAGAAGATGAAATAGAATTGGATCACAATAATCAAGTAATTACTTTATCACTATTTTTCTCAATCGATATATTTCCTCTTTCGTACTATCACAAGTTCCAATTTACACACCGACCTGTCAAACCTGAAGTGTACACGTATCCCTCACTTCTATTTCATCTTTTCTTCGTCTCCGGTGTAACGACGGTCAATGAGGAATTACTGATACCGATTAGGCAGATAAGTGCTGAATAACGTAGTATAATTCGAAAGAGGAAATATATAATTTTTAATAATTCTGTCATTATTAGAATAGAATCGATTAACTCAGATATAGTTTTTTTAATTTCTAGGCTCGAGAAAGTTCGGTATATTTTAAATAGTGAAATGCTGCATATGATTATGTAATTTACAATTTGTTACAGATCGTATGCAAACCCGAGGGGGTTTCTTTCGAACGAGGAATGATCCACTTGTTGTTCCAAGAACCTGCTGCATTAATTCATTCGGCGAGCTGGATCTGCTATCTCGAATGCATGGACGTACGTCACTTTAAATGGATCCTTTAATATCCTCCGAACCCCCCCGTAGACTTGCTAACCTCCGATTCTAACCTTTCTTGCCATAGCCCGAATATTCGTTCGAGGGTTATTCCTTACTCTTTCTAGCAGAGAGCATCGATATTTTGCTGCATCTATATTCTTCTGGAACTTCCTAAAATAATTATAAAAACCCTATATAATTCAGCTCGAACAAGTACAATCTTATCGGACTATACCTTATCGAGGAGATTTTTCGACAAATGATTCCGAAACGTTTTTATCGAGAAGTATATATTTCTAACATACGGTAGTGTTCACGAATATTGTAAAATATCGCAGGAATGTTACAGAAAAGTTACTTGCAAGAACGTGCTTTGTGGGGTACAAATGATGATATTTTGTAATCCATCGTTACACCAGAGGCGAAGAAGAGATTAAATAGAAATGAGGTACATGTACACTTCACGTTTGACAGGTCGGTATATAAATTGAAACTTGTGATTGTATAATACGAGAGGAAAAACTTATATCGATAAAGAGAAAAAAAAAGGTGTGAGTGCCGTTGTACTCACGGAGGATGTGTAAACATCTTACAATTATCTGCGGTCCGAGTTTAATTGGGGAATATGACGTCGTAGTTCGACATAAAGAAGTTTAATTTTTTCTATAATAAAATATTTATTATTATTATATTAGATTTATAACTTACTAGCAGCCCGTCCCGGCTTCGCACGGGTAGATTGTGGATTGATTTTGTCCGTCCACCATTGTTTAAATACATTTTTAATACAAAACTTTTAGTACTTTTCCCGGGCTACGCAATGGTCATATTGGATTTGACCTTGACCATGACCTTCAAGGTTATATCAAGGTCAAATTAATTTTTTTTCACGTTCAAATGTGTCCTTGACCATTTTTTTCATGTTACCTTTATTGTCAGCGGAGGTTAAATTTAGGTCAAGTATAGTTCGACTTTTTGAACACCCTGTATAAGATTTACTAACTCAGAAACCTTCGCGGATATGCGTCCAACTGTTCCCCAAATTTTCATCGCAATCGGATGAACGGTTTAGGAAGGCATAATAATCATCCGTACCGGTACTTTTTGAACACCCTGTATAAGATTTACTAACTCAGAAACCTTCGCGGGCATGCGTCCAACCATTCCCCAAAGTTTCATCGCAATCGGATGAACGGTTTAGGAAAGCATTTCATATTACCTTAAAGGTCACGGTCAAGGTCAAATCCAATACGACCACTGGGTAGCCACGGGAAAATCCTTAAAGTTTTCTTTAAACATTTTTCTCTAAAATGTTTTCCTGTTGAGATAATCCAGCTTGCGCGAATAGTATGCGCAGTAGCGCCACACACACACTGACGCAGTCACATGTACACGGCTTACGTCTGACGCTCGATTTCCCAGGAAGGTCCCACCGTAGAGCCATAGCATAGATGTTTACACATCAAAAAAATGAAGTAGTTACTCTATTATTGTAATTCAATTCCATTATATCCCTTATTTTTCTGCCACGACTTTGATTGTTTATAGTGGATGGATCAACCAATAAATTTGATTTTTCTTCGCTATCAGCAATTAAAGTCATGGCAGAAAAATAAGTGATATCATCATTTACACCCCGCAAAGCACGTTTTTGCAAGTAACTTTTCTGTAACATTCCTGCGATATTTTACAATATTCGTGAACACTATCGTATGTTAGAAACATTCCTTTACGCATAATATATATTTCTGGATAAATTCGGTAATGTTGCAAAACATCATAGAAACATTTCGGAGTCATTACGTCGAAAGATCTCCTCGATAAGGTACAGCTCGATAAGATCGTACTTGTTAGGGCTGAATTATATGGGGTTTTTATAATTATTTTAGGACGTCCCAGAAGAATACAGGTGCAGCAAAATATCGATGCTGTGCTGGAAATGTATTTACGTGTAAGGGCGAAATTTCAGCGATGCATGCAAAAGGATTTCTTAAAACTATTCCAACGTCTCTAGTTAATATATGTAACAACATATATACTGTAATAAGTGGTATCTTTACATGTGATGAAACAATTCGTCACGGTCATTGGAAGAGTAAACGGTATGTAAAAAAAGGCGGCATGTTCATTCAGTGCCAACAAAAATTGAGACGTAAAATACTCTCAAAAAAAGATTTGAAATCAATTAAGATCGCCATGTTCAAGATTTATATATAAAAAGTAAAAGGCATCATTTGAAAGGAAAATTATTGTAAATCAAGTTACTAAAAAATCCGACTAAACAAATTTATAAAAAATTTTTAATAAAAAAGAACTTGCCGCGTTTTTTCCCTTCATTCGGTATACTGGTGGTATCATATAAGTGTCATGAATTTATTTAAAATCATAAGTGCATAAACATCGAGTATAATTCTGTCTGAATTTTTTATTTTGAAGGAATACCCTTCCCTTCATTCGGTATACTGGTGGTATCATATAAGTGTTATGAATTTATTTAAAATCATAAGTGCATAAACATCGAGTATAATTCTGTCTGAATTTTTTATTTTGAAGGAATACCCTTCCCTTCATTCGGTATACTGGTGGTATCATATAAGTGTTATGAATTTATTTAAAATCATAAGTGCATAAACATCGAGTATAATTCTGTCTGAATTTTTTATTTTGAAGGAATACCCTTCCCTTCATTCGGTATACTGGTGGTATCATATAAGTGTTATGAATTTATTTAAAATCATAAGTGCATAAACATCGAGTATAATTCTGTCTGAATTTTTTATTTTGAAGGAAAAACGCGGCAAGTTCTTTTTTATTAAAAATTTTTTATAAATTTGTTTAGTCGGATTTTTTAGTAACTTGATTTACAATAATTTTCCTTTCAAATGATGCCTTTTACTTTTTATATATAAATCTTGAACATGGCGATCTTAATTGATTTCAAATCTTTTTTTGAGAGTATTTTACGTCTCAATTTTTGTTGGCACTGAATGAACATGCCGCCTTTTTTTACAGAGAATCTGTTTCTTGGGGGGATTTTACTACTTTTTGGAATTTATTCATGAGGAGAATACGTACATGTAGGAGAATAGCTTTTTATTATATGTGTATACAATGAATGTGACTGTACA
The DNA here is from genome assembly GCA_963678675.1 of Xiphydria camelus. Taxonomy (NCBI): domain Eukaryota; kingdom Metazoa; phylum Arthropoda; class Insecta; order Hymenoptera; family Xiphydriidae; genus Xiphydria; species Xiphydria camelus. Next base: position 25,951,384 of record OY783192.1, on the reverse strand, counting down.
ATGAATGAATGAAGGGGTATGTCGATACCTGAAAGCAACAATGAGATAAACCCCAAACTCGATCTCGAGCTAACTATGTCAAACGTAAGCTAAAACCGGCCTTTTTATACAATGCAATACTGAGATATCACGGCAAAAATATTTAAATTGAATATTTATTTAAATATTTTTGCCGTGATATCTCAGTATTGCATTGTATAAAGGTCGGTTTTAGCTTACGTTTCACATAGTTAGCTCAAGATAGAGTTTGGGGTTTATCTCACTGTTGCTTTCAGGTATCGATGTATGTACCTATGCGTATCTGAAGTTGGTTTAAAACAAGCTTAAGAACTTTTTAAAATTCCTTCGCTTCTCCTCGGCGTGTCGCCTTCCTCTCCAGTATCTGTAACAAAAAAATGTCAAAGCCTAATTAATAAACTACCTAGGTAAATTAGTAAATTAATGAAAGAAGGACAGATTCTATACCTTCGATTCCGTGCATGTAAATTGCGACCGCCACGCGGTCGTCTATCTGCCGGTTCGTTGAGAACTGCAAAAAAACAAAAGCATTTATGAATAAAATTGTATAAATTAATTTTATTAAGGATACGTTCTTACGAAAAGTGCGAAACGTCTGATCTTCCGATGGCCATTAATTTGGGAGATCGAAGTCGAAGCTTGAAATTGTGAATCTTTGAATAAATGGTAAGTAATGTTTAGAAGTGAGAGGAAATAATCATTCGGGTTTTTTGATGTCCAACTGAATGACACGCCTTATACCTATTTGTTTCAGAAATTATTTCCGCGCGTGTCTAAGAAGTATTTAAAACTGGACGGGAGCGTCAGTGGTGAACGGGTTCTACAAAGTGGTGTGAGCGATACGTAAGGTACGAGGAACAGGATTGAGAATGAATCGTCGGTTGGTGAGTATCAGTCGACATATCAATTGAGAAAACAGTAATCAACGAACCTTTCTTCTCGCACAGATTTGGTTCACCTTCCTTCATTTTCTGATTACATCGAGCCTCTGTTGGGTTGACGGTCAAAACCAGAGGCGCCGATACAAGGGAAGCGATGCCAGAGTGGTCGGACTTTGCCTCGGCGACCGAAGAGGCAGTTAAAAGCGATTCGTGTAACCATAAAATATAAAAGTTTTGAATTAGTATTGAATAACTTGTAGAGGTGGTGAAAAATAATGATAAGTAATCTTCCGAATTGACAGCCATCAGGAAATCAGACGACGCTTGTCGCTTTCACATATATACGTTCTTACGAAAAGTGCGAAACGTCTGATCTTCCGATGGCCATTAATTTGGGAGATCGAAGTCGAAGCTTGAAATTGTGAATCTTTGAATAAATGGTAAGTAATGTTTAGAAGTGAGAGGAAATAATCATTCGGGTTTTTTGATGTCCAACTGAATGACACGCCTTATACCTATTTGTTTCAGAAATTATTTCCGCGCGTGTCTAAGAAGTATTTAAAACTGGACGGGAGCGTCAGTGGTGAACGAATTCTACAAAGTGGTGTGAGCGATACGTAAGGTACGAGGAACAGGATTGAGAATGAATCGTCGGTTGGTGAGTATCAGTCGACATATCAATTGAGAAAACAGTAATCAACGAACCTTTCTTCTCGCACAGATTTGGTTCACCTTCCTTCATTTTATGATTACATCGAGCCTCTGTTGGGTTGACGGTCAAAACCAGAGGCGCCGATACAGCCAGCCAGCGATGCCAGAGTGGTCGGACTTTGCCTCGGCGACCGAAGAGGCAGTTAAAATCGCTTTCCTGGCGACCATGTTGACGATAACCTCTTCCTTCACGGCTGCCAGCGGCACTAGCTTCTCTCTGCAATTAGGTATGAGGTGTGTAATTCGGTTATTAGGCATCGAAAAAATCCGAATGATCATTTCCTCTCACTTCTAAAAATTACTTACCATGGCTGTGGACGCGATGCGTTTTACTTTCAGCGAGCGAAACTCCTCGAAGCTTCTCGCGCGAACGCTGCCGTCAATCATCCGAGATAGGAAGATAATCACCCAGGCGACATAAGGATAGGTTATGGAAGATAACCTCGCAGCGATCGTCGCTCGGACGTCAACGAGGAGCGCGGAGAGACTTCCTCGAGGAATAAATTTCCGTCGGGGAGAGTCCACCATGCGGTCGCGGGTGCACGAGCGAGGGCCGTGGGAGGAAAATCACTAGGAGGCGGGATAAAACCGATTCCTCGAGCAGTCGCTTCCACTTTTCCGCCGTCGCGTCGAGAGCGAAGCGCGAGGAATTGGAGTTGGAAAAATGAGAGGGAGGCACTATTCACTCCGATCACTCGCGAAATGTCGGATCCAAGCCCTGGAGACGCTCCTCGGGTGCACTCGCGGTGACACATCGCGCCTATCGGTCGCACTTTTGTACACGCACTTTCGATCATCACCGAACACGATCATCACTGAACAGTCGATCGACGATGGAAGCCGAAATATATCCCACACATTTGATGGCGCTTGTATGTGTTTCCGACCATTGCCGAAGATAGCCGAAAAAATTGTAACATTTTGACATATATATATCGCAGCCAGAAAGGAAATCCTCGACTTTTCGGGGCAAGGGGCGTGGCTTCGCGTTGCTAAGGAAAAATCTTTGTTAATATATAACTTACAACATTTATTCTGGTCTCTATCAATAGAGAATAGACGATTTATATGGCGTAACTAAGCATAGTTTTGGTTATAACCGTGTATTTACTGAGAAAATTCGATGTAAAAATTGAGGGGTGAAGGGGGCAGACATCTTTCCTGTAAAGATACACGGGTGCTCGCGGCGAGAGCGCTCTGGCGTGAATGAACATGCCGCGAGACACTACCGTGTCTCTTGATGTCCGATGGCAAACTCCAACTTTTGAATTTCCCTGACATTTGGCCGGAAGTGGTTGGGTCGTTTCTCTAGTCATTCATAGAACTGGTTTCGGGAGAGTGTGCTGCGGTCTTACGAGCCGTAAAAGCGAGAAGTATCAAGCGTCTGGGGCCCCTTTCTCTACTCGCTCGCAAAGTTGCGTATAGGAAACTTGCACGAACTGTAGATGGCGTAGTAAATCGACGGCAGCACCACTTCTGGCGGTTATTAGAAGCATCAGCGTGCAATAAAGTATTAGAGTGATATCGAAATATTAACAAAATGTTAAAAGTAATTAAATATGGGTTTATTCCAATGAAGCACAACCTCGAAATCAATCAGAATTTTGTCGAAGGTTCAAAATTATTACAAGCTGGTCATGTTTTAAACTGGTGTTGGTATCAAAAACTGTTGGATCTTTACTGAAAAAGAAGAAAAAATAGAAGAGACTGTGTACACTATGCCGTCATAATGCACACATATTATTTTTTCGTTTCCATTAATTTTAGTACATAAAAAAGACAATTTGAACCACTCTTACTGACATTCTACTTTATATAATTCTATAAATACGAGAATAAGTTTTGCTTTTGTACTTACACAAATTTTTGTACAGCTTTAATCCACAATTTGCGTTTATCAAGTTTCCAAGGCCTGGGCCCCCTTTCTCGAACTCGCTCGAACTTTGCATGCACGCATCTTAGCAAATAGACCAATCAGGATCAAGTATTCCGTTGTCCGTAACCCCACCACAACGGAATACTTAATCCTGATTGGTCTATTCGCTAAGATGCGTGCACGCAATGATACGAGCGAGTTCGAGAAAGGGGCTCCTGTGGGTACTAGCCGATGGAAACGTATAAAAATGTATTTGTTTACTTTTATCAATAACCTTCCGTGGTGTATTATAACAACCTTTTATACAACATACGTGATGCTCCCATAGTTAAAAACAATGACTATTAATTAATTGACAATTGTTTTTATTCTCCTCCGTATGAATTGTAAATAAACGTGCACGCGAACACTTCGACTAGTCACCAATAGGAGGCACACCAATCTTCGTGCAAGTTCCCTATTGGCGATTTCCACTACCGATGGTGGCACCACAGTAGTTATGCAAATGGCCGTCCTATTTGGGTTCATTTTGTAAACAACCGCACAGCTGTAGTCTGTTACTGGTGTTTTTGCGCTCTTCTCAACATTTTTATTATATTACATTACTATTATTAGAATATGCCGTGTTTAAAATTAAAGACAATATTTAATTACGGGAAGTATAACGTAGGTTCGAAGAACTTCTGTGAAGGCGAAGAAGTGCTCCAAGCAAAGCACGTGATTTTGTGTGGAACTGTAGCTGAAGAAAAATATGAATCTTCGTGGACAATTTATGCTCTAGTGCTGCAAACATCAGCTTTTTCTTCTCCGCCACAAACAGTTACTGGTTCCATACCAAAGATGCAAACCATACGTCATGCAAAAGCCACGTTTGTTTACATCTGGAACCCAAATAGACTAGTTCCAGATACTGCCACCAGATGTCATGTTCGATAATGGAAATCGCCAATAGGGAAGCTGCACCTTGATTAGTGGCGCCATCGGTAGAGATTCTCTGCATATTCTTGGTATAAACAATTCGTGACAGTATTAGGTTATATCAGAGTTTAATAGTGATTTGAAAGTGAATCATGCTTAAATCGGAGCGAAACTGTTGTTACTAATTGCAAAAATGCTGAAAATTCTTGCAAAAACAGTAATATTAAGTTTTACTCATTCCCGAGTAAATCCTACGAAATGGGAAGGCGACAGCAGTGAATAAAAGCTGTTAACCGAAAAAAGTAAGTAAGTTTAGTAGTCGTTGAGAACAAAATTATCATTGTGGGAAGGCGACAACAGTGGATAAAAGCTGTTAACCGAAAAAAGTAAGTTTAGGTTAGTAGTCGTTGAGAACAAAATTATTATTGTGGGAAGACGACAGCAGTGGATAAAAGCTGTTAACCGAAAAAAGTAAGTTTAGATTATTAGTCGTTGAGAACAAAATTATTATCATTGCAATATTTCAGTGAGGATGGTTCTTTATAGGTTCGTTCCAACTAACACGAGAACTTGTTCTGAACTCAACAGAGTGTTCGTAGTCTGATCTAGCCGTCCCAAAAATCAGACTGCGCACACTCCGTCGAGTTCAGAACCAGTTCTCGTGTTCGTTGGAACGAACCCTATGGGTACCAACAAAATATTCAAAAATATGTAGTGCACATTTTGTCGGAGGCCAACGAAGTACCATGTAGTCTCATCCTGCGTATATTCCAACTATATTCTCTGCGACACGGTCCCAAATTTCAACAGAAGCAGAGACGCAGGCTATTTCTCGTTTTGAAAGATATATGAAAAGGATCGACCGCACTTCTGAAACTGTTTTTCAGCCCTAAAATTACGCAGGTGATACAAGTTATCAATGAAGATGAAGAGGTTGAAAGAATAATCCATCCCGTCAATACAAAAAGAAGTGTTGAAACACAGTGTTGTTTTGACTCTTACGAAACAAATAAAGAATATTTTGTGTTTGAAAGTTCCTTAGATGGAAATAACTTTATAAAGGGGGTAAATTTAATAAGAGGGTAAATTGATAGACATTTGTCTCATAACATGTCCAGTTATAAAAAACAGTCCATGGTGTTCTATTTCCTGAACATTTATCACATGTTTTGCTTCACATAATTTCTCTCCTTTTAGCCCTTCTGATGGTCTGTGTTATTATTGAAATAAATTTTTTCAAACCCACAGCGAATATCTTTGTCCATTTTTGGAAACAAATGCACAAAATACTTCAAAAATTACATTACACGAAGAAAACACCGACTTGAAAAAATTTACTGACACGTTTTGTTTATACCAACTATATTCCAGCAGTGATCACTAGGGGGCACTGTTCACCGGTTCGTGCAGCTTCCCTATACGCGTCTTAGCCAATAGACCAATCAGGACCAAGTATTCCGTTGTGGTGGGGGTCCTGATTGGTCTACTCGTTAAGAAACGTATACGTTTCCCTTGCAAGGGAGTTAGAGAAAGGGGCCCCTGATCTCCCAGTAGCTGTCAATTCGGGAGATCGAAACATCTAACCTCGAAATGGTTAATTAGTAAATAATGGTGAATAATGTGTAGAAGTGATAGGAAATAATCATTCGGGTTTCTTCGATGAGATTCCCCAAGTGTTTAAAAATCGGTGTCCGATTTTTGATATAAGTGTTGCTTCAACTTCCAGTGATATTAATTGTAAGTATTACTGCAGAACGAGTAGGTTAAAAGATTTTCGTGAAGACTCACGATTTTCTGATATGTCATTTCGTACAGGTGCAACCTAAGAGGATCTAGCTCGTGTCCTGTCCGTAAAAAGATGACTCGATGGACATCGGAGAATGTCAGGCTTGTCACCGAGCGCCTATTACCCACGGTACATTAATTGCAATACGCGCTTCTCGTTTCATTCAACTATTCCAGCGTTAAATAACTTTTACTTCTTTCAAGGTAATAACCTTTTATGAACTGTTCGTGGTAGGAGGCAGCGATCGATAATAGAGACTCATTGTAGACAAGTTCGTCTATCAAAACTAAAAGGCAATTGGTGTGCCGAACTACTACTGCGATAATGTGTCCGAGCTCACGGTCTATTCTGCAATTAACGTTAACATAATCGTGATTATGCTCGGGTGATGGGTGTTCCAAAAGAGGTAAGTTGATACTAAACATCGGATGCTGTAAGCTGACTTGCTAGTGTACTTTGCAACTGGAACATCATCGCAGGAATAATTTGTCTACGATTAGTCACAATCATTGATCGTTGCCCCCTACGATCAACAATTCGTACAAGAGGTAAATGCTTTGAAAGTAGTAAAAGTTACTTAGTTAGAGCAGGAATATAGTTGAAACGAAAATCGCATATTGCAATGAAAGTACTATGAGTGAAAGGCGCTCGGTGACAAGCCTGACATTCTCCGATCCATCGAGTCATCTTTTTACGGACAGGACATGAGCTAGACCCTCTTCGGTTGCAACTGTACGAGATGACATGTCAGAAAATCGTAAGTCTTCATGAAAATCTTCTAACCTACTCGTTCTGCAATAATACTTAATAATAAAAAGCTATTCTCCTACATGTACATATTCTCCTGATGAATAAATTCCAAAAAAAAAAGTAGTGAAATCTCTCCACAAAAACAGATTCTCTATAAAAAAAAGGCGGCATGTTCATTCAGTGCCAACAAAAATTGATACGTAAATCTGTCAGATATCTACAAGATGTCTATATGTCTAAAAAATGACATCTATATTTGTTATAAACATGGTTGAAATCTAGATGTCTAACAGACAAAGTGAAAAATATAAGGGCTCTCTAGTCTATAAATCCCTTTCAAAATATCACGAGAATAAATCAAAAGTAACGTGGTTATAATTAATTGGCTCATATCGGTATAAAATGTGAGACTTTAATTTTGTGGTAATAAAAAGCTATTCTCCTACATGTACGTATTCTCCTCATGAATAAATTCCAAAAAGTAGTGAAATCCCCCCACAAAAACAGATTCTCTGTAAAAAAAGGCGGCATGTTCATTCAGTGCCAACAAAAATTGATACGTAAAATACTCTCAAAAAAAGATTTGAAATCAATTAAGATCGCCATTTTCAAGAGTTATATATAAAAAGTAAAAGGCATCATTTGAAAGGGAAATTATTGTAAATTAAGTGACTACAAAATTCGACTAAAAATATGTATAAAAAAATTTTAATAAAAAAGACCTTGCCGCGTTTTTTCCCTTCAAAATAAAAATTTCAGACACAGAATTATACTCGATGTTTATGCACTTATGATTTTAAATAAATTCATACACATATGATACCACCAGTATACCGAATGTCGCACGAGAAACCGATCAGGCGGGGGCCTTCTGAATTTCTCTGAATTTGACTTCGGCAGTGCAATTTATGAATCACTCTAGCACCGTCCAAGCACTACCAATTAATCGGTATAGTGGACAAAATATGAAAACTTTTTATTAAAATTTTTTATAAATTTTTTTAGTCGAATTTTGTAGTCACTTGAGTTACAATAATTTCCCTTTCAAATGATGCCTTTTACTTTTTATATATAACTCTTGAACATGGCGATCTTAATTGATATCAAATCTTTTTTGGAGAGTATTTTACTTATTAATTTTTATTGGCACTGAATGAACATGCCGCCTTTTTTTACAGAGAATCTGTTTTTGTGGGTACAGTTTACCGGAAGGCAGGTCTTTTGGTACACATGCAAGTTTCGACTTGCAGGCGAAAAGCATAGCCGGAAGGTAAATTTTCAAGCCTTCCGGTAAACTGCATCGTGTATGGCGGCCTTTTACAGCTAAATCACGAGCGAGGAGAAGATTGCCGGAGTCTTTCTTATAGGTACTCGTACATCAAAATAGATACCTACCTACTTATAGTGAAACCGGCTTGTTACGGAGAATGCGCGTCGACATTGTAGATACGATAGGTAATTATTACGTTATCGTACGGCGCATGCGACATTGAGCGTATCTATAGTAGACGACGTACCTATGCATTTTTGATAATAAAATAATTTTAACAATTCATTATACCTACTTAGCTTCGAATTTCGTTCACTTTTCTTTATCGAATCAGATTTCTTAATGCGTTGTCTCACAAATTTTGCAGTGCAGCACTATTGGATTTCATACGTTAGTCCTATAAAATCTCTGCAATTTTCTCAAGATGAACATGACGGGATTAACTTTGTCATATACCTATCTAGGTATAGGTAGCTATTTTCTGTGGGGCTCTAAAGAAATTTTCATTCCACGTCGTGACTCTGTCTATAAAACAAACTCAGAATTAAAAGTAAAGTTGCCTCCCTCGTAACGAGATGCAGTTTGCGGTAATTGCTCCGAGAAGACAGTTTATTAATAGTTAATTACCGATCCTTCTCACTCGATCTACATACTGCCCAACTATGGAGAAAGGCAGTAACTAGCAAAACAAACCGAGATGCGTTTATTGGTACCATTGAATATCTTGAATCATTTTGTACCCAAATTTTGTACCCTTTTTTAATGTTAAAGCTAGGTTTCATTAGTAATCTGTCTTGGAAACCCTTCGGCTAAAGGCATCAAAGTTACAGTTGAATTCCCGAGTCGTCAAATTGAACCTGAGTAGACCCTAAACCTCCTACCTCAGTAGGAGGTAAAGGATGAAACCAGGTCTTAAATTACATTGAAAACTAGGCCCTGCTTAGCACCTACAACGTCGAGTTATTTCCCGAATCCGAGGTTTAAGGTATTTCAATGGTGACAGTCGTATTCAAATTTTTTGCTTCAGGACTTAGTACAACTGATCACAAACTGTATTACGCACGAACGAAACTTTTGAGTAACTCTGTACTCTGAGCTCCTTGCTACACAGAGACCTCCTGTGTACAAATGTACCTCACACATATGCACTGCCTGGCCCGTTAATCGTGGCAACAGTGCTTCTCTCTCCTTAGAATACCGCTATGTGCCTGCCACTACGTGCCGTAGTGGGGGCTGCCGCGCCATGCCACTGGCTATCCCCTCTCCGGTAGCAAAAGTACTACTGATTGTGAGTCCCATAGTCACAGGAGAGGGCTAAATCAGCTGTGCGCACTGTTGCCACATCATCGTTACTCGTCCCCACCACTTTGCAGTTTCAAGAAAAATCTCAGTTTTTAAGTTATAATTTTTCTGAAACTATATGGCTCAGCACTTCCAGTTTTTGTGAACATAATCCTACAATATCATTTTATTCGCCGTTAGTTTTTCTTTAACATTGTAAGATTGGTTCTGTAGTTATAGTTTAAAATGTCACTGAGGTACCGTCTTTCTACATGTTAGCCATTGAAAGTCAGTGTAGAAAATGCTACTTTGAATTAACATTTTCTTTTAAACTACATGGCTCAGCCTTTTGAAATTTTGGGAATCGATGGGTAATATTTCAGTCTTTTGATTGGCAAAATTTCATGAGATTCGTAAGAGAGGAAATAAGGGGGTACAATTTTCAGTGAAATACACCTTACTCGAGTCGAAATTTAAATTATAATTTGAACCTCTGGATCCTCACTGAGGGATTGCAAAAAAGGGAACGCACGCAGTGCCTTTATATTGCTTTATACTGCATCATATATGAAAAAAAAAGCGACACCACTAGGATATACCCTACCGGGACTCGAACCTGCGATCTTAAGGACGAGCTGCTTCGAAACTGGGAATGCTTTCGCACTCTACCAATTGAGCCACTTTTTTTTTTACATCAATGTTTGTTTATCCAGGCTTAATACAACTGTACAATTATATGGAAAAACAAACAAAACTAAAACAACCATGAATGAAGCTTAAGTACGCATTATACTTAGTCTCGATAGCTTGCCACCCGTGGATCGGTGGTTCTCCGCTATCTTCAGTCTTTGATGCTTAATATGATAAACGTCTCGCTAATCTTTGACAGTCATCTAAGTAATACTGTTGTCCTTATTCGCCTAAGTGGCTATGAGCATTGGAAAAGTACATAAAAAAAACCAACGTAAAAGATCTATAGGGTTTTAGAGAGTATAATATAAAGTAGGAGGGGGGTGTAGGAAGAGGGAGGAATGTACCGTGTGCGGTAGCTCGCGGGTAGGGGAAGGGATTAAGTTAGATATGTACACTATATACAAATGATCCGCCATGGCGGCGACTCTAGTAGGGTCTCGGTCTTGCCCTTGGTAGTGTGATAGCATCGTATCTTCTCCTTCTTCTTTCCGCCTCCAGGCGGGTTCGTAGTTCAGGGATACATTTGGCTGAGTGGTCCAGCCACCAATACTTGGGACGTAGTCTTCCGTCGTCCAATAGGTCTCTTTCGGGCAAAGCCATCGAGTATCGATATTGCGGGGTGCCGTGTTCGTGCAAGTCTATCTTTTTGTTAAACTTGTGTCGGTCAGTATGGTATATTATCGGTCTGTTGAGTGCATCTTGGATTATTCCCATTTTATTATAATGGATAAACATTTGAGACTGTGGATATCCTTTACGAGCTGCAGCCAAGGCAGTTGGCGGATTTATAGTGCTGAGTGCTTTCAGTATCTTATTGTTATTGTTTTTTAGTCCCACGAAGTAGTCTCTAGTGAGGCGTAGAATAAATATGTCGATTCTAGGGATGTCTGCAGCGTCGTATAGCCTTTTGTTGTTAACATACTGCATGTAGCGAGTATGTTGTGACCGGTGCAAGTGGAGGCAAGTCCTTAAGCAACTCCTCTCGAAAACACGGATGCTTTCCATTTGGCGAGCGCTGATGTTCCACCATGCTGCTGAGGCATACGTAAGTAATGGCCTAATTAAGAGTAGATAGCAGATTACTTTTGCCCTTTTATTGATATATTTGTTTTTAAACAGCCTGCCGAGCGACTTTACTCTATTTGACGCTTTATCGATCTGGATGTCGATATGTTTAGTGCAGCGGACAAGGTGGTCGATATGCATTCCAAGATATTTCACAGACTTCCTCGTTGGGATTGCGACTAAGGTTTGCGTTCCCGGTACGTATGTATTCACCTGGAAGTCTTTCAGGTATGTCTTCTGGTTTCTGGACAGGAAGTCGTAGGGTCTTCGAATTAATATGGATTCGCACTTAAGGGGGTTTACGCGAAGATTCCAATTAGCGTAGTGTTCGTTAACTCTGTTAACTAACGTTTCTAATTTGGTGCCGATTTCGGAGGGTGTTCTTCCGACGGTATACCAAATCGTATCACCTGCGTATGCGATGGAGTGCAGATTAGGTGTTAAGTTTACGTTGAAGCAATTTAAAATGTCAGCCGTATAAATCGAGAAAAGGCATGGCGAATTCACAGTCCCTTGCTGGAGGCCTTCTTTTATTTTATACGAGTTAATTGAAACGTGCTTGCCATTGATTACCTTGAAAGTTTTGTTCTTCACCATATCCCACACCAGGTTGATAAGAGGCTTTATAAAGCTCTTCTGCATCAGGACGTACATAAGCCCATCCAGCCATACAGAGTCAAAGGCTTTCTCTAGATCCACGAGTGTTGCTCCGATCATGCTGTTACTCATTAAAGCAGTGTTTATGTCTGATAGGAACTTATTGATAGCATGCGTGGTGGAGAGTCCGTGGCGGAATCCGAACTGATTATCCGGGATAATATTATTTTTGTCGCAGAAGGCTATGATGTTTTTATTAATAACTGCTTCGTAAACTTTACTGAAATTTGGGGTTAGGCTGATAGGTCTATGGCTTGACGGGTCATTAGGGGGCTTGTCCTTCTTCAGGATGGGCATAACAAGGGCCGTTTTCCAGTATTCTGGGAAGTAGCAGTGGTTAAGCGAGTTATTCATTAATATTGTTAAATCATTGAGCATTAATCCGGGCAGTCTTCTTATTACGATCATAGGGATTTTATCTATACCGCTCGAGGTTTTGTTTGGCAGTCCTTTGACAATGGCGGCTACTTCCACGGTGCTGGTGAAATATTTATGTGAATTCACGTCGCTGGTGGGGTTTGTGGTCCGGTTTGTACTAGAAAATGTTGTTAGGCATCTTCCTTCTATTCTGTTGCGATTAAAATCCTCTTTAAAAGAATTAACTTTATTGTCTACCGATTTTTTAATGGCGGTGTTATTGTTTAAGTACCGTGGCGAGTTAATCGTTTCGTAAAATGCTCCTATTGCGTTGAGTTTGTCAACGGGGTCTGTTAGAACATATTTGTTATTGAGTACAGTGGTGTTTGTTATGTTGATTCCTGCGTTCGAGATGAGGTTGTTGTTGTTAATATCTATATGGATATCAGCTAAGTCAAGGTTGTTTTTTGGTCTAAATATGCTGTTAATGGTTGGCATAAATTTCTCACTGCAACGGTAGTCGATTTTTCTGCACAGCCTTTCCCAGTGCTTTTCCTGCATTTTGGCGAACTCGGCTCTAATTTTGTCTTTGGCGTCTAGGAGCAGTAATTTAATGTATGTTGAGGTTTGGTCCAGCAATCTAGGGTCGGTTCTTCTTCGGTTATTTAGTATGGTGAGAAGTTTTGATTTACTATTCTGAAGTTTTTTAATTCTTTTGTTGACGTATTTTTGCGTATTATCGGTAGTCTTGTGCCTTGGTACCGTGCGCTCAATTGCCTTCTGCACTGTTTTGGTGATTTTTACTATGGAATTGTCTATTTCGGTGATTGACAGATTTCTGTCGTCCGGTATTGTAGATATGTAGTTCTTGTTAATATAGTTAGTTAGATGTTGCCATTTAGTAAATTTGTAGTTAAACCGGTTTAGGTCCGTCATGTTTTAGTTTATAACGCCTTCCGTGCCTAGATGAATTACCACGAGTAGTGCTCTATGATCGCTGTCATAGATAGCTGTCGGGATTTTCCTGTTTCTGAGGTTGGAGATGTGTATGTCCTTGTGTACGATGCATAGGTCAAGGAACGTCTGCGCCGGGATATATGTAGGTTCTGAGGCTACAAGAATTTTTGCTCTGAAGAGTGTAGCCTTTTCGTGCTCCCATTCTACTAAATGTTTGCCTCTTACCTCGTCCGAATAATCACCATATCTGGAGTGTCGAGCATTTAAATCACCCGCAATTAAATATCGAGCATCTCTGTGGTTGAGTTTTAAGGTCGTGAATAGGTGGGTGAGTTCTTTTAAGAATATTTTTTTAACTTTGGATCTTTGAGAAGCATATACGCTAACTAAGATTAGGTTCTTATGATTTTTTAGATTCAGTTTGATGATAGTGTACTCGAGTATTTCATTGCCGATAGAGCTCGGGTATGTTATAGTTGTGTAATCTATATTATTTTTTATTATGATAGCCGTGCCACCTCCACCGTGTGAATTTGGTCGGTCTGTACGTATTACTGAATAGCCAGCAAATCGAGTTTTGTGTTTCTGCGTGAGTTTGGTTTCTGATATTAACGTGATGTCAGAGTTCGTCTCGGCAATGAAATGTTGTAACTGATATCTGCGCTGATGAGTGATTATTGAGTTAGCATTTATCGCTGCAATTTTTAAGGACTGCTGGTTGATGGCGTTATTACCTTGGTTCGTTCCACTTATCGGGTAGGTGTTGGGGTTTGCGATGGCCATTATTTAGCTTCAGAGATGTAGCCCAGTGCATCGCAGAGGGCTTCTATCTTCGATGTGTTTGTTACAACTTGATTTTGCACGCTGTGTAGGAGCTGTCCTACACAATCCATTAACTCTTTCTTGAGTGTTGATACCCATCCTGGGATCTCGGTGTCTGTCTGTTGATGGCTTCTCTCCTGTGATGTGTGACCGCGGTGGTGTTGGTTAGCTCTGCTATCGGGGCCTTGTATACTGTCCTGCGTAGCTGCAGCGTCGGCGAACGAAAATCCTGGCCTGACTATTTTGGATAGGCGCCTTATTTTGGCGTTGGAAACCTCAGACTTAATTGTATTATTCTTTTTTATTAGGCGTATAGCCGATTTATAGTACAGGCACCCTCTATAGGACGCGGGGTGTCCTCTCATGCCGCAATTGGCGCACTTTAGAAGGTCCTTTCCCGACTCGGGTGTGATTTTGCAATCTCCCGGCGAGTGGTGTTCGCTGCACTTTACACACCTATATTGAAGATTACAATTCGCACTCGCATGGCCGAAGCGTTGACAATTCCTGCATTGGAACAGTGTTTTCTTACGTAGTTGGTCCCAGCGAATTCTTTGATATGCTAGCGTCCTAATTTTGGTCAATTCGGCTTGGGCACTGTCGTGCGATATTTGCACGAGAAAGTGATAGACATCGTTCTTGTTTTTCTTATTGAAACTGAGTTTGCTCACCCTGATGATGTTGACGTTGTCGAGGTCGAGCTCGATAAGTTCTTGTTTGACATCTTCTTCGTTGAAACCTCCTCTGATGCCTTTCAGAACGAGGGATTTATTTTTTTGGCTCTTCGGGGTGTACGTGTAGAATGACTTCCCTTCTACTTTTAAGGTGCGGATGATTTGCTCGTGAGTCTTACAATCGCAAGCACATATTGAAACATTCTCGGCGTCGGATTCTTGCCTCAGGTGGAAAGATTGCTTAGGATATCTTTGGCGGTTAGTAGGGTTATTAAATCTCTCAATTTTATATCATGGACGTGAATCGGTGGTGGTTTTGTCGGTTTAGCTTGTTTCGCAACTTGTGACTTGGTTGCTACTTTCTTTGGTGGGTGTAGTGTATTACTTACAAGGTCCGGGTCGTCGTCCTCGGAATCGACGAGTGCCGAGAATCTATTAGAGAGCTCGTCCTTGTTCTCATGCTCCAGTGTCGATTTTTTTCTTTTCTGAGTCTTCCTCGGTAGTGCCCAATCGGCTCCTGCTGTCGACGGGCCTGGGCTGTTGTCGGTTACCGTAATGTCTTCATCCATCTCCGTTATCTGGTGGTCTTTGTTTTGTTCGGTAATTGGTGAATGCGACGCGTTCGAATCCGACTCCCGGGATTGCGAGCGGCTGCGTCTTGCTCGACTTAGGTTAGGAACTATTGACGGGTCTCGGGATCTTGAGCCGTACTCTTTTTTAAATTTCTTAAAATATTTGTCGAATTCTGCGGACTTGGGGATTACCTGAATTCCTGACATCGACCTCAGTAGCTTCGGGGTTTTATTCGTGGGAGAAAGGTTTTTCCTTCGTTTCTGTCCGCCATGTGCCGACTCCGCGTCGGGCTTTTCGTTGGGCATCTTTAACCACACTTGCGCGAACCCCAGGGGTTTCTTGTCGATCCTTGGAGCGGTTCCAACGTTAGTTTTGCTTTTCCGGTTGGTTATCGTTGAAAAGTTCTAAATTTCATCGATAAAGGCAGTTAATTCACTACGCGAACAGATTTGTAGGTTAGGGCACGTCCAGTCTCCAGTCTCATGCTCTACCGACTCCTCCCAATTGAGCCACCGACTCTTCGAGTGGTGTTGGTCGACTCCAGTCATATATAGAAACCGAGCATGACAGTGACTGCTCTCGAAGGTTCTTCTCATTAAATTTTATAAAATAATTTGATACTTTCTTTTTCAAAACAATAGCGATTATGATAATTAATCATTCATTATTTATGGAATAATTCGGTACAATTTGCACTGTTTGAAATATCATTATTATATTAATTTTGCTATTTTTTAATTTAAAAATCTTATGAAGACACAGTGCATTCACAATAAATTTACGAAGTGTTTGCACGTTCGTTTCCGTACGTTGTAACAAAAATTTAACAATTTCGTAATGAAAAAAAAACACTTCGGGGGAATCGAACCCGGGTCCTTGAGCATGCGAGTCCAGCACGCTACCAGTGTAACCATACTCGGTTGCTTGACAACTGGTAAAATAACCTTGCCTATAAGGTACGCAGCTATTTTATTAAAGCTATTAGAGAATGTCATTGTATGCTTCCGGTATGTCACTACATTGGTCAACACTTCGATATCACTCAAGAAGTTCAAATTGCGGAGGTTTTTCAGGCCACAGGTGATCGATTCACTTATGCGACCACGAAATGTCTATGCAAAGTTCAGGTGACCGACAATATTTTGGCTGTACCAGTACAATCTTTACACACTGTGTGTGTCTTTATGAACATTGGAGACAATGAAGTATATATTGGCATACCGGTAAACGATAAAGAGTTGGAATAAGTTGAATACAAAATGTTGCCTGCCGAAATACTATGTATTCTCTATAGTTCTAATAAATTTTGGGCGAATATATATGGGGATTAAAATTAATAAATAATAATGATTGATTATTTGTCTATGCCTAAGTTTTTAATGTAGTAATTCATGTTGTAAACAATTTTTGGAAATAAAGTTTGGTTTCAGTGAAATTTAGGATAAATAGATTTTGTCATTCTTCTTATAAAATATTCTTTTATTAGTGATCAAAAAAGGAAAGCAGAAAGTGGGAAATACTCTTCTAATTACTCTCTAATTACGGTTTTATGAATTTTTCACAAAAAAAGTTCAAGATTTATTAAATAAAGCGAAAAAATTACCATTCACTACATCGTAGAGGAGTTATAGGCTTAATATATAGGTGGTATTTGCAAAAGATAAAAGATGATTGCGGAAATTTAGGCGGAAAAGGATGGTAGCAGGATGTAGTAGGACCTCTAGGCGGAAATCAGGAGGAAAAATAGAATGTAGGGTTTTCAGGAGGAACTTAGGATTATTTTAGGTGTTCTAGGGGGTAAGCAGGTCCAAATAGACGACTCGGAATTTTCCACAAGTTTGTCGGTTAGCAGTTACTGCCTTTCTCAATAGTTGGGCAGCATACCTACCTATGTGCAAACAACAGGTACCCACGTGATTAATTCTTCCTGTAAATTCTTATTTTAAATTCCCAGCATTCGGATTGCTTCTAACAGTGAAGACAATTTTCATGAATTCGTGAATTTCGAACCCCGATCGAGCGAGCGCGACTTTGTATACCTACCTAATCAATCGCAATCGTCCAACAACCGTTACAATCCAGATCAACACGAAACGATCGAAACCGTTCTTGGAATACCCGACAATACAAAAAAACGATTCTTTCCATCGGACGACTTCTTACGCGGCTTTCCGTGAACCCGACTTCCTCTGCCGATGTTTGCAAACGCGCCGCGCCCGCAGCGTCGTCACTCCGAGATGCTTTTCGATGGAAAAAACCGAAAGATCCTCACCTCAAGAATTTATTCGATCGGCGCTGAATTTGGACTCCACGAATATCGCGCTTTCCCGTGCTTCGAACGCCGCGAACGAATTTTCCGCCCGCCCGCCAATAGCGCCTATTCGGCCGCGCCGCGCGCGACTTTTCCCCCGCGAGTAGAATAATTTCCTGGCGACAATTCGCCGGGGTTATGATTCGCCGAATTTTCCGACGACGACGGTGCGATAAAAAGTCGCCATTCGCCTTTCTGCCCCGCAATCGCGCCCTCCGCCATCGACGCGTTTATCGCGAGCGACGCGCGAGCGAAAACGAAGAAATTTTGGGCATTTTTAGATTTTTAAAAGCATTTTCAATCTTGAGAAATAGATATCGGATTCTAAAAAAATTATTTCTCATCAATTTTAACTTTTCGGAAGGCTCTGAACCAAATTACGCCGCGCGCGTCGCTCGTCGTGCGACGCTCGACGGAACGTGGGGTTCTCGCAGGAGACATTTAAAAAGTTAGCGATTTTTTGTCCCTTTCCCTGAATTTGTCCTGGAAAATCCCCGGAGCGGCGCCTCGGGCGCACGCGGCTGGTTTTTCCGCCGTGATCGTAGCCTGGAATCGCGGCCGCGCAAAAGGGCCGCGATTCGAGCGAGAGCCGTGTGGCACCGCCTCGGTCCGCGAAACTTTTCCCGACATTTCCCGCCGCCTGTGCGTCGGCCCGCCGTGCGAAAACGCACCGCACGTGCCCTCCGATGCTTTTCGCAACCCTCGGCAACCCCTGCGCACGCGATTTTCGCGTTATTCGACGTCCTCCGCCCGTGCCCTATACCCCGCTCCACCGTGCCATACCTCCATCGCCGCCGCGTGGCGTAAAGTCGCGATAGTGCGGGCCGCAGAGTGGGGAGCCCGCGTGCGGCCGGCTCCGCTAATCAGTTCTCGCCCGCCAGCCGATTTCGTTACATCGATAGTTCGCGCGCTTCTACTCGCGGATTTTATTAATCGCGCGCACCACGCGGCTCGTGTAATATCGCTTCGCTGCGATTTTCCTTCATTCTTGTGCATTTGTTATTTTGTACGTGGAAGCCGGTAAAGAAGACGGTGGTTCGTTCTCCGCGGCGCTGAAACGCCGTGCTTTAGATCGTCCGATGGTCGTCGTGGTCGTCGTGGTCGTCGTCGTCGTTAATTGTACGAGCCTTCTGCGTCTAATCACGAGAGAGAAGACGGCGCGGATGGGAAGAGAATCTTCTAATCAGTTACGAAGACGTGTGGACAAAGGAAAGATTCGACGTGTCGTCGCCGAGATGTAAGTACCTATGTGCCGCAAGGTCGCGAGGTTACGTCGTCCTTAAGAGCCCAGACACACAGAGCGCGGTCTGGCGTTCCGCGTTCTGCGTTCTGCATTCTGTGAATGGAACGCAAGAACGCAAAATTTCTCATTTTCCATTGAACGCACAACGCAGAACGCCAGACCGCGCTTTGCGTGTCTGGGCTCTAAACAGTGGCAAAAACAAAAAAAAACATTTTTTTCACCATTTCTAATACCTAAGTAATTATCATTCAATCGTAAATCTACTCTGATGCATACCTACCTACATGGTTTTTAGATAAGAATTACTTTTACTTGCAAGTGAGATTACATAAAGAAGAAATGAATAAAATCGTAATTAAATTTATCAAAATGATTATCTATTCGTTATTCGCTCAATCAGAATCAACATAGCCACAACATGTAATCATTTATCTTGTAAATTAATTTGAGATTCAATGAGCCCTTAATACCTGTATCTACCTATCTCAGGATTCCATCCACACACACATGTACCTATTTTTCCATTTCTATATGTATAGGGGAAAGTGGGGCACAGTGGAACACGAAGCACAGTGAAACATCCATTCTGGCGGGCGCACGGAAGAGCCTAAACGGGATTTCAACAAAAAGCGTATCGAGTGATGCCCAACAACCCTTAATAAATAATTTATGTGAGTACCTACAACCAGCTGTGTTTTTATATTGCTTTTATACTCATATAATTCAAATAAACGCTTGCGTGATAAGTGATGACTGATATAGCAATATATTTCACGATTATATTTATTAAATTATTAGATATATACAGATAGGTATATCTAATAATTTTCGCATGCCAATTTTATTCCTCACCCGATTATCGTTAGGTACAAAGTATGAAATATTTCTATTAAGACATAGGTACCTACACGAAAGCATTTTTTTTAAAGAATAGAATAGTCTTTATTTAACCTTGTGGCAATGAATGGGACTTGGTTGCTTACAAACTACTGTAGGTATTTACATTCTTCGGCATACCGTTCTCGCAATATAGGTACTAATTCTGTCGTCTCGATCACTCTTACACTTCATCCTCTCTTACATGCTGCTCTCTCGCACTCATTTCTCCTAGACCCTCGCCTCCTTATTTCTCTATGCTACCTTTCTTTGTCCTCTCTCTCTCAGTTTTCTTTCCACCTTCCTTAACCAGTCTACTTGTTTCGCGTTTCCATCCTCCCCTACTGGCACCGTCCTACTTATCTTTATCACTTCAAGCTCTGTGCACTCCTTCCTTAGATGATCTATCGTTCCTTCTATTCCTTTCCCACTTCTCAGTCCACTCTACAAAAATGAATGACCGACTCCACGTACCTCCAAAAGTCCCTGTCCATGCTATCGAAACCTGCCACGTTCCAGAATAGCTCCCTCCGCCGTCCTTCCTATCCTGCTCTTAAAGGCAGCTACACACGTAGTAATATAGGTATCTACATATATTATAGTAGGTATAGCTCTCCGTGCATTCTTGCCTTAAGGCAGCTACACACGTTACGATAAATTGTTAGGGTAGTAAGGTATGTAGTCAGTTAGCCAAATATGTTTTAATTTTTTAAATACGTGGTTTTTGCACTTGCGACTTATGGTCGCCTATTTCCCCTCTATTTGTACCACATCCTATACCTTTACCGCCTTGTTCTTTGCTTTCCGCGCTCCCATTCCTACTGAAATGCCTGCTCGCCGCTATCCTCTTTTTTCAGACTGGACCATGGAATCCAATTTCTCTCGATGCGTAGCCCTTGGTACCCCACCTTGACCTATTTTCCTTTCAATTTCTCCATTTTCCCTATTTCCGCTAACTGCTTTTGAATCTCCCTCTCTTCTTGCGAAGGATCGTTGTCGATGAAAATCCTCTGCTCTCCCAGCTGGCTCTTCCTCTTCTATAACCTCCAACTTTTCTTTCCAATTTCCTAGCTCTGCTATAACCATGCTTCTTGCTTTGACCATGACAATTTTTGCCCAATTGACGTTCACCTCGATCTTCAACTCCTTTATAAATCTTTCCACCTCTTTCTCTTTTTCCGGTCCCCTGATCTCCAGTCCTTTGATAACTACATTATTCCTTCTTTCTATCCTCTCATAAGCATTCCGCTTACCCTGTATCCTTCGCATCTCCTCCACTCGCTCCTTCCCTCTCTTTTCTTCTTCTTCTTTCGACTTCCTCTTCCGACTTCCCGAACACCTCATCCCTTAATTCTCTTTTTCACGTTCTTAAACAGTATTTTAATCTGTTCCGAGATGTTCTTCCAAACTCCCTCCACCTGCTGTGTCATTCCTTTTGATTCAAGGTTCGTATCCTCCCGGCTGTCCTCTACCTCGTTGCTTGTCTTCCCGACCTTTTTCAAGCAGCTGTATATCTCAGGACTCTTTTCAAGGGTTGCCAAAGTTCTATATGATATTTTTACTTGATAGCGACTCAATAAATTAAGAGCAACGCTCAAATCAGAACGTATGCTTAACATTGCATACATTAAGCAATCAATTAAATTTCTGCATGGAGTATCATAAAATTCATCTCCATCTAATCTATATCTATAAAAATGAATGTTTGTCTGTCTGTCTGTATGTCTCTTATGCCTTCCTAAACCGTTCATCCGATTACGATGAAATTTTGGGAAATGGTTGGACGCATGCCCGCGATGGTTTCTGAGTTAGTAAATCTTATACCGGGTGTTCAAAAAGTCCCGGTACGGCCGATTATCTCAACGGGAAAACATTTTAGAGAAAAATGTTTAATACAAAACTTTAAGGATTTTCCCTTGGCTACCCAGTGGTCGTATTGGATTTGACCTTGACCGTGACCTTTAAGGTAATATCAAATGCCTTCCTAAACCGTTCATCCGGTTGCGATGAAACTTTGGGGAATGGTTGGACGCATGCCCGCGAAGGTTTCTGAGTTAATAAATCTTATATAGGGTGTTCAAAAAGTACCGGTACTGATGATTATTATGCCTTCCTAAACCGTTCATCCGATTGCGATGAAACTTTGAGGAATGGTTGGACGCATGCCCGCAAAGGTTTCTGAGTTAGTAAATCGTATACAAGGTATTCAAAAAGTAGCGGTACGGATGATTATTATGCCTTCCTAAACCGTTCATCCGATTGCGATGAAACTTTGGGGAATGGTTGGACGCATTCCCGCGAAGGTCTCTGAGTTAGTAAATCGTATACAGGGTGTTCGAAAAGTACCGGTACGGATGATTATTATGCCTTCCTAAACCGTTCATCCGATTGCGATGAAACTTTGGGGAATGGTTGGACACATGCTCGCGAAGGTTTCTGAGTTAGTAAATCTTATACAGGGTGTTCAAAAAGTCCAGGCACAGCTGATTATCTCAGCGAAAAATCGTTTTAGAGAAAAACGTTTAATATAAAACTTTTAGGATTTTTCCCTGGCTACCCAATGGTCATATTGGATTTGACATTGACAATGACCTTCTAGGTAAAATTGATTTTTTAAAATCCGAACCTCTATTTTATATACCGGAAATGAAAAAAGCGGGAAATTTCACGTTCAAATATGTCCTTGACCATTATTTCCATGTGACCTTTATGGTCAGCGGAGGTCAAATTGAGGTCAAGCACAGTTCGGCTTCGTACCATGAAAGCTATGGGCCCTATACAAATTCTTTTTGATAGTAGGATTTAGGATTTTTTAGTGGCTGTACAATGGTGATATTGTATTTGACCTTGACCATGACCTTCATTTGGAATCTCTTACATCTGACATAATATTCCAAATCAGTTACACGAAAAATCCCTTAGTGCCAACCAAATTTAATCGAGGTAACAATCATCACTGGCAAATTCAAAGGCGAAGACGTCCTCATTCACGCATACCTATGATTTCCAACGATTTAACATTCGAATTCAAGCGGCTCCAGTTCCCTTTGCGTCTTGCTTTTGCTATTACCATCAACAAAGCACAAGGTCAATGGTTGACTATTGCTGGCTTAAATTTGGAAAATTCATGTTTTTCACACGGCCAATTGTATGTGGCTTGCTCCAGAGTTGGCATACCGAAAAATTTACACGTTTTTACTCCAAATAAAAAAATAAAAAACTGTCTATCCGCTGGCCTTAAGATAAATTAATAAAAGAAATATACTTTCCAATTTAAATTAAATACATGTGTTTTTTAGCGTAGCATGGCTCCCTACCTATGAGTACAGATATCTGCTAAAAATTCATTAAATGACGACCAAAATCAATCCACAATCTACCCGTGCGAAGCCGGGACGGGCTGCTAGTTCTTCATAATTTGATTTAACAGGCAATGGGGTACTTTCAGTTTTACAGTCACTCATATTAAATTTCTTTAATACGGTTTGTAGATACTTATGCGGTTTGATCAAGGAGTGATTGTACATATCGTTTTTTTTCTTCTCTACTCTAATTCCTAAGAAACGTTTTTTTTTTCTCTTTCATATCAACTACAGAAAATTATTTCATTAAATATCTTTTAAAACTTATCATTGTTCCATTTTCGTATGTAATAATTATGACATCATCTACATAAAGTATGACATAAATGCTTTCAATAATGTGACCCCGGACTAAGAAATATAAGGGTCATTCTCACGAAAAGCAGACCTTCCTTGTCCGTTACAAATTACGGAATCATCGTTCGACTTAGAGTAAATGACAGCAAAGGTACACGTATATATATTGAACTGTATTAAGCCATTATATACTTCGAAATTTTTTAATCCTTTTTTTTCATGTTTTAACCTACCAACGGAGGGTGAGATCTCACCTCCGTGAACTGTCCCCCCATACAAAAGTCAACACTGTTACATGTATTATAGAAAACTAAAAACCAATTATCAATTTTAGGATATTTATAAAATAAGTAGAATAATGTTTAATTGCAATCACTCGAAAATTATTTCTTCAATCTTCATGAAAATTAAAGAATTTTACTAACTCGTCTTGTCCTCGAAAACAATCTCACCTCCGTTACTGTCTTGTTAAAATACTCTAAATCTCGTGAATACTGCTCCATCTATTGAGGATGTGCGAAGGTACCAACTTCTATGTATCGATAATTTAATTATGTCAAAATCAGTGCTACATGTTCAAGTGGTTTGTGATAATTTGATAAAAAAGGTAAGGAAAAATATGTGTTCAAGATCATTTCTCACCTCCGTTAGTATATTATAACAAGACATTATTTATTTAATTTGCTTGTTGACCTGGAGATAAGTAGAAAACATCTAGAAGTTTCTTTAACACCACGCGTACTTTTGATAACCTCAAAATGCTTTACCGTGTAATGGAAATTATCAACATTTCTCACCTCCGTGAACCTCACCTCCGTGAATACTTCTATTCACGGAGGTGAAAAACTATTCATTTGTCGATGATACTATCAATTTAACAATGCCAACATTAATTTAATTTACAGGTAGTTCACTAGCAATGGCGCGAAATAAAATAAAAAGCAAAAGTTGCTCAGATAAAAAACGAAAAATTGTGAGAGAAAGTATGAGAAGGTTGCGAGGAAATATAAAAAATGACCCTGTCAAATACGAGGAAGCTAAAAGAAGAGAAAGAGAGCGCTATTATGCTAGAAAAGCAGCTGGGAAAATTAAAAGCGTTAGTGATCTACCTGAACGTGAGAAAAGAGCTATACGGAGGAAATGGAGGGAAAGAAGTAAACGGTACTATGACAATGAGAAAGAAAAAGAACGTTTAGAAAAAATTGTAACTGACCAAACTCCACCGGCCTTTCCAGTGCAGATCGAAGCACTTAATCATGATATTCCTAACAGTGCTGGATCCTCCTCGAGCTCTAGAAGTAGAGTAGCATTCGGCGAGAAGATTCGAAGAAAAAATAGAGCCAAATTAAATTCACGAATTAAGTTTCTGGAAAATAAATTACGTGAAGCAGAAAAACGAGCAGAAAAATATAGAAAACGAACTCGACGACTAAATAAAGAAAATAAAAAGATAAGTCCACGAACAAAAGTAAATAATTTGGTCAGTGGTTTAAATGTTGGAAAAACAGTAAAGAAAAAAAATACTCTTTAGTGAGGTAATGTCAATCCAGTTGAGAGCGAATTTCAAACAACAGCAAGGCTCCATACAAAAGAGACAATTTATTCGACAAATTACAGGGTCTTTCGTTAAAAAGTATGGTTTTACAAAATATATGGGAGCCTTAACTTCTAAGAACTTTTTCTTTGGCAAAAGCAAATGCAGAAGAAATGAAATACAAAAAAAAATGTTATATGTACAGCAATGTGTTACTTCTTTTTTATTAAAAGATGAATACAGTCGCCTTTGTCCTGGAAAAAAAGAAACAATAACTATGCATAAACAAAAAAAAACAAAAAAGATATCTTAATGACACGTTAAAAAACATTTATTGCCAGTTCAGGAAAACACATCCAAATTTGAAAATCTCATATTCTACATTCTGCAAAATGCGCCCATTTTGGATACTGCAGCCGACGGTTTCATCCAGGAATACTTGTTTGTGTCTAACACATACAAATATGGCACTTATTGTTTCTAGATTACATTTCTTAAAGATCATTAATGAAAATACTCCTGAAGATCTTGTAAAATCATATACTTGTATTGATGAGCCTTCAATAGAAAACTGCCTTGAAAAAAAATGCCAAAAATGCAAAAATAAACAAATACAAATTTTAAACTACGAAGAAGACGAAGAAACATATTACGAGAAGTGGCTTACAAAGAAGCAAAAGTTAATCATAAAAGGAAAAGAAAAATTATGTCAAAAAACTGTGAAAGAAAAGATTTTTTGCAAGAAAGCTGATATTGTACTTATCCTTAAACAAAACTTAGACAAATTTTTAATGCACGTAAGAAACATTATACATCAGTATAAAGCTATAGACAACATTAAAAGAAATTTGGCGGCAAAAGAAATTTTAATTCATGCAGACTTTTCTGAAAATTATAATTGCAAATATAGTGAGGAAGTCCAATCGGCTCATTTTGGTGGTTCAAAACCGCAGATAAGTTTGCATACTGTGATTATATATTACAAAGATCCTGAAAGTGACAATATTGTACCACTCTCTATCTGTACCTTATCAGACAACTTGAGGCATGACCCATCAGCAATATGTGCCCACTTACAACTGGCAATCATGGAAATTCAAAAAATTGTTCCACGTGTAGAAACTGTGCATTTTTTGTCGGATGGTCCCTCTACACAATATAAAAACAGAAAAATGTTTTTCTTGATGGCAAACTACCTTGCTAGTCATCTAGAGGTTAATCGTCTACGTTGGCACTATAGTGAAAGCGGACACGGGAAGGGTGCTCCTGATGGAATTGGGGGTGTTGTAAAACGAGAAGCTGATCGCTTAGTAGCCATGGGTACAGATATCCCAGATTTTCAATGTTTGGTACAAATACTGAAAGATTCCACCAAAGTCAAGATTCTTCCTATAGATTCAGTAAAAATTGAAGAAATAGATGATATTCTTCCAAATAACCTGTCAGTATTTCAAGGAACAATGAAAATACACGAAGTATGTTGGTCTAATAATTATAGAACTCTTTTGCGAGTAAGACAACTTTCTTGCATTACATGTAGTGAAGACATCGATTGTGAACATTATGGATTGGGAAAGATAAAGCTCCCAAGTATGCAGAAAGGTAGGGACGGTATTTAAAGTATTTTATTTTATGTGTACCATAACGTTCAAATTCTCTGCATTTCAGATAACTATATGGAAAATCATCATCGACTATGTTATGAAGATGTTTATTCGTCATCTGATAGTGAAAATCTCTCGCTTTCAACTATTCAACAAAAAATAGAAAAAAAGAAACTCCACGAAGGCATGTATGTGGTGGTGAAACTAGCTGGAAAAAAATTGTTCGGCACTATGTAGGTCGTATCTCTTCTGTCGATGGATATGGCGAATACAGTGTAAAATTCATGAAAAAAAGAAGAGGTAAAACGTTTGCCTTTCCAGAGCGAGATGACTTGTCTGTCATAGATGAACCGGATGTGCAGATGATTTTAAAATGTCCAAAATATAATGAAAAGAATAAGGAATTCATTTTTTCTGATAATTTAAATTTTCCGAATCTGTTTTAATATTATTTTATAGAATAGGTACGTTGAATGTGAAGAATTTATTTTTAGTTTGACATAATAAATATATTATGAAATAATGTGTGAATTTTAACTTCTCTAAATAGTTATCACCTCCATAAGTAGTACAATCTCATCTCCATGAATAGTCTCTCACCTCCGTGAAATTGAATTTCAATTTCTTTGTTAATTTTTACTTAAATATTATCTACCATCTCGGAAATGTAGTTGTATGATGAAAGATTAGTTGTATGGATTTGAAAAAGGAAAATCTAAAATGTTTCTATGAATTTTTTTTTTTCAAAATTAGAACTGAAATAGTCTGCTTTTCGTGAGAATGACCCATAAACATCGACGAACTGTAAATTGTTTAAACCCGCGTTCTTTAAGTACTTTGTCAAAATGCTCAAACCAACACCCAGCAGTTTGTTTTAGACCATAGAGTGCTTTGTTAAGTTTACATACATAATTTTTTTTGGCTTCAATCCCCTCTGGAATTCTCATATAGGTATAATGTACACTCGTGCTCACGGAATCTGTCGCTGCTGACTTTTTTTAAACCTTATTTTTAAACGTACTAACCAGTGAACAATTAATTCTCATGCCCTCATTAGCTACGGTGACGTCTACTCTCGTTAATGAAAGCAGGAGGATTGATTAATCATTGGTTAGTACGTTTAAAAATAACATTTAAAAAAAGTCACCAGCGACAGATTCCGTGAGCCCGGGTGTACCTACTTAGACACCTACCTATATTTCCTCTTTTAATGAACCGTTAAGGAAAGCTGTTTTCACATCCATTTGATGAATTGACAGATCAAATTGATTCGCAAGTGCTAACCTTTAGTGCAGTCAATTAAGACTTCGATTTCATTGTTATTGCAAAAAAATTTTATTGTACGTAGCATGTACCTACTATATAGCTACCAATAGATAAAAATCCCCGGAATAAGAATATGCTTTTGTAATTGTGTGATCTTGGTGTCCCGTAATAAGTTAATTAACAAAAACTATTAACAATTGAGCCCTCACCGACTTTGGCGTGCTCCCTTTCGACCCAAGGACTTTGTAACAAAAAATAAAGAATACCACATTATGGAGTACAAAATTGATATAGGATATTGTGCTTTATGATGTCTCGTTTTTGTTTAATTAATTTAAAAAAACAAACAAAACGTGTGGCCGCCACACGCGGAAGAAGTGAAACTTCGATACCAGTTTCTCTGAATTTGATTTCGATGGTATTAATTTCAATTGGCTCTATACAAGTCTTCTACAATGCTTCTTCGTAGAGCCAATTGAAACTAATACCACCGGAATCAAATTCAGAGAAACTGGTATCGAAGTTTCACTTCTTCCGCGTGTGGCGGCCACACGTTTTGTTTTTTTTTTTTTCTTATTTTCATCCAAGGAACCCATCCTTGAAGTTTGTCGCAATATTAAAGAATCACCCAGTATATTTACTTACTTGGTCTAACAAAATATTTTTTCCGCCATAATCAAGTATACACTTATTAATTGGAAATAAACTCTTTTCTCAGTATACGAAGTAACTTTGATCGAACGAACGAAGTATTCACTAAACTGACAAGTTTCTAGAAAATCATAAACGGAATCAAGGAATTTTACTTCCAAATTTGACAGTGATAAAACATTAATCGCTGTTTCTCAGAATTTCACATACATTACAAATTCTGTTATAGTGCACATTATAGTGCACGCAGTTCGGGTGGTACGTTTCGGCAAACGAGGACTGCTTATAGTCCAGTCAAACTTCCGTTTAACCTTTATGTGACTGAGAAGGTACCCGGGTAACTTTTATATTTTTATACAGTGTTCATTTGCGTATTAAGAGCTGTTGTGCGTGGTGGTTCTGCGAGATCTCTAAAAACTGGCTATTTAATATATTATGTAACATTTTTTGGTCACTACAATTATTATTTTAGCGAGAAATTATTATTTGAAATGTTTACACCCTCTAATGACGGTTTAGGTACCGGGGTACTTTTACGTATTTTCCACAGAATTAATAATATTATGATATAAAAAACAAATAAAATGTTTTCATTTTATTTTTATTGGCTAAGAAGTATGTAATATAAAAATAATATATAAATTATTATAAAAATCTAATCAGCTTGTAGATTACAAGTTTCGCAAACGGTCTTGCTCACAGAATGTTCATTGCAAACTGGCTTTATGCAAGAAATGCACGACTTTCTGGTTTTGCGTTGTTTGTGGCCCAACTCTCGACATAAATAGCAACTTCCAACAACGGGAATGCGTCCAGATGCGTCACGAAGTTGCCGATCCTTGTCTACTTCGACAGGTTGCATTATTTGATGGCCAAGTACCATTTCTATGGAATTGCGTGTAAAATGATTTCCAATTACTTTAGGAATTTTGCTCCGAGTTTCCACAGCAGGCATGCATAGTTGTTTTGCGAGTTCTTTTAGAAATCTGCGTCGTCGGTCAGTAGATCCAAATAATTGGGGATGGTGTTCTGTGTATATAATGTATGCAGCCAAAGCAGCTATGTCAACCATATTGTAGAAGAATGCCAATGTCCAACGATTCGTTCTACGCTTTACAGTATACTCTGTTAACATTTTATCCATTGTGTCGACGCCTCCTTTTGTTTTATTGTAATATTTTATAATAGCCGGTTTAGCAGACGCTGTTTGCTCTACTTCGCCTGTCATATGCATTGATGATAAAAGAATTACCGACTTACTCTTTTTGGGTACATAAGAACATACAGTTGCTTCTTTACTAAAAGCAAAATTGGTAGATGAAACAGCTCTGTTCTTAGATGGCTGCATGTTAGGTGGCAAGAATTTTTTGTTTCTTCTGACGGTCCCTACTAAGGTCAAATTCCAGGAATTCAATGTTTTCGCTAGTTGCAAACTTGTAAAAAAATTGTCCGTTGTTACGTTCCTCCCAGAGCCTTTATATGGGGCAACTAACCCCAGAACTGTATTCTCACCAACATTGACTTGACGCTCAGTATGTGGCAGCTTCCCAGTGTAAAGTTCACCTAGCAATGGATAAGCTGTAGCTGTATCGCAGGCCCAAAATACTTTTATCCCATACTTTCCAGGTTTTGATGGGATGTATTGAGTAAATTTTGTTCGTCCTCTATAAGGAAACAGTTGTTCGTCCACTGTGATGCATTCATGTGGTTTATAGTTATTTTGCAAATTTGAATTCAACATTGACCATATGTCACGTATTGGAGCAGCTTTATCGGTTGCACTGCGTTTTTCACGAGTACTCTGATTATCGAAACGGATAAATCTTAGAAATAGTTTGAAACGGTCACGAGACATGGCCGCACGGATAAGAGGGAAGGATTCTAACTTCTCCACATTTCAGATATGTGTTCTTTATTGGATCTATGCACACCACTTGCTAGAAGAATACCGAGGAATGCATCGAATTCCTCTTCAGTTAATTGTTCGAACTTTTTTGGCTGTGATCGTTTGGGATCTGGATATTTTTGGAGTAGCTTATTGTAATATTCAGTTAATGTTCTGCCTTTTCGGTTAGTTTCTCTTAGAATTATGTCACACATTTCAGTAGACATAATAGATTTAAAAACTTCCTTTGCTGTGAGAACAGCACTGCAAGCTTTTGGCCCGCCTTTTTGGCGCAACATATTACGACTAATTGTTTGACCTTGGGGCAATGGAGCGGTATACCACGGGGTCCCGTCTCTGCCTTTCAAATTTTCAGGTTGTGCGAATTCTGATTCTTCCTCGACGCTTTCGTCTGAATCCGACTCTCCTTCTTCTATTATAGGCTCTTCCTCGGCATCAGAATATTCGGATTCGATCCTTGCTGTTTCTGGAATATATTCCTCTTCATCAGAAGCAACATATGGCTCTTCTTCAGACTCCGATTCTTGTAACATCGCCCTCATTTCGGCAGGTGCCAACCTGCAAGAATGTCCCAGTTCAAAATTGTCACACAAAACATTTTGCTTTATTAGAAGTACTAACAAAATTTGGCAGTAATATTTTCATATACCGCCATCTTTTCTTCTCGATGTGTCACAAAGTCACAACAACATAGAATAGGTATTTTTATATAGAACTTCTTTATTTATTGCCATTTATTAGATTTTTTCGCAAGAAAAGAATAAAGCTGAAAAGCATCCTGTCATAAGATATTTTTTAGTTTTGATCAACTAAACCAGAGCAACTTTTTCAATAAATCTCAATATTGAATAAATAGAATTTTTCCTTGCAAGTGTGGAAAACGTATTTTCCACACGCGTTAGGAACAACTTATTTCTATAAGCGTGCGGAAAATTCAATTTTCCACACTGATCTTAACGTGGAAAATGTTTTCCGCACTAGTTCTGAAAAATAAATTTTTCACATTAAGATCTGTGTGGAAAATTGAATTTTCCGCATAGAAAAAATACTTTTTCAACTTTTACTTCCTTCCAGAAATTTGTATTCAAAATGAATAAAATGATTCATTTTTTACCTCTTATTCCGCCGTCGTACTGCACTAGACTCTTGACTAGGGCCAGCATCAATATCTGCCATCTTGAGACAAACGATAAACAGTAAATTTCTACTTATTACGACCACTCTCTCCCAACTTGTTTACACGACAACGTAAGACGCACTACTGACTCCCGCACAGTTCGCTGTTAGACTTGTTCAGACAGGTCGCCGTTAGACTTGTTCAGACGGGTCTAACAATAAGGTTGGCTACGTAACTTTCAGTGCGTAAAGTACTGCGCAAGATTGAGATCAGCAGCGTGCATACAAAAATTTGTAATAAATTCTTATTTTCAACTACAAATACGTTTTCCACTATATTTATAGTAAATACAAACTTTTTAAGTAGCTAATTTCAACTTAAATCATAGTTGGTACCCGGGTACCTACAGCGTCATTAGAAGGTGTTTTTTTTCCCAGTCACATAAGGGTTAAATCGAAAAATGAGACATAATGGAGAAAACTTGGGAAAAGGTGTGTTTTGATGTTATTAATGGAGGGAACATATTAAAAGAAGAATCCCCCCCCGGCGAAGTGTGTAAAAAAATTATTTATTGTTGAAAAAATCGGTTCTTCGCTAATATTTTGAAAACTACGTGACCTATTAAAAAATAGTTAAGACAAAAGTTGTAGATAATAAAATTATCTACAAAAAAGCTATTACACTTTTTACCCTATCTTCAACGCCTAACAAGCTAGGACGTCCAGATGAGTTGAAATGTTCAAATATTCATAACAAATCCAAAAATTAAGATTTTTGCAATTTTCTTTTTTGTAACCCATTTAGAAAAATCTCATCATTTTTCCTAGCGAAACCAAATTTTGATTTTCATTGTTGTTTACACATGATTGATTTTTAAAGTTTTAAATGCTTGAATTTACATAGAAATTTGCAATTACAAATTTTTAAAATTATACCATCGTTTATTTTGGATTGTTTCTGAATAAAAAGATAAATAGCAATTCAACGTGTCTCATCTGGTTTGCAAGATATGCTAAATTGAAAAGGAAGGAGATTTATGCGATGATCACCACTGACTACACAAACTGTGCCAAACATATAGACGTTTGTGTGCGCGCGCTGCTGCAGTTGTCTGCGAGTGTTAGTGAGGCAGAGGGTTGGTCTCGGCGTTTCGGAGTAAACCCCGCCGCACATTGCAGGGGATTCGTAGCATCGTGACCATGAATACCTCGCCAACCTAGTATACCTAGTAGCCCACAGGCAGTGTGCATTATCTTATTTCCATTAGCTATTTTCCAGCGCCTCCTAGGTAAACGGTTCTATTTTTGGTTGATCAACAAAATTGATTCAATTTCATTGAACAGTGCTTGAAGAAACAAATTTTTGAAAATCGCGTCACGCGCGCGTTCCAAGTGTCTGGAATTGGCGTACATTATATCACCAATGCTTCGATAGCGCAACGGTCAAGTTGCCGAGCTGGGAGTCTCGATGTCGTGGGTTCAAATCTCGTTGGTTTTTTTCTTTTTTCTTTATTAACTCTTTTTTTTTCATTTGATTGCACCACTTCTTGTTATAGAAAGTGGTTTACATTACCGAATAAAATAATAGTTTCAATGTTTTTCATAGTTTTACATTATTTTCTTCCTTATTGAGGTGAACCAATATTATTTGTAACAACAGTTGGAAACATCGTTGCGTTTTTTTACTCTTACATTTCGTCATAGGAATTTTTGGCTGCCGAAGATTTTGTTCATAATTTTGGGTGATAGATGTCGAAAAAACATTTGAAGCACACCGTATTTTGACACCATAAGCATTTATTTTGACGAATGGGATTTTGCCACATGCACATTTACACTTTAAAAGCGTTATGGAAAAGCAAATTTCATTGTTTCATTCAGTGTTTCAAATGTTTTTTCGACAATTATCATCGAAAATCATGAACAAAATTTTCGGCAGCCAAAAATTCCCATAACAAAATGTAAGAGCAAAAAAACTGCAACGATGTTTCCAACTGTTCTCATAAATGATATTCTGCCCTGCTAAGATAGGAAGTCATATGTGCAAAAACATCGATTTTTGCTTTTTTGGCTATTTGAACATACCGTAATGTGTTAAAGTGTAGATACGACTTCCTGTCGTAGCACGGCAGTATTGGTTAACCTCAATGAGGGAGAAAAAAATG
This sequence comes from Xiphydria camelus, assembly GCA_963678675.1. NCBI lineage: Eukaryota > Metazoa > Arthropoda > Insecta > Hymenoptera > Xiphydriidae > Xiphydria > Xiphydria camelus. The sequence goes on along the minus strand of OY783192.1, from coordinate 25,917,764 downwards.
TAAAACTATGAACAAAATTGAAACTATTATTTTATACCATAATGCAAACCACTTTCTTTAACAAGAATGGGTTGCAATCAAATGAAAAAAAGAGTTAACAAAGAAGAAGAAAAAACCAACAAGATTTGAACCCACGCCATCGAGACTCCCAGCCCGGCAACGACCGTTGCGCTATCGAAGCATTGGTGATATAATGTACGCCAATTCCAGACACTTGGAACGCGCGCGCACGACGCGTTTTTCCGAAAAATTTGTTCTCAAAGCACTGTTTCAGAGATGATTTTTTCTCATAAATATGTTCAAATAGCCAAAAAAACAAAAAAATCGTTGTTTTTGCAGATACGACTTCCTGTCTTAGCACGGCAGAATATTATTTGTGAGAACAGTTGGAAACATCGTTACATTTTTTTTTGCTCTTACATTTCGTTATGGGAATTTTTGGCTGCCGAAAATTTTGTTCATGATTTTCGATGATAATTGTCGAAAAAACATTTGAAACACTGAATGAAACAATGAAATTTGCTTTTCCATAACGCTTTTAAAGTGTAAATGTGCGTGTGGCAAAATCCCATTCGTCAAAATAAATGCTTATGGTGTCAAAATACGGTGTGCATCAAATGTTTCTTCGACAACTATCACCCAAAATTATGAACAAAATCTTCGGCAGCCAAAAATTCCTATGACGAAATGTAAGAGTAAAAAAACGCAACGATGTTTCCAACTGTTGTTACAAATAATATTGGTTCACCTCAATAAGGAAGAAAATAATGTAAAACTATGAAAAACATTGAAACTATTATTTTATTCGGTAATGTAAACCACTTTCTATAACAAGAAGTGGTGCAATCAAATGAAAAAAAAAAGAGTTAATAAAGAAAAAAGAAAAAAAACCAACGAGATTTGAACCCACGACATCGAGACTCCCAGCCCGGTAACTTGACCGTTGCGCTATCGAAGCATTGGTGATATAATGTACGCCAATTCCAGACACTTGGAACGCGCGCGTGACGCGATTTTCAAAAATTTGTTTCTTCAAGCACGGTTCAATGAAATTGAATCAATTTTGTTGATCAACCAAAAATAGAACCGTTTACCTAGGGAGGCGCTGGAAAGAAGCTAATGGAAATAAGATAATGCACACTGCCTGGGCTACTAGGTTGGCGAGGTATTCATGGTCAAGATGCTACGAATCCCCTGCAAAGGAATAGTTACTCCGAAACGCCGAGACCAACCCTCTGCCTCACTAACACTCGCAGACAACTGCAGCAGCGCGCGCACACAAACGTCTATATGTTTGGCACAGTTTGTGTACCGTATGTCCGTCTCTGTACTGGCCAGTTTGAAAGTTACCTTCGGATAGGCTTGGTCGGTAATCGAGACACATTTACCGTAATTATAATTATTTTCGTAATTTCCATTATTCGCAAATTCTCAATTTCGAGGTTAGACGCCTCGATCTCCCGAATTGACATCAACTCTAACTGACAACTCGACTTCTACCGTATTAAATGACTCGAGTACCGACCAAGCCTATCCGAAGGTAACTTTCTAACTGGCCAGTACAGAGACGGACATACGGTAGTCAGTGGTGATCATCGCATAAATCTCCTTCCTTTTCAGTTTAGCATATCTTGCAAACCAGATGAGAAACGTTGCATTGCTATTTATCTTTTTATTCAGAAACAATCCAAAATAAACGATGGTATAATTTTAAAAATTTTTAATTGCAAATTTCTATGTAAATTCAAGCATTTAAAACTTTAAAAATCAATCATGTGTAAACAACAATGAAAATCAAAATTTGGTTTCGCTAGGAAAAATGATGAGATTTTTCTAAACGGGTTACAAAAAAGAAAATTGCAAAAATCTTAATTTTTGGATTTGTTATGAATATTTGAACATTTCAACTCATCTGGAGGTCCTAGCTTGTTAGGCGTTGAAGATAGGGTAAAAAGTGTAATAGCTTTTTTATAGATAATTTGATTAGCTACAACTTTTGTCTTAACTATTTTTCAATAGGTCACGTAGTTTTCAAAATATTAGCGAAGAACCGATTTTTTCAACAATAAATAATTTTTTTACACACTTCGCCGGGGGGGATTCTTTTTTTAATATGTTCCCTCCATTAATAACATCAAAACACACCTTTTCCCAAGTTTTCGCCATTATCTCATTTTTCGATTTGAACGGAAATTTGACTGGACTGTTATGTATTCGCAGTCCTGCACCTTTCCCGGAAGGCTAATTAGCGAACGAATTGTAATGAACCACTTCTCGCAGATACCGCTATATTTCGAATGCATTCGAAATGCATTCAGCTTTGTAAAGGAGAGAAATGACGATTTCAATAGATAACCGAATATTTCGGTAAAGGTTCATTCCGATTCGTCCAGTAATTAACCCTTTCATGAAAGGTGAGGGACTGCGAACTCATTAGCAGCCTGGATTCGCCGAAATGTACTGCTTCGCTGATGGCGAGATGAACCCTAGTTTGACGAAGTATTTATGATCGCGATGCTATTGGGTTGGAAAATAAGTTCGTAGCGTTTTCTTTTATTTTCTTTCATTTTACAACAATTTGTTTGCTGTCCCACAAAGTGTTTATATTCATTCGAAAGAGCTCTTTCTGATCTACAAAACTGTTATAATTGTTTATTCGAATAACAAGTTTTTATTATTTTTCAGGCTTAGAAATGGAATATCCAGGAGGAAAAAATCAGAATTTTCGACATCTTTTTTATCAAAGACTCGCCTATAACACCTTCTCCGTATACGGCAGTTTTTTGACCTTGATGAAAAGCAAAGAAAAGCAGATGTCGAAACTGCTGATTTTTGCCCCCGGGATATTCCATTTCTAAGCCAGAAAAATAATAAAAAGTTTAATAATTCGAAATAACAATTATAACAGTTTTGTAGAGCAGAAAGAGCTCTTTCGAGTATATATAAACATATTGCCAAACAACAAAATAGATCGTTGTAAAATAAAAGAAAACATAATTGTGCGACGGAACAGTCTCGGCGACGCGAGTATCGGCCATACTTGTGCATGCCGGTCGCATGCCACCGACGAAAGTCGCGTCGCGTGGTGTGTGTACACTCGTCGAGTATCGGATACCTGCGTAGCGTTGTGTGCGAAGGGCCTAAGTGGAATGGGACAGGGTCGAGATCGGTGTATGAGTGAGGCACGCACGGTAGCACTGGAGTGTGTGGGTTTCGTTACGGTTTTTGAGGAATTTTCGTTGCATACCACGCTTTTAGTCCCCACAGCAAAGAAGTTTCACTTCAAAAATTTTTCTGAGTGCAACGTTTTTTACATGATCAGCTGACTGCGTCAGCTTCGCCCCGCGTCCGCGTCGCGTTCGCGACGTCAACAAGAACCCACACAAGACATTTTCACAAAATATAAATTAACTGTCACACAAAACACAAAATGAAGAAGAGAACAAAAGATACGAGCTAGCTCAGTCAGCTATTCATGTAAAAAACGTTGCGCTCAAAAAGATTTTTTAATTAATTTAACAAAAACGAGACATCGTAGAGCACAATATCCTACATCAAGTTTGTAGAGAATTTTGTACTCTATAGGTAATGTGGTAGGTATTTTTTTTTGTTACAAACTCTTTGGGTCTAAAGGGAACACGCCAAAGTCGATGAGGGCTCAATTGTTAATAGTTTTTGTTAATTAAATTATTACAGGACACCGGGATCACAATTACAAAAGCATATTCTTATTTCGGGGATCTTTATCTATCGATCGGTATATATAATATGTAGTACATGCTACGGAAAATTTTTAAGCAATAACAAGCTAAATTGACGACACTAATTGTTCTAAATATTGTAATACGCGCAAGTGGTGCGAATGTTTCATTGTAATCTAAGAAATATGCTTGGCTAAAACCACGAGCCACTAATCTCGCTTTACGTTTAGGGGAACTTGGGGATATATGCCTACACTAAGGAAAACTGAATTTATTGACTAAAGTTATGACTAGGCAATGAATTTCTAAGAAATAATTCGATCTCTGTAGTTTCGTTTATCGTTTTAATACATTTTAAAAGGTTTAATAAGCATTTCTATTTGGGTTTTGTTAGTGTTTTAATACACAGGCGTTTAGCCATTTAACCCATACTATATGGGGTTTATGCCTACATGTTTGGTATTTATGCCCATATATGTAGTATTATAGGTTTGGCCTGGACGATTATAAAAGTCATACTTTTCAAAAGTTTCGTGCAACAATTTAAAATAACACAGGTTTACAAAAAAAATAGTCCGGACTATTTGACCGGACCATGGTATTCCGAGGTATTTTTGCGTCCTGAATCCGATCCCGAGGTCATCTGAGCCCCATCACGTCAGAAAAACGAGATTTCAAGGTCATTTAGAGGTTAAAATGACCATTTTTTGGAACCGGACCCGGGACAATTTCTCAAGCGACCTGTTGAGTTGGAGAGGGTAGCTGTTTAGGTCTTGAATATCTTCCAAACATTGGAATGGAATCCTAAATCTCGACCGGGACAGTCACAGAACCACCCCAGTGGATAAAATGTTGCCACGATCGTTGTATCTCGCGGATTACGATCTCCCTGTCAAGGCATCCAATTCCGGCAATCCGTTCACTGTGGCATATTGACAGTGGACCCAGCACTGACCCTAATGGCCTTAGAACCTTGGAGTCATGCTCTGGGTGCTGCTCAGGGCAGTCCCATTTCCTTATTTATTTATTTCGAAATCTCGTTTTTCTGACGTGATGGGGCTCAGATGACCTCGGGATCGGATTCAGGACGCAAAAATACCTCGGAATACCATGGTCCGGTCAAATAGTCCGGACTTTTTTTTTTGTAAACTTGTGTAATTTTCGACTTCTTCACGACACTTCCGTTTTGCTCGAACTAGTGATAAACTTTCTGCTTGCCTAATGCTCAGCTCTTGGTTTCTCTCTAAGAATGAATAAAGCCAGTGCCACCCCGCAGAATCTTCATTCGAATTATTGCTCAAAAACTTTTTCTCTAACCTTCTTCTTCCTTTCTTTTTCCTAGTTTTTTTGCAAACTCAAAAGCGAGAGTCATAACCATTTTACGACATGGCGCAAAACTGGCGGCTTCTAATCTCTGAATGTAAGCAATTAGTCTTTTTTCATGTTCAAACTAACACCCAGCAGCTTGTTTTAGACCATAGAGTGTTTTGTTAAGTTTATACACATAATTTTCTTTGGCTTCAATCCCTTATGGAATTCTCAGGTATATTTCCTCTTTTAATGAACCGTTAAGGAAAGCTGTTTTCACTTCCATTTGATGAATTACCTGCGTCCGTGTAGCAGTTGTCATGACTCTTTCGAGGGGTAAGGTGCTGGTATACTTGATTCGTGAATTCCCGTATAAGCATAGAGTTAAAAATGAGGTTAGTTCAGATTAAAAATGATCTTTCTACTATAATTTTTCGAGTGGACTGCTTAAGGAATTAATCTCTCTTAGATGTAAACATTTAGACAAATACTAAAGTGTGAAATTGATTAAGGGAGAGGTGCGCACTTAAGCGGAAATCGTTATAGCACTTATAGCATTGTTGACAATTTAAATGTAAATACCGTAACGGAACTGCTATTTAGTTTACTCTCAGCACGTAAATCAATTTTAGGAAAAATAAAGTATTTAAATCTCAATATTGCTGAAAGTAATAATACTGCTCTTGCGCACCATTCCCCGCCCTTGCGGGTAATCATGCGCAACAGTTGGGGAATGGTGCCCACACATTAAAAGTATTATTAGATAAAATCAAAACTTAGGCTCTAAAAACATTTATTGTGTGAAGTTTTGGAACATAAAAAGAGATTATAATAACTCCTACTTTGAGCATAGGTCACATTTATAGTTTTTCGGGGTATCTGAGCCAGTACCTACACTCGGCATGATTCCAAAAGTTGAGCAAAGGACACATCTGTACCATAACTCGTTGTTTGCCAAATTCGCCGCAAACACCACAAACCTCGTTCGGTTTCTCTGGCTGATTCAAAGGTGACGGTATGAAGGTCAGCCCAACATGCGCATCATTACCCCTTTAGATATTAAATGACAAACTTTAAGACAGTTAGCAAATTACTTAACATAATAATGCAAAACAAGCATCAATAGATGCACAAGATCGTACTTTTCCATAAAATAAATACCTATATCATATCGATTAGGGAAACAAAATGGACTCACCGTCTTATTTTCCGATATAAAAAACTTATACAACAACTGGCTTGATTTCAGATAAACAGGGCTTGTTCCGTGCAAACGTATACAACTGGTATGAATAATAGCGTGAGTGATCCACAGTAGGGAGGAGAGAGTGCGTTACTGGTCGGTTGCGCTTAATTAAGGGGTTAGGTCCACTTGTGGCAAGCGAATGTACGAGATTTTCTCCATTTTTGTTCGGCAGCATAATAAATATGTATTTGAAAACGATTAACACTGTCGATTAGTACACGTTATCAAGTACTTGTACAAATTTTTTCATAAAAAAATATTCAAAAATGGCGGAGCTGCAGCTGTTTTCCGGAAGTCCCTTTTTTTGAGCCTCACTGGCGGTGGACATAATAACTCGGGAACAGTTCATCCAAAATCAAAATTTGAAAAAGATTTGGTTAGTATAATATATTGTACCTATTGGCTTGTGCCTGAACGAAGGATTTGTCAAAATTATGATTTTTGGAAAAATGGCGGCACTTTTTAGAAAAAGTTACATTTTCGAAGGGCTTCAATTTTCGGTTTTTCCGGTCTAAACAATTTTTCCACAAACAATGAAAATCCTCCGTTCAAGCACAAGCTATTATCATGATAAACAAGCAGAAACAAATTTGGTGATGATCGATGTACTAGATTTTGAGTAATCTTGTCAACCGCAAAGGTATTCTTTGAAAAACACGATTCTGAGATAATTGCGTTTAAAGTTTTGAGCTACGCGGCCGAGCGGCGAGGCGGCACGCTATAAATGCCTATAACTCCGGTTCTACTGCTCTGACCATTATAAAATTTGGTGAGGATATTCTTGAAGCCTTATTGTTAACGAATATGCAATAAAAAATTGTTCGATTCTCCCGACCCTGACAAGTGGACCTAACCCCTTAAAAGCCCACGGAATATGAAATAGTTTGATGCGCATGATTACCCGACGCGTACGATACCCCCACTCTCCCCTACCGGTTTAGTAGGCTATTTACCCATGTTGTTGTTTTTGTCGGTGTTTTCGTCTTTTGTGAGTTAGTAATTTATGATTAAAATTTTGATGGTTCGGGGCAAAATCCGCGGCTCTATGATGTACACTATTAATATGTTTAGAAGCTTGTTAAGTTCTTTTACTCTTTTATTTTATTTTAAAAACGTGTGCCTTATTTTTAACTAAAGAAGCGTTAAAAACTTATGTCTAACGAAGTTGTTGGTATTAATATGTAAGTAGATACTTATAGCTATCATCTATTTAGTTAAGCATTCGTTCTACTGAGTAGTTTCTTATTTTAGTGTATAGAAAAAATGTAGGTATATCTAGTTACCAAAAAAAGTGTTGTCTAGTATTGTAAAGTGTTGTAAAAAAAGTTTATCCACTGATTTATTTAACATCAGGACTTTTACTCCATGAATAGGATTTTTGCCCCACAGACATAGGACTTTTACCCCAAACTATGGGGCAAAAGTCCTAGTTTGCAAGAAAAATGAAACTTAAGGTATAAGAAATTTATATATAGTTTCTTTGATTATGACCTATAGAATAAAGTAGTAATATAGGTACATTTTAACTACACACATACGCAAAAACATTAATTAAATTCTAAAAAATGACACAACATTCTGACATTTATTCCTTATAGGTGCGGGCTTCTGCCCCCCCATCTACGCTATGTAATTTCTACAATAACAACAATGGAGAAACACTGAAGCTGGCAGTGTTCTTCTATCTTCCCGAATACGAAGGACTCAAGGATGCGGCGTTTTACACGAGATGGCAGTACATATTAGGAACAGGGTAATATTTGGCATAGATACCTACTTTATGGTTTTCCATCAGCATCAAGTTTGAAGGTGAGTACCAATTTACACAGTATACTATATTTTTTTCTGTTAGGCACAGTATGTTTCGTTTAATCCCATGTTTCCCCGAGTCGAAATTTTCAACCTATTTTAAACCTCAAGACCCTATTCTCTTTAGGTTTTGCAGGTTTACATTAGGTCATAATTCACATATATTTAATATATAATTTAAAACCTAATCTAAACCTAAAAATGGCACTTAATTCCAGTTATGCCACTTTTAGGTCATGATTAGGTCTATTTCAAAAATTAAGAAAGCCTCAACATAACCCACAAGACCTAAATGGCAGTAAATATCGCCGGACCAATTTTAAACCTATATAACCTAAAAGGTGCTGTAGTTCGTAAAATGGGGTGAAATTGTGCCGCGTGTGGTGAGAATGTGCCGCAAGGATTTTCTACGTATCTTTGAATTTGACGGCTCGAATTTGGTATTGTAAGATGTACCGGCATTTACTTCATTAGAGAGTAAATGCCGGTACATCTGATAATACCAAGGTCGAGCCGCCAAATTCAAAGATATGTAGAAAATCCTTCCGGCACATTCTCACCACACGCGGCACAATTTCACCCCATTTTAGGTATAAAAAAAATATATATGTTATGAATTAATTGAAATTACATATAAAACAATTTATTTATTGATAAATTTCTTTATTTTAGTATTCATACAAATCCCACAGGCGTTTGGAACAAATCAATGAAAGCATTATTGAAAAAATATCGATTCACGAATAAATATTATAAAAAACCTCAGAATAATTTTTAGGCCGTCTTTTTGCGTTTCGTTTGTAGATTCATTCTATTGCGAAGTGCTTTGCGTTTGTTGTATGCCAATTTATTAATTTCGTTGATGAATTTTTTTTTTATCCACGGTTGGACAAACTCGCTTAAGGGGTAAGGCCACCATGTGCGTCAAGAAAGAAGGACGATTTTGTGCATTTTTTTTTAGGAGTAGTGTAAAAGCTATAGAATTTTCTTATAAAGTACTTTATCAAGTATCTTCAAAGCTACTAAAAAATATTTTGTTTTTAATTTTTGGTTAAGAAATGGCCGTTCCAGGGTCGTATCGTTTATAAAACAAAAAGTTTACAACTTATCGAAAAACCCCTACGTGGTCTATTAGATTATATAGGTATAAAGATACCCTCAAAATTGCAAGGCAATCGATAAAGATTTGTAGCCGCTATCGGTTCGCCCGATTTGAAATTTCGTGTTCTGAGAAAAACGCGTTTAAAGTTTTAAGTAACATTTTACGGTCGAAAATTATAGTATACCTTTAATCCGCGATGCCTGCACCGTATAGTTGGCCTTCTATGTTAATGTTGAGTTCTTCTTCTTTTCTGGCTGATTTTGCGGCAATTCGAGCTGTTTTTGCAGCCTCAGTCAGCGATCGGTTCGAAAAATCGACGCGGAGTTCGTCCGCCTCAACGCAGAAATTGTAGCAATTCCTTCCAACTGTCATGTCCAACTGTCGTATAACTTGCATTATACTACAAATTCCATCGTTGAAAGTGCACACGGCAAGATTCCCAGCAATATCCAGTACGGTTTTTCCGCTTGACGTAGATTTTGGGGACATTGACCACACCGTTGCGTTGAAACTTTCATTGCTATTTTGCGTAAAACCACCTAAGCATCGATTTAGAAGGTCGTCGCTGCTCAACTCTTCGTAGATTGGTTTAATTGCGTCGAAAACTGTTTTCGATAGAGCCGGCTTGTGTAAAAAAGTACTAATTTATGTATTGGTGGCTTTTGCCTTTTGCCACGAACACCATGAATTTTCACCAGCTGGACACTTGCTGTGTTGAGGATTTTCATTCGTTGACAGCTTGTGATATAACGTCGCCCAAATTTCATTTCTCATTTTTTCCACAGAGTCGTGATTTCTGCGAATAGCCAAACCATAATAAATTGAGAGCTCGTCGACAAGTTTATTTGTTAATTTTCCTTTTCCGCCGAGACCGCGTACGTTCTTTTTTAAATTTCTTAGTCTAGTGCCCATTCTTTTCTGCACGTGATCGATGCATTCTTTTTTATGTATAACAAAGCTTTCATATGGTTCAGACTTCAAAAGACCTGTAAAGGTTTTACTATCGCCATCTCCAATGTAACTGCCGTATTTTACTTGATATAAAGTTTCAGAGCGCTGAAACATTTCGATAACTGCATCTACCTCCATTTTACCAGCCGACCCCGTGTGATTTATTTGACAATCATTTTGATGTATTTCAAGCCACTCATCATACTCTGCAGTATCACTTATTTTTCTCCAATATTCGCACGCCTTGCAGTAACTGGATTTTATAATTATATCGATTACTTTCCCAGTATTCCATCCGATCAAAGACACCAAACCGAACAATGATGAAAATCCCCGCTTTCTCCACGAACCGTCTCCTGATACTATCAATTCATTTGGTAAACCTTTTCTTGCATTTTCTTCTTTTTCTATTTTTACTGCATTTTCCATGCTAGCCTTGGAAACGCGTTCAGTAGCATCACAAATAATGTTGACTACTTTATCATAAAATGAGTGAAATATTGGCCGAGGAAGTTCCATAAAAGCACAGAACTTCTTCATTCCGTGTAAACCTACTCCAAGCAGTCGCATGGCTATAATAATTCTTCTATTGATGTCATATGCTTTGTTATTGATGAGTGGACAATTTGGAATTTCAGTTTTCGCACACTTTTCACAAGATAGAACTATTTTAAAACCAAGTCCGCGTATACTACTTTCAGTAAATGTGACGCCTGAGTCGCATATTTTACACTTCACTACTGACGAAATTGTTGAAAAAACAGCCAAAAAATTGATGAAACGATAACCGAACGATGCATCAACTTCGATATTACGAGCATCGCCACTTAGCTTCAATTTCCTAGCGGACGTGCCGACGCTTTCGGAGGAATCGAGTGCCTCCGCTTCATAACGGTTTGCAGGTCGCTTTCGTGACATAGACGGCTTTTTAAACAAACTTCTTCCACCTCGTTTAGCTTTATAGCCACCATATTTCGATTTATCACACATTTTATTCACTAATTTCAGTAACTCGTAGTAAAAAGATAAACTGATGAAACACGAAGCAAAATCACGCACGCGGCGTCCGTCTGACAGCTAGAATGACTTTACATAAAATAAATGGCCGAATAGTACTGCTAATGACACGAGCCTCAACTCCGATAATACGTCTCAACATGCATTTAATTAACAGTTAGCCCACTAATCGGGGAGATCTCCCTATTCAATGTAGTTTGGCTCGCCCGAGCGCGGTGGAAACCGTATAGTTGGCTATGGCGCTAAGAGTTAATGCGCCGCGCGGCGTCTCTGTAAATTGACGTAAACGACCGATTCGAAATTTTTTTTGACTACGAAACCTTTTTTTTCTTATTCTTGAGGGTTTAAGGAAGGTTTTAAGCTAATAAAAAAAAAATCGATTTTTGAAAAGTTCCATGGTGGCCTTACCCCTTAACCCATTCTGTAAAGTAATCACAATTTATTAGTCGATAAGATATATTTAATGTATTTTAATTCAAAACTTTTGTATTTGATTTTACCATATAATCCTTTGAATAATCGATGATCGATTGCAGGACGACCACCACGTAAACCTTTTGCCGAATAATTCCGTAAGCTTGCTCCATAGACTTCAATCAGTATTTCACGTACTCCCTCCATCGCCTTCCATCGTTCTTCATCAGTCTCAATGTGCGTAATTTGAATGTTGATTACGGCGATTTTGGCTTTTGATAAATAAAATTTACTATTTGGCGATATCTCTTCCTGTAAAATTACATTTATTCATTATAAACATCTTTTCAACTAATTATATTGATAAATACTTTATCTCACGAATATTTTTAATTAAAATTTTATTTACCATGTACTCTGACGGCTCTAAATAAACTGGGTTCATCTATAAAAAAGTGAAAATAATACATTAATTAATTATATATAATTATAATTAAATGTTCATGAAAGTTTAAAAAAAATGATTTATCTGACTAAGGGCCGGTTTTACCAACAGGTATAAACGCGGTATAGCGCTATACTGAGAATATAACCATAAGGCTTATCGCTGGTTATATTCTCAGTATAGCGCTATACCGCGTTTATACCGTGTTGGTAAAACCGGCCCTATATAACTGAGAAATATTTTTTACCTCAATTTCTCCTTTTGGTTCACCAGTGTTCCCTTGACTAATTTCAAAAACATATCTCATGGCTTTCAGCAACAGTTCTTGGTGAGCAATGTCTCTCTCAGTCACTATTAAATAAAAAATATATTATAACTATGTATTACATTAATTAGTAACACGTATAATTACACAATTATTATTATGTAATGTATATTTGTTGATTAAATTCAGTTTCTGGAGTAAATATACCTTCCCAATTTATCATGCCAGCCATGGCTCGCACGGGTCCATCATCATTTTCTCCATCATCTGAATCTTCACTCTTATTTGATGTTTGGTCATCATCATCTGCGGATTGTGTTGATTGTGTTGTTGTTGTTGTGTTGTTCGTTAATATAAACTGATCTGCCTGAGCCTAGGGGTGATTTGTTATTTTCGTTGTTATAACCATTATTATCAAAATTATGTATATAAGAAGAGGGAGGTTGTGATTCGTCATTTTGTCTTACCGCATTATTGTTATAAGCATCTGGCACACAGGGCAGCTTATTTTGTGAAATTAATCGTCCTTTATCGTCAGTCAAATCTAGAAGATACTCGTTACTTCTATTGGAATCCATATTGAGTAATTCGTATGAGCTCCGTTCTTCTGTTGAGCTCTTAGACTTCGTTGTACACATGGGAGCTATTATTGTTGGCTCCAAGCTACTCAAATGCATCACATTACCAAATGAATCATAATATATGACATTGCCATGATCACTATTGAAATTTTGAGGTGACGTATGGTGTATTATATCGGTCGCTGAGTTTGTAGGCATGACATTTTCCGTGGAACATGAAGTCTCATATTCACCACTTGTCACTGTAGACACTTGGCAAAGATGAATTTAAAAAATTGCTGTAAATTGGTTTCTCCTGTAAAATCCGTTTAGATAAATCGTTCTTATGCAATTTTTTAATATTGCTCAATACTCTCGACTCTTGAGCTTTCTCTTTTTTTTTCATGCAGGATACTGGTAGAGAATATCTTCTTTGCCGGGTCGTGCAATTCTCCAGATGATGTTACAATCATTTGGTTCAGCTCGTCTTTTTCAGCTGAAAGAAACATGTGATTAGGACATGATAAATATCAGCAATAAAATTGATAATGATGAAGCATAAAATAGATGTGCCAAATATTTAGAATGAATGAAGTTTTTGAAATACAATTTTAATTATATTCACATGATGTTAGAAATGTGAATAAGAAAGAACAAAAAGATTGAAAACTGAGCTCGTTTTTTTATTTTACGAATCGTAATATACAAGTGTAATACTTACTGCCAATTGCGAGTATTTTAGCTGGCAATCGCATTGTTTTCCCTTCAGCTGTTTTCCATAGGAGGTTAACCGTACTTCCTATTTCTCGATTTCCTGGGATAGATGCCCAATCCACAACACTTGTCGATCCACAATTGGCCCACCAAACTAATGCGAATTTCTTTTTTCGTCCTTTAGCCATTATTTTTACTTTCTTGCACTAATTTTTTTATCGGAAACGCGCACCACTAATTTACCTGAAGCAAATAACTATACGCCTGTTGCGTATCTCGAAAGTGCGCCGAAAGCGCCGCGTAGTGGCCAAGATTGGCACAAATGGGTTACACTGTCAACCAATCAGGCCTTCCGGCTTGTGCTTATACAGGCAAATCTAAGTGTGCATGTGACCACACGTATAGTCGTACACCCCGTGCCGTGTAATCCAGTACGGCACTTTTTGCTCACCAGGCGAGTAAGGCGGCGCCACCACCGATGCGCAACAGGCGTATACAAGATGGCCGACGTGTGAGCCATCGTATTCAAACATGTGACTCTTCCTTGTATAGGGACTCGGATTCTGTCGCTGGTGACTTTCTAAAGTATCATTTTTAAACATACAAGCCAATGAACAATTAATTCTCATGCCCTCATTAGCTACGGTGGTGTCTATCCTCATTAATGAAAGCATGAGGATTGATTAATCAATGGTTAGTACATTTAAAAGTAACATTTAAAAAAGTTACCAGCGACAGAATCCGAGTCGAAGGTTGTAATGTCTAACGGTCGATAACCGTCAACGTATTTATCATATATTGATAAAACAGTTTTCACTGTGGAACGATAATTAATTATTAATTACATAAGTATTATTTCCCAAATGAAATTAACAATAGGGTTCAATTCCCCAAATGATTTCCAATTGATTCGTCTGTAATTTGACAATTTCTAATTAATATTTGCTAATATTGCTATGGTATATTAATTAACGTTTCCCAAAAACTGAAACTAATTTCCTAAATATCCCCAAACTGTTTACAAACGCGATAGGAGTAATTCCTGATTAATTATAAAATTATTGTCTGCTAGGCAGACAGTGGTAGGCATAACCTGTATGAAGCAAGTAACATAACCTATGTTAAGTTTTGACATTTGAAAGATCGGCACATGTGACAGAACATATAACATATGAAATCAGCTAACAATTCCATGAAATTCTGTAATCTTCTTTATTTTATAAAAATTTCGGAATGTGATTGCCAACGTGCTGTATGTAATTGTAACAACTACAGACTTTATGCAATACTGCGAGAAATCATCACCGATTATATTCTTCACACTCGCGGTGATCAATATGTACGGTATGTCCGCGATCATTTGAACCATAGGAAAATTGCGAGTTTTGCATGAGCACCCCTTTGGGTCTCCTCGTCCAATAGAATCACCGGAGAAGCGTGAATGCGCATGCGTAGTCATCCGCGAGTGTGGCGACGTCAGCAAGTTCAGATCGATTATTTCGATAACCGATCTGAACTTGCTGACGACGCCACACTCGCGGATGACTACGCATGCGCATTCACGCTTCTCCGGTGATTCTATTGGACGAGGAGACCCAAAGGGGTGCTCATGCAAAACTCGCAATTTTTCTATGGTTCAAATGATCGCGGACATACGGTATATGACACAAATGCCTTTCTTCACGTTGTTAAATCTACAAATGTAATGAAAATCATTTCAATCGATGACATTCTTACTACCTGTGTATATATGAATTGTAATAATGAGGAATACATCGCTATTCCTTTAAATAATGCTGAGTTGGAATAAAATGTTATATATTTAACATTATTAATCACGAAATGTTTATTAATTTATTTATTCCTGTATATAAAAGAAATTCATATTGATTAACAGTACCTTATTAAAACCAAAGAAACCTAATACTCAATAAATATCGCAAGAATAGGAGCTGGAGGTTTTGAATTGGTTTTGTTTAGGTTATTTAGGCTTTAAATAGGTCAAGACATGTAGTTTAGGCTTTGGATGTTTTAATTGGGTTTTGTTTAGGTTATTCTAGGCTTTAAATAGGTCTTGGTATGTAGTTTAGGCTTTGGATGTTTTAATTGGGCTTTGTTTAGGTTATTCTAGGCTTTCTGTAGGTTGAAAATTTCGACTCGGGTCGTTTTGAATGAAAGAATCATTCAATACGTTCGGCTATAGCATTTTGTTCGAGTGTACCTATACGTATGGTACAGTTAAATGGTACCTACTGTATTCCCGATTGCACACAAAAGGCTTTGAACTCATTTAACAGATATTCATTCTCGTTATCGCAATATAAATGAACAACCTTTAAATAAAAATGAGTTTAACTCTTTGCTTTAAAATCTTTAAATACCTACTTTAAAAACTTTAGATTTTTGTTCAAGTAAATATACAACTGTGTAAAATGTGTGAATTTATCTATGAAAGTTACAAAACATTTTTTATCATTAAAAGTTGGAGCTGTAATAGGCCCACACACAACAGCATGAATTATAAATAAAGGCCTCGTAACGTAAGACAATCTCGAGTCTTAGAAAACGGAAGTCGTGCATGTTTTCCAGAATCATAAGCTTCACAAATTTCATCTGTGGGATTTATTGTCTCTAATTATTTATAATTTTGAATTAAATTATTTCTTTTCCTTTGGAAAAATTTGTATTTACTGTATGTGGTCTAAACGATCATGCCAAATTTGGTATGTGTATAGTGATTTGTTTTTCTCAATTTCTAATTGATTACACATTCTTTTATTTATGATAAATTCTACACATATCAAATTATTTTGTGACTTGCCAAATGTAATGATTTTGTCGCCTTTCTTAATACTGGTTTTACTATTATCTGCAAAATATATGCTCAATCCTGCCTTTTATATTCGTTGTACTGAAAGTAGATTGTATGGTACATCTGGTGCACATAGGACGTTTTAGAGAACAAAAGAGGCGCCTTGTAGTACAATAGACGGGCTGAGAAAATCGACTTTGTTGTCATCTTTTCTTTACAAGAGTCCGATTTTAATTTTTTTTTAATACTCGGAAAAATATGTAGAACAGATGTTACATAAAGTAAATGTGTGCTTTTTAATATTTAATAAAAATGTATTTTTTGTACGGCTTCTTTTTAATATCTCGAAAACTATTGAAAAGTTATCGAGACATGCCGCGGAAAAAAATTAGAGAATTTCAAGACGAAACGATTGGTTTTTATCTCATTTTTCTACGATGAATAGTTCTCGGGATATTGCGTTTTGTATATGTAGTCCAGGCGTCAGGGGTTATTTAGCCAAAAAAATTGCGACAAAGCTAATTGTTATTAGAATCTCTTCGTTAATAAGTAAATAATAAATAAATAAAAAATGGATACAAAAATTCGGCCCGGAACATATTGTTTAAACAAGTTTAAGAAGCAATTTCGGGTTTTTTATGGAAATCTCGAAAAATACGCGTTAAATAAAAAAATAGTTAGGAACAATTTTGATCCTTGTAAAATTTGCAATAAAAAATGTCTACAATTTTTCCCGTAAAACCCATAGTTTTCAAAATATAGACCGCGTTGAGAGTCAGACCACTGATAGAGCGCTCTGTACTCGTATAATACTGGCTTCTGGTAGCATCGCGAACTGTCATAGTTATGCTAATTTTATAAGAAGGATGGATTAAGCTGAGAGAAAAGTGAAGAGGAATAAACAGATTTCATTTAAAGATCGCTTATTTGTATATTAACTATTTACTATCGGACTTTTTTTTTCTAACTGGAGAATCGTTGAAATCGGCAACTTCTTCAGGAATTTCCGTTTCAGTTGCCTCTTCAGCGTCAGATTCTTCGTCTGGTTGGACAGAAAGGAAGTTTTCCATGTCGATATCCACACATTCATCCACATCTTCTTCTATGTCAATTTCCGTAGAAATGTTAGAACAAGTGCGTCCTTGGCAGTGGCGACAAATCGAGGAGCAGTAGAGACCAACCTTGCGACAACTGCAATAACCAGAGCAGCCTTTGGTGCATTTACAGCAAATAATTTTCAAAAGTGCTTCAGGTGCAGGTGGTTGCATTGTAGTTATTGGTAATAGGCCGTTCGATGTTTGTTTCCACCCCCAGCATGTAGGTGATAATTGCTCTGCTAGCCAAGTCTGTATTTGATGCACTCTCTATGATATACTCTAAATGAGTGCTGTTGAGCAGCTTTACGTGTAGGCGGTAACGACGCTAGATTCATCGAGTTCTTCACCGTAGCTTTCTCAAAGCAGTGAAATCTGAACTCCTCCAAATACATTCCCAACTCGTGTCGTCCATATAATGCAATAATAAATTTCTGCGCTTCAAGATCCAAATGATCAGGATGAGCGCCTGACTGTAAGAATGGTGATAAAATGATCTTTAGTTCGCCGTATTTCTCCAGTGTCTTCACGAATTTTGTTTTTCCCTGGCGAAAAAATACTGATGTATCACACCCACTGAAGGCATGTACGAACAGCAGGTAGGGTTGCAAAGAAGGGTATTTTAAACTATTGGAGCTATGCAATACTTGTGTTGTCTTTCCTTTACCTGGTTTCATAAAATAAACATTAGAATTAGCGGAAGTCATAGATTTGATGATACTTCGATGGCAGCATTCACAATGAGTGTATCAGCATCTTCATACGCCTGTTTGCAAACGAATCCAGCCATTTGAAGCTTATCAGTTAGAAGTTGAATCAAGTGATTTTTATTGCGGTTATTGGAAAGGAATTTTTCTTGCGATGTGCCGGGGCCTTCACGGTTTCATCAAATACAATATCCGGACAACCCAGATGTTGTTGCCTACGTAGTCTTTCAGCATATTTCGTACTCTTCTGTGATGCTTCATCAGGGTATCCATCAAAACAAATTAGGCTATGTGAGGTTGAAAAGTTTTTTGTACGTACGTTACGTACTTTTCGATGATGTCCTTGCAGGTCTGCTGCTGTTGCCACATCACTCGATGAAGTAAGTAGCCACCGTCTATGATATGAATGATATCTGACGGCAGTTTGATAGTTGACGTCTCAAAACATTCATATAATACTGATTTTTTGTTTTTCCTCATTCCTTTTTCATCAAACAACGACAAGGGATACGGTGCCAATTCGTAATCAAAGTATAATTTCAATTCATCATCTGATTTTTTGGCTAGAGAAATTCTCTGAAAGAGTAGCAATGGATCAATGGACAGTATTCCGGTATCAATTTTGATTGACGAATTAATCTTTGAAATAGGCTGTACTCGGGCATTTCTAGACATTTTTATGTTTCCAAAGGTTTTCCCAGTCATCTGCTCCATCAATGATTATCCCACTTCGAAGGCGTTGTGACAATTTATGTTGTCAGTTCCCTTCAAGCCTGTACCAATTGACATTATTTCTGTCGACTCTGGAAAAGGTGAATGTGATGAAAACCAGTTCAGAAATTTCTTGACATCTTCCTCATCACGTTCAATCCTTGCTGGTCTGCCGTCTGAATGTTGTTCCGTTGTGCCAAAGTCAACATGACAAAATTCACTAATTTTATCAGTAATCTCTATTACTGTAGGCATTCCAAATACCCACTTTCCAAACACACTCTGCTCAGTTCCTCAACCGAGAGTGAATCCCCCGAAAGATTTAGTCCTTCATTAGAGTTTGTTCTATGGTCATATCTGGCCAGATACCTGACCAAAACTTGTCTGACTTCCTGATTGTGAAACACCCTTTGCCTACGAATTTATTATATTCCTCAGGAGATAGGTGATTCTGAAGTTGAAACATGTCTTGCAGATACAGCTGGCGCGACTTCGCACACAGAAAATGTCCACTGGCGTGAAAAATTGGCAACATCTTTTGGATTGTTTCTAAGTGGAGCTTCCAGTTTCCCATTCTCTCCGCTTCAATACATTGTTTGACAAGGGTGACCATTCGAAAATATTGAATCCATAATTTCGCCATAGGTCCGTTGTTCTCCAATCGATTCAAAGTGTCATTGAATTTCTCTCTAATTGATTGAATTGCGGCTTCTTCGGATTTGTCTAGGATCTCTTCAGTAGAAAGTAATATCTCCTCCATTGTCTCCTCTTCATTGACATCAAACGTTGTCTTTGTTAAGATGATGCGAGCTAAAGCTGAGTGAACTAGCAAATGAGCTCTGATTGCTCTAGCATAAACGTGTCCCATCAGCATTTTGTCCACAGATGAAGCTGCATAAGCCAGACTCAAGAGTTCTTTGAGACCACTTCCATCCATAATGAATCCTATAGATTCCAGGAATGACATAAGCAAATGAAAGCCACCAAGTCGAATGATTAAGCGACACTCAGAAGGGCTGATTCCTATTGACATTGCTATCTCTCGAGCCTTGTAATATAGAGGCTAGTCGAATGTTACGGAGCAAACTTTCTGTTTCCGTTCTATGCATTCAGTAGCAGACCGAATCAGAACAGTGTAAATTGTGTCATGATTGCCTGGAGGTGCATTGTGTTGAACAGAGCAGTTTTCCTTTTCCCGGGATGCGTGAGGGAGGGGTGACAAAGAAACAAAGGCAAATACTTGACTCGCCTTTTCTTTATTACAATTCTCGCTACAGAGAGAACTTCCACCTTTGCTCGCGCTCGTGGGGACACTAAACGGCAGATAGCTTGCTCGCGCCAACACACCCGACCGTCGCCGAGCAAACCCGATCTTGCGCGAGTGACACTCGCTCACGCACTCGAACGCAGCAGTGCTGCCAACGCATGAATTCGCGCATAGAGGGAATGTATAACAAACCATTCATATCAACACATTGATGAATGGTAAAAAGAGTATTCTTGACTTCGAGTAACTTAGATGGCTAGTTATTTCCTCCATAAATGCATGCCGCCCTGGAATCTTTAATATCTTATGTTTTTTTTTGCAAACAACCAGATGAAATCTGTAGATGACATTTTTATCTGATTGTTGATGGGATTTATTTTATTGATGTTACCAATTTCCACTATTTCAAGTCCATTTTTATTCTGCTTCTGGAAATGTTGAAGAGGAACAGTACCATACTTCCCGAGGTTTTCTGCATTAGGTATTTTTATCAATCTCGGGATGGCACCCTCAGTTATCACTGAATCATCTGGAGTAATGCATTCGATTCCTCCTATTGCATGAAAAGTATTTCCACCATCAAGAGTATTGACGTTATGGTCAGCTTTATCAAACACGAATTGGATGAATGCATCAGAAATTATGTGGGTTTGTGGGTGCAGAATTGCTGAAGTTTCAAAATGTACAGCCTCTTCATATGTTGCGGAAAATCCCAAAGAAGAAAGAAGATTCAAAAGTATTCTGGAACCGTATTTTCTGTTCAGAACTGCTGCTAATCCCACTTGCAGAGAGGAAATGAAAGATCTTGGTCGAGCTGATGCTATGACAGCGTGAGCAATAGAAAGTATTCTTGATGACCAATCTTTCAAAGTACCTTTCTTGTTTTTCAAGATAATCGTCTCTAACAATAACATCAGGGTGTCTGGTACATCGTCCTCAACACTGTTAAGAAATTCATGTGGAGAGGGGTAGGTACTTGTCTCATATAATTGAGATCTAATATTTTGGAGAATAATTTCAGCTGCTTCACGGACGATTCGTCGACGTTCTTCCTGTACGTTGTCTTTCCGACCATTGTAGAATGCCTGGGCAAGTATTTTGTGGCCCACATTGCAAAAATAGATGATTGGTTCCTTTTTTATTGGATGTTATGATTATTTCATCTTTATACCTATCTATTAACTTCTTTGTAATTGTCGCTTCAGTAGGAACATCACCTTCGTATTCCTGTACTATCTGACGCAAACTAAATTGACATTCTTCGACGTGGTTCTTCAAATATGTAGATATAAAGTCAATCACTTTAATGATGTTGGGATTCTCAGGGCGCCTTGCTGATTTTTCTGATTTACTTTTGTGACTCAGAAAGCTAATTGAACACGATTTATGATATCGACCGTCTGCTGCAACTAAACAAATGTTACTCGTACAAATGCTGCTCTCGTAAACAAATGCCTCTAACTTCACTAAAAATTGATAATTTTCGATGATCTTTTTTTTTGTTTTAAAGGGAATGAAATATTGCAATCGTTAGAAACAAAAACTTGTAAATTTTTTCGGTTGTAGGCCAGTTATCGAGAGTCAAGAATGCATTTACACGTTTTAATAGCAAAAACGCGTTTTCTCGTAGAAAATTCGACCTAGGTACTCCTTTTTTAAATACTCGATTGATAATAACATAATTCTCAAAAATTTTAATTTACCAAAATAAATAAGTATTGTTCTGTTTCGTAGTCGAGAAGCTCGAATTTAGCGTTTCTCGCAGGTACGACAAGGATAACACGACGTGAGTTCATGCGTCTCTCTCGGAGAGAGATAATCTCTTATTGCGCTTGATCTCGTGTGGAATTAAATCATTAAAAATAGCAATTTAACCTCAGTTTTCGATAATTTTTACTAATTTTAGTTATAATACTAATCAAAAAGAAAAATTACGTTCAAATTGGACGTGACAGGAGATGAAACAAAAAATTGTTTGAAGGTTTAATGATTTATTTGACTATTGTTAAAAGAATTAAGGCTTTATAGAATTACAAGAGGTTATTAAAACTGATTAAAACGTATTCAAAGTAATGAATTATATCTAAGGATATTCTGAAATTAATAATCTTCATCATCGTTTTATATGAGAGAGGCCGGTGTGAATTAGGTATTATTATTTCTACCCTGTAAGTCGTCCTCAATAATTATTATAGTTATAGTAGTTTTATTCCGTATCTATAGCTTCTTACAAACTTTTATACTATTTTACAGCGGTTCCACTCTATTGACATTTCTTTTATCTAATTACTTCATTTCATGCATTCCATCCATCCGCGACCTCTCATGTCTATACCCTTCTTGGCTCGTCTCCACTCTTATCTATTGTTTTCTGTGTTCTCAATAGGTAATTATATTTTCATTTTCAAATTGATCGTATAGTGGAATATCTATTAATATTTTATTGTTACACAAACTTTCCGAACAATGTTTGCAAAGGTTTGAACATAATAAACCTGATTTTATGCAACTTCATGTTCTTGGGCTGCATTTTTTCCTGCACTGGCATGTGATTAATCCTAATAAATAATCAGGAACTGGTGGCAAAAGAGTCATAAATGGAATAAGAACTTGACCATTTATCAAGTTCCCACCCCAAGAACATGCAGGTAAATAATTATTTATCCAACACTGAACCTGCCAATAAACTTTGCTAATATGAAATCGAGCTGCAGCTGATGTAGGGGGCAATGTAGCTACATATATTGAAATCTATTTTTCGTTTTAAGCTTTGGACATCATATGTAGCGTATCGCAGTTCATTTAAATCTTTCGCAAGTTTCTTATACATTCTTATTATTAATTGCTCGCCTGAGGTAAACAAAGCGTGTAGAGTAACATGAGCAGATGGTGCATAAAAAATTGAGAAATCGAATAACAGATTTTTTTTCCTTTTCAAATATTTTCAGTCGATTTTTGGATATTTTGAACAGAGAAGATGTAGTTTTACATCCCCATAATGCATGAATTACACAAAGATAAGGAGTTAACTTTTGATAATAACTGCGTAAAATCATTGAGGAATACCAAGTTTTATTTGGAACATGAAAATAAATATTTTTTTCTGAAGGAACAAAAGATACAGGAATGTACAAAATGTCTGCATTTTTGCTCAATATGTTAATGTTTTTAGTTGCTGTCCAATGCTCTATAGCTTCGTTTATCACCACTCTACTGACATCACAATCTTGGGTAATTTTGACCCTAATTCCGCATTTTTGAAATGTTTCGGCTAACTGACAAATAAATCTACTTTTATTTTTATAATTTGTAAATAGCACATCTTGATTTTTTGTAACCGACTTTGTAGGATCAAAATAAATTTTTTGAACAAATTTTGGAACCACTAGTACAGAGCATTTCTGCTACCTTTGGGTGCTCAGCAGATGTTTTTTGACTATCAAAAATTACGATGCTCTGTGCCCCATAAGTTTCAGTAACAAAGTGAATATACTGATCGTATAATTGCTGATAAGTGCATGTTTTCGGCCAAGTGATCTGTGATAGTAACGTTTCTCCATCTATTACAAAGAATTTATCAGGAAATTAGGACTGTTACAGGGTTTAAAAACTGAAAAAAAAATCTTCTGCAGAATGTCTAGTTTTTGTCATACTTTCGAATAAAAAAGAGGATATGGGCCCAATTCGTACTGAAAAAATCGAGGGTTATCAGTTTCGTTGGGTAGTGAGCGTCGAAATCTGTCGAAAAGAATTTTTGCATCAACAGGATATTTTGTATTCTCAATTGTGATAGAGCCATTGGACACCAACAGTGGGATAACTTGGTATTCCTGTAGAAGTTTTACATTCAAAAAAGTTTGTGACTTTTTAATAATTGTACCATCACCCTGAATTTCTTCTGTAGGAAGTATCTTTCACATGGATTTTTAATCCCAAGATTCTCAGCTTCGTAGCAATTGACTTCTGAGCCTCCAGTTACACCAGTGGAATAGACATAATTGAATCTCTTTGAAGAATAGATGGATGATTCTTGAACCATTCTGTCAATGTATTGAGATATTTGGTATCTCTTTTAATTGTACTATCTCTGAAGTCTTTGTGTTGTTCACTAAACGAGGTTTCCATCTTACAAAATTCTTCCAAGTCGTCATTAATGTAAATTGCATAACTCTGCGTATTTAACCATGTAATGGCAACACTTTCGGTGATACCACGACCTCGAGATAAACCACCAATACTGTAGATTGCTCGCATAAGCATTTACTCGATTATCATGTCACTGCTAACACCACAAAAAAGTTTATTACTCCTTCTGAAAAAAACTCTTTTATTGTGAATTTTTGAAACTCTTCTGAGGAATCCATTTTTTTTTCTCAGCTGCAGCATATCTTGGACATACAAGTGAGCACTTTTAGCATAATTATGATGCTTGCAACTATGAAAATACGGTAACATTTCTATTATTATAAATAAATGCAAGTCAAAATCGCCTGATCGCTCAGCTTGAATTAAAGTTCTCATTAAATTTTAATATACTGTATCCATAAAGCTGCAGTTTTCCCTCTCCCAGCTATTAAATCCATCTGATTTCTCAATTTTTCAACTAACGTTGTAACTATTGGTAACTGTTCCAATTGTTCCAAAATAGATTTTTCACTTTCTGAGGATTTCACTTCATTTGGCGCAGGTTCAATTAAAACCGCAGATAAGATTTGGCGTTTTTCTTCAGCTTGAAAGTCACACTCTTCTAAAATGAGATGTACCAAAGCAGCTTGCATGTACAAATCGCTCACTCCTTTCAACGTCATATCTCAAAAAATAGTATTTTTCAGGAGATCTTGCAAGGATATACTACTCTTTCAGTACATTCTGAAAACTGGTATAACTAAAAATCGCCGATTTTTGAGATATGACGTTGTTGAAAGGAGTGAGCGAAATGTGCACGCAAACTACGAGCAAAATGCTTGCCAATCATCATTTTTTCAGTGGATTTTTCTGCATAAATCTCGGTTCAACCTTCTTTTAAACCACTCCCGTCCATTACTTTACCTATGCAACCTGTGAATGACATCGTTAAATGAAATACTCCTAATCGAATGAAGACATTTTGCATACTGTATGGAGAAGAGACAAGACCATTTTAGACCTCAGAAAGAATTTCACGAGCTTTAACATACAATTGTTGATCGAACGTCAAAAAAAACACGTTTTTGACTAATTTTTGGTGCTTCTTTTACGCTAAATATCATAGCAGAAAACAATGCAGTAGTATTTGTAGCTTTTAAATAAATGAACGGCAAACATTTAATTGTAGATCTTTCATAAATAGTAGAATTTGTACGTAATTCCATGAATCCATTCCAACCAGTATGCTGGGGTATCTACTTTTAAACAGTGACCTGTAATCCATAGGCTTCGCCAGGCAGTAAAAAAGTTTTGTTTAGGGGTAATGGACGTAATTTCCTAATGTCTTCAATCTCAACTAATGACAATCCTCTTTTCCGGTTGATTATATTCTATTACAGAAATTCGATTTTTTCCAGTTATAGTTGATGCAGGTGGTGGAGGTACTAAACGTTCAATCGCTAAAATCAATTCTACAGAAGAATGAGGTGTAATGCATTCAACACCGCCAGCGTAATGAAAAGTATTCTTTCCATCAATCGTATGAACGTCATAATTGGCATTGTCGAACATAAATTGAATGAAACTATCCTTAGAGGTTTGAACCAAAAGTACTGATGCCATAACTGCAGAAGCTTCATATAACATACACTCGTCATACGATGTACAAAATCCAAGACGATTTAGAATGTTTATTACTAATTTAGATTGGTGTTTTGAATGTACATATAATGATAATGCTAATTGCAATGACAAAATAAATGATGTACTTAGGCCTCGTAGTAGTCATAATGGCCTGAGCAATGGAAGAAATTTTTCTTTTTGAACCCTCGGTGTCTTCATTATTTTGTAAAATTATTTCTTCCAGTAATAAGATTAAACTTTGTGGCATAATTTCATCAATATTGTCTTGTGGGAAAAAATCAGTGGACTCTGGATACAATTTTGTGCCGATATCGATGGCACGGATATCTTCCCTGATGTATTGAGCTGCTAACTTTAAAACATTGGTTTTACGTTCCTCATCGCTCTCACAAGCAGGTAAATTCGTCTTAAAAAAATTCATGAGAAGAGTGTATCCATAGCCCTTAACCTTCCGGGACTGGCGCACAATTTTTGTGATCCATGATTGGCTGCGGACTGTGACTCGGCATACTACAATAGATTTAGAGCAATTGCAGATTTGTTTGTAATTACAATTATTTATTTATAATGAAACATTAAAAATAAATAAACAACATTTGTCTCGCATGTGGCACCGTTATTTTTAATTTCTAAATTTTGACAGAAAGTTCATAATCATCTCCGAACACTCCAGACAGCAATATTAAATCAAATAAGGTTGCAAACAAGAAAATTTGTCTGCCGTGTTGGCGCCGCCATTTTAAATTTGCCACAAGACTCATAAAAAGGTCTACATTACACAATAAAACAAAAACGGTGTTACTTACCTTCAAAAATGTTTAAAACACAAATATTAATACACAGGTCAAAAATGGGATTGACTATTGGCTGCGGACTCTCGCTCCGCGTTCGTTTGTTACACTAAAACAAAAACAACCTCCCGCTTCAAACTCTCAGGGAGTAGGTACTACTAATATGACGCTCGAAGAATACTCAAACGCCCCGATTCGAGGAGTGGGGGGCTTAGTAGTAAACGACAAATGGAAAGCGCTGCGGACTGAGAGTCCGCGCGCCAGTCCCGGAAGGTTAAAAGTAACAATTGTCTTTTCCCTTCCTTGAGAACTAAAAATTATATTATTTCCGTAACGTTCTTCTTTGTAAGACACGCCTAACATATTTTCTTGCTGGAGTTGGCTCCCCTAAAATGTTGATGATGTCATCTAGTGACCATTGGCAGTCTTCCGAGTTTTCAATAAATGAAAATAATTGTTCAAGCTGAGCAGTATATTGAGAATTTCTGCGATTGCCTTCATCTTTTTTTTTGTATTCTCGATTATGTGTGAAATCATTTATGCAATTAAGAGGGTATTTTGCACCAACTTGTGATAAATCCTCAACAGACTGTATACGTTGTTTAATTATAAGCGATAGTTCATCCTTGACTGGCTCACAAGCTTCTAAAAGTCGTTCTTTCCAATTGGAGTTGGAGATGATGGAATGAATTATTCGTCTTCGATTTTTTGGTTTTTTTAGTTCAATTTTGCTATCACAACTATTTTCACAAATAATACACAAGTTTGAAAAATCAGACCCTTCAGACCTTGAGGAAGGGCTCACAGAATCACGTAATTTTTCTGATTTTACTGATGTTACTCTACATGCTTTGTTTACCTCAGGCGAGCAATTAATAATAAGAATGTATAAGGAACTTGCGAAAGATTTAAATGAACTGCGATGCGCTATATATGTCCAAAGCTTAAAGCTAGGAATCCACTACACTCGACTCGACTCGACTCGACACGACACGACTCGACGCGACTCGACACGACGCGTTTCTGATCGCATGATTTTCCATGTATTTAAATGGCGTAGAAATCCACTAGGCTCAACACGACTCGAATCGACTCGACTCGACACGACACTTTTCTGGCTGGCCAGAAATTTGTCGCGTCGAGTCGTGTCGAGTCGAGTCGAGCCTAGTGGACACGGTTTGTGTGCACATCGAGATATGGACCGATGAGCGAACAGTTGAATTGCGGCAGTCTTGCTTGGAAAGTCGAGAAGAGCAGTTCGAAGATTTTACATTAATTTCGCAGAGGAATGGAGGAGAATCTCATTAATAAAGTTAGAGCATATGAGATGTGCTGTAAAATATACATAGTTTGAAATATAGAGACCAAAATATACGCAACGAAGCTTGAGAAGAAATCTCAAAAACCTTGAATAGACCAAGTAAACATAAATAGGTATATATAGTAAATTTCTATCTGTATAGATGTTACAGAGAAGCAATAATTGGAAAAATTATAGAGCCATACACGATGTATTCTTGTACGTTAAAATTTAAAAGGACGAAGCACTATCGTCGTGTCGAGTAGCGTCGAGTCGTGTCGCGTCGATTCCAGTGGACACACCACGCAAATTTTTGTCACCGTGTCGTGTCGAGTCGTGTCGTGTCGAGTCGAGTCGAGTCGAGTCGAGTGTAGTGGATTCCTAGCTTAAAAGTAAAACGAAAAACAGATTTCAATATAGCTACATTGCCTCCTACATCAGCTGGAGCTCGACTTCATATTAGCAGAGTTTATTGGCAGGTTCAGTGTTGGATAAATAATTATTTATCTGCATGTTCTTGGGGTTGGAATTTCATAAATGGTCAAGTTCTTATTCCATTTACGACTCTTTTGCCACCAATTCCTGATGATTTATTAGGATTAATCACATGCCAGTGCAGGAAAAAATGCAGCCCAAGAACATGCAGTTGCATAAAATCATGTTTATCATGTTCATACCTTTGCAAAAATTGTTCGGAAAGTTTGTGTAACAATAAAATGTTAATGGATATTCCACTATACGATCAATTTGAAAATGAAAATATAATTACCTATTGAGAACACAGAAAACAATAGATAAGAGTGGAGACGAGCCAAGAAGGGTATAGACATGAGAGGTCGCGGATGGATGGAATGCATGAAATGAAGTAATTAGATAAAAGAAATGTCAATAGAGTGGAACCGCTGTAAAATAGTATAAAAGTTTGTAAGAAGCTATAGATACGGAATAAAACTACTATAACTATAATAATTATTGAGGACGACTTACAGGGTAGAAATAATAATACCTAATTCACACCGGCCTCTCTCATATAAAACGATGATGAAGATTATTAATTTCAGAATATCCTTAGATATAATTCATTACTTTGAATACGTTTTAATCAGTTTTAATAACCTCTTGCAATTCTATAAAGCCTTAATTCTTTTAACAATAGTCAAATAAATCATTAAACCTTGAAACAATTTTTTGTTTCATCTCCTGTCACGTCCAATTTGAACGTAATTTTTCTTTTTGATTAGTATTATAACTAAAATTAGTAAAAATTATCGAAAACCGAGGTTAAATTGCTATTTTTAACGATTTAATTCCACACGAGATCAAGCAATAAGAGATTATCTCTCTCTGACGCATGAACTAACGTCGTGTTATCCTTGTCGCACCTGCGAGAAACGCTAAATTCGAGCTTCTCGACTACGAAACGGAACAATACTTATTTATTTTGGTAAATTAACATTTTTGAAAATTATGTTATTATGAGTTGAGTATTTAAAAAAGGAGTACGTCGAATTTTCTACGATCAAATGCGTTTTTGCTATTAAAACGTGTAAATGCATTCTTGACGTTCGATAACTGGCCTAAAACCGAAAAAATTCACAAGTTTTTGTTTTTGATGATTGCAATATTTCATTAGCTTTAAAACAACAAAATCATCGAAAAATATCAATTTTTGGTGAAGTTAGAGGCATTTGTTTATGAGGGCGCGCGGGCGCTACGGCGCGTATTTATACAGTATGTCCCGTGGATATAACGCAAGTATTTGAATTTCTCCCACATTTGACTTTGGTAGTGCTTGGAACGGTGCTGTAGTTAGAGTTGGCTTCAGAAGAGTGCGCTGCGTTCTTACGAGCCGTGTTTCCGCGAAACCTGTATGATTATTTCTCATCACTTCTACACATTATTTACCATTATTTTTACAAATTCAGTTAATTTCGAGGTTAGACGCTTCGATCTCCCGAATTGACAGTTCCCGGGAAATCAGACGTTTTACACTTTTCGCGCTCTCGAAACACGGCTCGTAAGAACGCAGCGCACTCTTCTGAAGCCAACTCTAACTACAGCACCGTTCCAAGCACTACCAAAGTCAAATGTCAGGGAAATTCAAATACTTGCGTTATCCACGGGACATATACTATATACAAAACGCAATATCCCGAAAACTATTAATCGTAGCAAAATGAGATAAAAACCAATCGTTTCGTATTGAAATTCTTTAAATTTCTTCCACAGCATGTCTCGATAACTTCTCAATAGTTTCCGTGATATTTAAAACAAGCCGTACAAAAAATACATTTTTATTAAAAATTAAAAAGCACACTTTGGCTTTATGTGACATTTGTTCTATATATTTTTTCAAGTATTTAAAAAAAAATTAAAATCGGACACTTGTAAAGAATAGGTGACAACAAAGTCGATTTTCTCAGCCCATCTACTGTACTATACATTGGTTTGTGGTCACGTTGATGGTTCCCTCCTTTTTGGCAATGATTGTCTTACCCCTTTTGGTAACAGATATTTTTATCGGCACATCCAAGTTGAAAATACATCCAATTGATTGACCAGATGATCAGTCGCCCCTGAGTCTAATACAAATGATAACTTATCATTTTGTGTATGCGCATTGTTGACTAAACCTCCAACTCCGCTCATGAAGGCACAGCTGCTTCCATTGTCCTCATGGATTTGAACAGTCTGTATTGTCCTCGGACGTTCTTCTGTGTTTTGTGCCTTTAAATGATAATAAGAATCTTTCAGCACATGATTTGTTCCACCACACTGTTCACATCCTTTTGTATTAAATCTATTTTGATTTCCATTGTTTATTTTCTTGAAATTTGAGTTCTCTGTGTAATTAAACTTTTAAAATTTATTATTCCATGGATAGCTCTTATACTTTTCTTTATTTCCCCACCTTTGTGAAATTATTCTTTTGCATTCTATATTGATTTTGCATTTTTGTGTGAAGAACTGTTCTAGTTGTTTCACTTTGTCCACTTCTAAGCTTCACTTCATATACCGGGTGTTCTCGAACCTTTGACTCAGAGGAAACCCCTATGTTCATTAAAAAATTACGGACATTAATTATTAAAAAGTAATTAATATTTTGAATTTATTCGGCATTGATGACATCATATCGTGATTCGGTGTTCCACTAAAAACTACAAAATATGTATTGTGAATGGGCACCATTAAATTTTGAGACAATTTCAACGCCTATGTAGGTAGACTGCACTTACACTTCATCTTTTTTGTCCCGCCATCGCAGGTAGGAGCTTCTTTCTTAGGAGGGCATTATGTATTGTGAATGGGTACCTACCATTAAATTTTGTAACAATTTGAAAGCCTATGTAGACTGTACCTACTTACACTTCGTCTTCTTAGTCCCTTCTTTATCCGTTCGTTTGATCGGGTTTTCAATATTGCGTTTTTAGCGTTTGCTAAAGGAGAAAATGAAGATTTAATATCTCACGGTAGTTTGGTTCATCTCTTTAAATGTGTATACAGCAGGGAGGTGTTATTAAGTATATATACTTACTTACTTTAGGCAGTAGTGGCTGAGCATTCTCTTTTTCCTTTTTTTCAAATTGTTTTAACCTTGTTTCATACCACTGAACTTTTTTTTTTAATTTGTTGGTCTCCTTTTCATGAGTGTCGTTTGTAAATTTCAGTTCTAGCTCCAAACGTGTTATACCTATGGGGCATAATTTCTGAGGTGTACCACCCTCGAAAATGAAAGTTGTCCGATCGGGCTAAAAATTGGCCCAATTGTAGTCCTATAGGTAGTACTCCTCACACCAAAAATTAATTCATTTTGATAATTATTTATCAAAGTGGAGGGGGTACAATTTTTGGGTTATTAAAAGTCGGGACATACATTACCGGGCCGTGCCAGGGCCGGAGCACGGCTGAGTATCGCTCGTCGTCCGGCGGACGATCTGTCCAACAGAATCAAATGCTTTTGTTCTCACTTTACCGGGCCGTGACCGGGCGTCACCAACGGATCGTCACCGGGCCGGGCCAGTTAGTTCAGTTTTACTTTTTCACGGTGACGGTCCGGCCGCGTTTCTCGTGTTTCTGTAATTTACGTGTTTTAGCGCCTAGCAACTTAGCAGTTTCCAAGACAATTGACGACTGACGGATATGTGTGGTTCCTAGATACACGCGCCGTGCAAGGCTTCTGATCATTTCTTCCTCTTCGGCCGTGTTCGACCCTGGCACGGCCCGGTTATGTATGTCTCACCCTTTAAGCAAAGCCTTACTTTTGAACATCTGTAACTTTTTTCCTATTGCCTTAAACAAAATTTCACTAGAAATGTTTTTCATAGATTTTTCCACAAACTTTCTGGTGACCACAACAATTTTTAAAAAAATTTAAAATTCGACCCTAATTTTTGAAAATCAAAAATAAATTTGATTTTCTTTAATTTGGACAATTTTCTTATTTTTTAAAATAATTTTAGAAGAAAGTTGAGATTTTTTCCTATAAGACCTCCAAGTTTCAGAGTGGCAAATTAATTCTTCTCTGAGTAATAGAACGATACGTAAAGCTGGTGGGAGATGTAACGCGCGCGTATTCGTAGATCTCTGCAAATGAAGTGGTGGGAGGTCGAGCTGAACGCAATTCCGTAGCCGCGTGCTATCCTGTGCTACAACTGCTATATCGAAGGGACCGGTGAGTAAATTGGCGGGATATTTGAAAATATCGTGACTTTGGTCATTCTTATCTGAAAAAAGTTCTTTTTTTACGATGTCCTCTAAAAATATGAATACAATTTGGAAGGGGGGATAGATGTATTAATCCTTTTCAAAAGGCTGATGACCTTCTAAAAAAACTGATGAAGGTGTTCAATATATATATCCTACATCTATTCTTCCAAATTGTATTCATATTTTTAGAGGACATCGTAAAAAAAGTACTTTTTTCAGATAAGAATGACCAAAGTCACGA
This sequence comes from Xiphydria camelus, assembly GCA_963678675.1. Classification (NCBI taxonomy): domain Eukaryota; kingdom Metazoa; phylum Arthropoda; class Insecta; order Hymenoptera; family Xiphydriidae; genus Xiphydria; species Xiphydria camelus. The sequence continues at coordinate 25,884,833 of OY783192.1, read as the reverse complement.
TATTTTCAAATATTCCGCCAATTTACTCACCGGTCCCTTCGATGTAGCAGTTGTAGCACAGGATAGCACGCGGCTACGGAATTGCGTTCAGCTCGACCTCCCACCACTTCATTTGCAGAGATCTACGAATACGCGCGCGTTATATCTCCCACCAGCTTTACGTATCGTTCTATTACTCAGAGAAGAATTAATTTGCCACTCTCTCTGAAACTTGGAGGTCTTATAGGAAAAAATCTCAGCTTTCTTCTCAAATTATTTTAAAAAACAAGAAAATTGTCCAAATTAAATTAATCAAATTTATTTTTGATTTTCAAAAATTAGGGTCAAATTTTTAATTTTTAAAAAAATTGTTATGGCCACCAGAAAGTTTGTAGAAAAATCTATGAAAAACATTCCTAGTGAAATTTTGTTTAAGGCAATAGGAAAAAAGTTACAGATGTTAAAAGTAAGGCTTTGTTTAAATAACCCAAAAAATATACCCCCTCCACTTTGATAAATAATTATCAAAATGAATTAATTTTTGGTGTGAGGAGTACTATCTAATAGGACTACAATTGGGCAAATTTTTAGCCCGATCGGACAACTTACATTTTCGAGGGTGGTACACTTCAGAAATTATGCACCCTAGATTCGCTTTTATATTACTTATTTATGAGCTGTGGAGAAATTGTAATATTTCATAACATTGAGGTATCAATATCTTAGAAAATACTTTATAAGTAACTAGAGCAGCCCGTCCCGGCTTCGCACGAGTGGATTGTGGATTGATTTTGGCCGTCATTTGACGAATTTTTAGCAGATATCTATAGATATAACCAAAGATTTAACAAATCTAATATCACCATTGTATAGCCACGGAACAATCCTAAACCCTACTATCAAAAAGAATTTGTATAGGGCCCATAGCTTTCATGGCACGAAGCCGAACTGTAGTTGACGTCAATTTTACCTCCGCTGACCATAAAGGTCACATTTAAAAAATCGTCAAGGACATATTTGACCGTAAAATTTCCCTCTCTTTTCATTTCTTTTATCAAAAATAAGGGTTCCCATTTAAGGTCATGGTCAAAGTCAAATCCAATATGACCCTTGTGTAGCCATAGAAAAATCCTAAAATTTTTGTATTAAACATTTTTCTCTAAAATTATTTCCCGCTGAGATAATCAGCCATACCTTGACTTTTTGAACACCCTGTAGAATATTTATTAACTTAGAAACCTTCGCGGGCATGCGTCCAAACATTCCCCAAAGTTTCATCACAATCGGATTAACGGTTTAGGAAGGCATAAGAGACATACAGACAGACAGACCTTGAAGGTCATCGTCAAGATCAAATCCAATAAGACCATTGGGTAGCCATGAAAAAATCCTAAAGTTTGGTATTAAACATTTTTCTCAAAAATTATTTCCCGCTAAGATAATCATCTGTACTTGGCTTTTTGAACACCCTGTATAAGATTTACTAACTCAGAAACCTTCGCGGACATGCGTCCAACCATTCCCCAAAGTTTCATCGCAATCGGATGAACGGTTTAGATTGAAGTTCCATACAAAATATATTGGAAAATTGTTAAATTTTGTTTCGAACGCCCTAATCACCTAGCGGTATGAAATATATCCTATGCCTATTCTCATACCTACCGAATAAGCATAACAAATTTCATGAAAATCGGTCGAGCCGTTTCGTAGAAATTCGAGGCCAAACAACAGACACGAGATTTTTACATATAAAGATATATCAAAATTAATAAAAGTATAAAAGCAAGAAACCTCAGTTTGAAGTCTTTCCCGTTCTGCCGCTGCAATTAGTTCTTTCTTTATAGCTCGTCTATTTTACTTTTATATTCCTGTTCTCTCTCTCTCTCTCTCTCTCTCTCTCTCTCTCTCTCTCTCTCTCTCTCAAGGCTCAATAAACGTTTCTAAATAATAATACATTAAGCTCAAGGCTCAAAATTCTCACACTTTTACCAAATGACGCTCCACTTTTGGCACTGTGTTACTCTCGAATTATTGAAAATTGAAAAAGCGTCTCTCATAGAATAGAATATACAACCCTTCAGAAATTTAACCCTTCAGACCTGGTGTACACGAGAATGTACATTGGATTTTAGCTATTTTATTTAAAAATGTTACGCAACAATACAACTTTGTACTATTTGCACATAAATATAAGAAAATTTAAAAAATAAATATTGCAAAAATATGTTAAAATATAATAATACCCCAAAGGCTAAAACATCATTAACAATTTTGTTTACTCCGCGAAAAAAAAATCAGGTCTGAAGGGGTTAAACTGCGTTGTTATTCATTAGCAAGTTAATACTTGCATTCTGTTCCTTTAGTACAGAAAATATCTGTCCGCATATCAATTAATTATCTGTACTAGAGCAACGGATTTACACTGTAACGGTATTCTATCAATATTAATCCGAGATAGATGACCGTCTGGAAGTAAAGATTTTGATCTTTTTTTTAAATTCTTTCCGCGGTGAGACACATTTCAGGTTGCAGAGTCGTTTCACATACACTTTTGAAAAGAAGTAGAAAAAATGTTTAGGAAAGTAACCATGACTTATGCTATAAAAGAGAAGAATGTACATATACCTACCCGCTTGCTAATGAATAACAACGCAGTTTAAATTTCGTAGTGGTTTTAACGGTGATTAAAAAAAGAAGGGCGAGAAAAAACCGCATTAATTAAATTTTTACTTTTTTTAAAAATATTTCTTCAATCAATAGTTTTTCAGTCTTCAATGCGTCTGCAAATTCAACGTCCAAGCAGGATATTTATAACAATTTCCACGCACGAGAGGAAAGAACACCAACTCGTTCCGCACCAGGATGTTCTGCACGCACGCCACAAATGTTCCTTCCGATAAGTTTCAACGGTAATTACATTTGTATCTTTCTCCTTGCACACCAAAGTTTAGATAATGTCTTCTTGAATTTCTTCATCACTTTCACTTAATTGCAGTTCCCAATTGGAATGTTCTTTTTTATATCAATTCACTGTTTGTTTTGACTTTTCAATCTCGTCTTTGTACTGTTTATTCAGACAGTCTAGCTTCTGCTCCAGATGGCATATTTTTAAGTTTTGAACTTTTATAAGCCGTGAAGAACATGTCCGTGATATGAACATGTGAAGAACATGAAGAACATAATACTTAATATCATCGAGGTATTAATATCTTATTAAATATAATATTTTCCAAGTAATATGGAATAGGTAGATACAATCAAAATTAATAAAAGTGTAAAAGTAATATTATAGCTGGGAGGTGTTTGCTGCATTGGGCAGGTGTATTTTCATTCTCCTTTTGTAGCTCTTTACAATAATTTCATCTTCTTGAATTTCTTCATCACTTTCACTTAATTGCAGTTCCCAATTGGAATGTTCTTTTCTACACCAATCTAATCTTTTTTTTGACTTGTGAATCTCTTGTTTATATGGGTCATTCCATACCAAATCGGACACTTTTTGGAGTAACATTTCGGATTTTGCTCAAATTTGGATATATTGTAGTCTTTGTCGATGTTTAACCGTATCTCGAAGGATTTTTCAAAATTTTGAAAATTGTTGATTTTACAGCCACTTGAAAAATAACGCTGCTTTTTTTCATTAAATTATAATTATCAAACCGGTTGTCGGCTGAGAATAATCTTTTGGATACTAAAAGTGAAAGAGTTGAAAAACCAGAGAAACATTGCATCGATCAAAAAAAAAATTTGTTTAATAATTTTATTTGCACTTGATTTAAACAAATGACGTATTTTCATAGCTGGCCACTTTTTAAAAATCTGAAAAAAAGCAAGCATATACTTTGATATCCTCTCCTTAACGACAAACAAACAAAAATAACGACACTTTAAAATTGACGACACAAAAATTAATTGAAGTTGACCGACGCCGCGTCGGAATTGGCACGTCGGCCCCGCCACCAGCCACCGGTCGGTGGGTTCGACTGGCTTGGCGACACGCTAGCGGCGGGGCCGACGCGGCGAGGCCGACGCGGCGTCAACTTCAATTAATTTTTGTGTCGTCAATTTTAAAGTGTCGTTATTTTTGTTTATTTGTCGTTAAAGAGAGGATATCAAAGTATATGCTTGCTTTTTTTCAGATTTTTAAAAAGTGGCCAGCTATGAAAATACGTCATTTGTTTAAATCAATTGCAAATAAAATTATTTAAAAAAGTTTTTTTTTGATCGATGCAATTTTTCTCTGATTTTTCAACTCTTTCACTTTTAGTACCCAAAAGATTATTCTCAGCCGACAACCGGTTTGATAATTATAATTTAATGAAAAAAAAGCAGCGTTATTTTTCAAGTGGCTGTAAAATCAACAATTTTCAAAATTTTGAAAAATCCTTCGAGATACGGTTAAACATCGACAAAGACTACAATATATCCAAATTTGAGCAAAATCCGAAATATTACTCCAAAAAGTGTCCGATTTGGTATGGAATGACCCTTATATAATATACTGTTTATTCAGAAAAGGTCAAGCTTTTGCTCCAGATGGCATATTTTTAAGTTTTGAAATTTTATAATCTGTGAAGAACATGTAATAAGTACTTAATATTATTAAGGTATTAATATCTTATCAAATATTAGCATCGGTATTATTCTGCACTCCTAAGAAAGAAGGTCCTATGTGTAAATTCTTGTTTTGAAATATTGACGTTCTAAGGTTTTAATGCCTGCCATTATAGTTTTTTATTTAATTGAATTAAATTTTTGCAGAAGCTACTTTTATGTATATTCCTTCCTTTACCGTATTAAATACAACTGTCGGATAATTTATTGTGTTGAAAGTGCAGAGGACGACCATTACAGTATGAACGATTGTAGGAAGACCTCCATTGGTTTTCCTACGACCTCTTATACATATACAGGGTGTTCGGAAAAAACACCGACACAGAAATAGGGGTGATAGGTTACGTCATTACAAGTATTTTGATATAAGGGACCTATACCCGCAAGCGCCCCCTTCTGGAGATATCAACTTTTCAAGTTTATAACGACCGAGGTTGATCAAAGTAGAATAATATTGAGTTTTTTGTCTACCTGTACAATTGAAAAACAAATGAAAACTCCTTGTATCCGCATCATCTTTGGGTATAGGTCCCTTATATCAAAATACTTGTAATGACGTAACCTATCATCCCTATTTCTGTGTCGGTGTTTTTTCCGAACACCCTGTATAAATAGAATACATATACTACGTTTTTGAAGCACGTTTTCAATTTTACGAACCTACGACTGCCAATGGTTTTCTCTTTTGGCGCTCCGGTACTACGCGGATTTTTCCCCTTTTATCCAGCTTTTCTTTTAATCGGCTAATTTCTTCGTTGGAATTCTGTAGTTGCTTTTTGAGATTTTTTACCTCCAGAACGTGGCAATTGCGTTCAAGTTCCACCCTCAACTCGAGCTCCTCCTTTTGGCATGTTAAATATTCCAATTCATATGATGGATCGTTCTGCTGTAATAATAAAAAAAAAGGTCGAAACTTACCATTATAGGCATCTACCAAGCACCAAATCAGTAATTGCATCACCATTCTTTGAACCAAGTTATCGATGAATAGACGTATGCAACGGTATAACATTCTATAATCGAACTAGATACGTATGCCGATACAAGGTGTTTCGATATCGTTCGACGAAAAATTGCAGACATTCGATAAGAGTGAACTTTGCAGAACTATATGCGAGGTCTTTCGCGTTAGAACTTTTGATGGGACACCTTGCATAACATATACAAACGCGAACGAAAGCACGAACTTCGCCTTACCCAACTTTTTCCTGAATTTAAGGAAACTCATATCTATAGATCCGTTATAACGGAGCAGACCGTATCGTGGTGAAGCTCTAGTACAGGTGTGGTGAAAAAATATTTTTATAATGGTATCCGACAAAGCTAGATTACAAGATTTCGATATTTTTCAAGTACCTCCCTATCCCAAAAGAAAGTAGGTATTAATTTCTTCTCTGATAATTTCATCACGTTTACTAGGTACTCTCGGGTGCTGATAACATAATTAAACTCTCGGTTTTTATTTCTGGTCTTAATGGCGATGGTGGTCACATTTCACTCTCACAGCCAGATTCCTGCAAGATGGTCGCACATTTCGTTATACCTAAACGAAAGATAGAAAAAAGGCGACGTAAAGTTGAAACCACGCGACACTCGCCTTCACATTTTTCGAATTACTGACTATCTCCTTATGAGGATTACTGAGTCCTATCTCCGCTTGACAAAATGTTAATTTATCAATGGTTAATTTCTTACCGCGAACTGCAAGAATCGTGAGAATATTAGTACCTATGCGATACTTCGAGATACGCGGTATGCGCGCTTAAATGTGAGAGATACGTATTATACCTATGTACTACTTACGCGATAACGCTTCAATTTCTCTACGCGATCGAAATATTTGGCCGGTTGGGGCGTGATAATAAATATATCCGTTATTCTCTTTTCACCGCTCTCATTTCCTACTTTCCATACGACTTCTCTTTTCCACTTACAGTAAAACCTCGTTTATTGCAAGTCCCTCGAATCGTATGTCTCTCGTTTATATCGCAACTCGAGAGGGGTCCCCACCTCAGTTCTCGACTCAAGGCGATTTCGCACTGGTCGCTCGTGATTGGCCATCGTGCGTGGTGGGAGTCGGAAGGGTTGCAACAACCATGCGCGGTGGGAGACGGAGGGGTTGCAATAAGCGAGACTTCTGCCTTGCAATAAGTGAAACTTGCAATAAGTGAGAGTTGCGATAAACGAGGTTTTACTGTATACTCAAATGGTTTGTTTGCGCCAAAGCTGCGCGATCGATAATTTACTCTTCGGCTAGGATCATGGTACCGAGGGCCAGTGGCCTACGTGTCTTTTCGCACGATTGCTCGAATTAGTTTCCTCCTTCAGCGGAGAAAAATCAGCGGAAGGACTAGCCCCGCTCTCTTGCGTCCGAACCGTGCTCCGGAACAGTCGTCGTGTAACGCGTGCTCGCATTCCTTTGTACTCGCGATTTCCGATCGAAGCGTGCTTCGGACTAATCGCATAGCATCGTGTACTTGCGCACCCGTTGTGCTCTTTTCGTTTCCGTATATTCAGTAATTCTGTGCGCATCGAGTTGATTATACCACGCGTATTTCTAATGGGGGCTTTACACGTTTCGCGAATCTGTCGAACATACGCACGGAGAAAAAGGATTAGTAATTTTTACAGTGATTCCATTTCCATATGTAAACTGTACTTACTCATTCCTTCAAAATATTTCTGATGCTGAATGAATTTTGTTCAGTGTCGAATTCTACAGCAACATCCTTTTGGTGACATGGGGAAAAAATAAAAGAATAAATATTTAATATCTCTTACACACAGGAGGGAGGTATCTATACTTCACTTATACTTTTGGAGACTCTTCTCCTGCGGGAAGTAGACCCTCCTTTTTGTGGCATAAGGAAAAAAGGAAAAAATGAATATTTAATATCTCTTACAGGGGAGGGAGATATCTATACTTTACGTATATATATATATATATATATATATATATATATATATAGATATAGATATGTACAATGTATCGTTTGAGGACTATGTGTTTTAACATGTTAATTCAATGGAAAATGAAGTTCAAATCATCATGTAATCACTCATTTTGATATATGACTATTAATAACTGAGTTACAGCGTTTTTACGTATGTAGCATATACTTCGGGGACGTTCTGTCGGTATAGTAATTTTCTGCTTATTGAAAATATATGCACCATACACATGAGGGACTAGTCCTTGAACTATACATTAGCGGTACAGCACGGTATTTTTAACATGTCCCCAAACTATATTTTATAAAATTAGCCCCTTCATATACACTATACCTACTTTGAGGACTAAAAATGACACAGTGTGTATACTTCAAGGGCAGCAGATATATTTAGCACTTTCTAATATGTCTCCGAATTATATCTTATAAAATTAGCCAATTCATACGCATTACAACTAGTTTGAGGACAGAAAAATATACGATATATATACTTTGAGGACAGTTCGAAACAGAGGCGTGGATTTCTATTTACTGAGATAGAGAAGCGTGGTTCTCAAAATTTAACACTTCACTAGTTCTTAGTTCGTTTTCCTTCATAATGAGAATCGATCTATAGTTATTTGCCTTTGAACCGTATTGCATGGTAACTTATTAACACGTTGACTGCCGTAGAGCTCAAAGCGACTTTTTATCTTGACGCCAACGTTGGTTTTGCCAAATGGGTCAAAAAATTTCCCTTCAAGCCACAGTGCGCAGACAGACGTTTATAAGAGTAGTTGTAAGGACTCATGTAAGAATTTTTTCAAAATTCCTATTCTTTACTAAATTATGTGCAAAAATTCTTTACTAAATTATATGCAAAAGTAAAATTCTCGGTCAAGTAAATCTCAACGGCCTGCGCGGAAACTTGTTTCTCGGTCATATAGACCGAGACGGCAGGCAACGTGTTAAGTTACAAAAAAATTAATAAATTATCGGTCTTCGAAATACTAGTCCTCGAAGTATTGATAACTCGAGAGTTAACTTCGAGTTAATTTTCCAGTTATCATCGATGGGCTTAATGAAGCAAATTGAGGTACTAATCATTCGAACAGAAAGGAAGTATGCAAGAGATTACACATTCGACATAATTAACGTATAGTGAAAAATTCTTCAACCGCAGTTGCTATATAGACGTGTGGTTTTCGACTCATCGAAACAGACACGCGGGTTTCTATTCATCCGGGTAAATGCGTGGTTTTCAAAATTTAATACTTCGTCAGTTTTTATTTCGAGTTTCCTTTCAGAAAAGGAATTAAAGTATAATAATTAACTTGTAGCGCATCACACAGCGGCAGATTAATTGAAAGAAATTAATGGAATCAGCCAATTCATACACATTATAGCTAGTTTGGGGACTGAAAAATACACGATATGTATACTTTGAGGACAGTTCGACTCTTCGAAACAAAGGCGTGTGAATTTCTATTTAATCAGGAAGAGAAGCGGAGTTCTCAAAATTTAACACTTCACTAGTTCTTAGTTCGTTTTCCTTCACAATGAAAATCGATCTATAGTTATTTGCCCTTGAACCGTATTGAACGGTAACTTATTAAGTTACGAAAAAATTAATAAACTATCGGTCCTCGAAGTATTTATAACTCGAGAGTTAACTTCGAGTTAATTTTCCAGTTATCATCGATGGGCTTAATGAAGCAAATTGAGGTACTAATCATTCGAACAGAAAGGAAGTATGCAAGAGACTACACATTCGACATAATTAACGTATAGTGAAAAATTCTTCAACCGCAGTTGTTATATAGACGTGTGGTTTTCGACTCATCGAAACAGACACGCGGGTTTCTATTCATCCGGGTAAATGCGTGGTTTTCAAAATTTAATACTTCGTCAGTTTTTATTTCGAGTTTCCTTTCAGAAAAGGAATTAAAGTATAATAATTAACTTATAGCGCATCACACAGCGGCAGATTAATTGAAAGAAATTAATGGAATCAGCCAATTCATACACATTATAGCTAGTTTGGGGACTGAAAAATACACGATATGTATACTTTGAGGACAGTTCGACTCTTCGAAACAAAGGCGTGTGAATTTCTATTTAATCAGGAAGAGAAGCGGAGTTCTCAAAATTTAACACTTCACAGTTCTTAGTTCGTTTTCCTTCACAATGAAAATCGATCTATAGTTATTTGCCCTTGAACCGTATTGAACGGTAACTTATTAAGTTACGAAAAAATTAATAAACTATCGGTCCTCGAAGTATTTATAACTCGAGAGTTAACTTCGAGTTAATTTTCCAGTTATCATCGATGGGCTTAATGAAGCAAATTGAGGTACTAATCATTCGAACAGAAAGGAAGTGTGCAAGAGACTACACATTCGACATAATTAACGTATAGTGAAAAATTCTTCTACCGCAGTTGTTATATAGACGTGTGGTTTTCGACTCATCGAAACAGACACGCGGGTTTCTATTCATCCGGGTAAATGCGTGGTTTTCAAAATTTAATACTTCGTCAGTTTTTATTTCGAGTTTCCTTTCAGAAAAGGAATTAAAGTATAATAATTAACTTGTAGCGCATCACACAGCGGCAGATTAATTGAAAGAAATTAATGGAATCAGCCAATTCATACACATTATAGCTAGTTTGGGGACTGAAAAATACACGATATGTATACTTTGAGGACAGTTCGACTCTTCGAAACAAAGGCGTGTGAATTTCTATTTAATCAGGAAGAGAAGCGGAGTTCTCAAAATTTAACACTTCACTAGTTCTTAGTTCGTTTTCCTTCACAATGAAAATCGATCTATAGTTATTTGCCCTTGAACCGTATTGAACGGTAACTTATTAAGTTACGAAAAAATTAATAAACTATCGGTCCTCGAAGTATTTATAACTCGAGAGTTAACTTCGAGTTAATTTTCCAGTTATCATCGATGGGCTTAATGAAGCAAATTGAGGTACTAATCATTCGAACAGAAAGGAAGTATGCAAGAGACTACACATTCGACATAATTAACGTATAGTGAAAAATTCTTCAACCGCAGTTGTTATATAGACGTGTGGTTTTCGACTCATCGAAACAGACACGCGGGTTTCTATTCATCCGGGTAAATGCGTGGTTTTCAAAATTTAATACCTCGTCAGTTTTTATTTCGAGTTTCCTTTCAGAAAAGGAATTAAAGTATAATAATTAACTTGTAGCGCATCACACAGCGGCAGATTAATTGAAAGAAATTAATGGAATCAGCCAATTCATACACATTATAGCTAGTTTGGGGACTGAAAAATACACGATATGTATACTTTGAGGACAGTTCGACTCTTCGAAACAAAGGCGTGTGAATTTCTATTTAATCAGGAAGAGAAGCGGAGTTCTCAAAATTTAACACTTCACAGTTCTTAGTTCGTTTTCCTTCACAATGAAAATCGATCTATAGTTATTTGCCCTTGAACCGTATTGAACGGTAACTTATTAAGTTACGAAAAAATTAATAAACTATCGGTCCTCGAAGTATTTATAACTCGAGAGTTAACTTCGAGTTAATTTTCCAGTTATCATCGATGGGCTTAATGAAGCAAATTGAGGTACTAATCATTCGAACAGAAAGGAAGTGTGCAAGAGACTACACATTCGACATAATTAACGTATAGTGAAAAATTCTTCAACCGCAGTTGTTATATAGACGTGTGGTTTTCGACTCATCGAAACAGACACGCGGGTTTCTATTAATCCGGGTAAATGCGTGGTTTTCAAAATTTAATACTTCGTCAGTTTTTATTTCGAGTTTCCTTTCAGAAAAGGAATTAAAGTATAATAATTAATTTGTAGCGCATCACACAGCGGCAGATTAATTGAAAGAAATTAATAGAATCAGCCAATTCATACAAATTACAGCTAGTTTGGGGACTGAAAAATACACGATATGTATACTTTGAGGACAGTTCGACTCTTCGAAACAAAAAGGCGTGAATTTCTATTTAATCAGGAAGAGAAGCGTGGTTCTCAAAATGTAACCCTTCACTAGTTCTGTTCGTTTTCCTTCACAATGAGAATCGATCTATAGTTATTTGCCCTTGAAGTGTATTGAACGGTAACTTATTAAGTTACGAAAAAATTAATAAATTATCGGTTTTCAAAATCCTAGTCCTCCAAGTATTCGTAACTCGAGTTAACTTTGAGTTAATTCTCCAGTTATCATCGATGGGCTTAATAAAGCAAATTGAGATACTAATTGTTTGAACAGAATGGAAGTATGCAATACATTACACATTCGACATAATTAACGTATAGTGAAAAATTCTTCAACCGCAGTTGTTAATAGACGTGTGGTTTTCGACTCATTGAAACAGACACGCGGCTTTCTACTCATCCGGGTAAATGCGTGGTTTTCAAAATTTAATACTTCGTCAGTTTTTATTTCGAGTTTTCTTTCAGAAACGGAATCAAAGTATATAATAATTAACTTGTAGCGCATCACACAGCGGCAGATTGAAAGAAATTAATAGAATCAGCCAATTCATACACATTATAGCTAGTTTGGGGACTAAAAAATACACGATATGTATACTTTGAGGACAGTTCGAATCTTCTAAATAAAGGCGTGAATTTCTATTTACTTAGGTAGAGAGAAGCATGATTGTCAAAATTTAACATTTCACTAGTTCTTGATTCGTTTTCCTTCACAATGAGGATCGATCTATAGTTATTTGCCCTTGAACCGTATTGCACAATAGCTTATTAATTTACAAAGAAAACAAATAAATTATCGGCCTTCGAAATATATTAGTTCTCGAAGTATTGTCAACTTGAAAATTAACTTCGAGTTAATTCTCCAATTACATATATCCATTGGGCTTAATGAAGCAAATTGAGATACTAATCCTTCGAACAGAATGGAAGTATGTAATAAATTACACATTTGACGTAATTAACGTATAGTGAAAAATTCTTCAACCATAGTGGTTACCTAGACGTGTGGTTTTCGACTCTTCTCGAGACAGATACGCGGCTTTCTACTCATCCGAATAAACGCGTGGTTTAAAAATGTAACACTCTTCGTCTGTTCTAAGTTCGAGTTTTCTTTCACAAAGAGAATTGAGGTACAGTAATTCACTTTTGGAGCTCATCACACGGCAGTAGATTAAATGAAGGTGATTCATTTTGACACAAAAATAGGCAATGAGCTCTTCCTCTAATTTGGTGGTATTTCGTCGTGACGTTAAAGGAACAACACGCAACACTATTCTAAACGTTTGAATATGTCTATTATATGCAATGCTACCGTATGGTACATGCGTATCTCGTATTTAATACGCGTAACGTAGTAACGGTATACAAAAAATTGCTACATTTTATACCGTATCGTATCTTAAAGGTAGTAGTCTCGCAACATTAATAGCTAAAAGCTTACGGGGCACGCATTGCCTACAATGTAGGAGACTCGGCTATTAGCCGGGTTGTACTCGAAAACTTTTCGTTAGGTACAAGCTACGTATACACGTGCGCCTGCACATCATAGCCAAATAGTCCCCTTACTCATCGAACTGTCGATCGTGGCAGCGTCGCTATGGATTTTCATTGCGTATCGTATGCGTGAGTTCAACATTACCGCAGCATTATTTTAGAATTGAAGAAAGAAAGAGGAATAGAGAGACTTCTGCAGTATTTGGCTGAGAAAAAAAGTAATGATCAATCACGTGTCACGAGAACGAAAAGAGTCCTCACACAGTTGCCACATTCTTCAAAACTGACCAATGACTAATATCAAAAATATTTAGTTGTAATAGTGATAATTTTCAATTATATTTTATGGAGAGTTGTGATAATCGTATACCTAGTATTGTTTTTGTACCGAATATTGTTTAGGTTCTGATAAGTCTAGCAGTTGCGATATTACCTATTTTGTATCTGTTGTTTAATGTTTTTACTGTCAGATTGAAATTTATTCAAATATATTAGCGTATAAGAAATAAATAATTTTAAAATAAATATATAAATAATAATAAATAATAAATAATTAATATTAATAAAATATTTTTTATTTTTTATTAATTTTTTTATTTATTTAATAATTCATTTATTCAAATATATTAGCGTATAAGAAATAAATAAATCATTAATGTATATAAGCCATTAATGAATAAACAACTAAAAAATAGTCTGCTTTCGCCTATAGTTATCGGTCGGAAATGCAACGTTTGTACAATTTCCAAAGCAGGATATACTTATGTACATTTGAGTACGAACGGTAAACGAGGCAATATTAAATAGAAGGCCTCTCTCGAAGCCTCCTATATCTCCACCTCTACCTCGTTCGCACATTCGAGCTGAAATGTACATACATACCATACACTCATAAAGGGAGCGCACAATCTCGGAAATTCAGCTTGTGCTCCTCTTGTACGTGGTATTAGTGCATGCTAAGGGTAGTATTATATTACAGCCCTAGCGCGCACTAACAACAAGATAAAAAGTTATAGCGATTCAAAGTTAGCCGCGTACCTTATAGGCAAGTTCGTTTTCAATATTGTCGAACAGCCGACTATGGTTATACCGGTAGCGTACTGGACTCGCATGTTCGATGACCCAGGTTCGATTTCTCTGCCCTTTTTCTTTGCATTACGAAATAGTTTAAATGTTTTTTTAATTCACTTTTGTAGCGAATCACACAGCAGTAGATTAATTGAAAGAAATTAATAGAATCAGCCAATTCATACACATTACAGCTAGTTTGGGGACTGAAAAATACACGATATGTGTATGCTTTGAGGACAGTTCGACTCTTCGAAACAAATGCGTGAATTTCTATTTAATCAGGATGAGAAGCGTGGTTCTCAAAATTTAACAGTTCACTAGTTCTTAGTTCGTTTTCCTTCACAATGAGAATCGATCTATAGTTATTTGCCCTTGAACTGTATTGAACGGTAACTTATTAAGTTACGAAAAAATTAATAAATTATCGGTCTTCAAAATACTAGTCCTCCAAGTATTGGTAACTCAAGAGTTAACTTTGAGTTAATTCTTCAGTTATCATTGATGGGCTTAATAAAGCAAATTAAGATACTAATTGTTTGAACAGAATGCAAGTATGCAATACATTACACATTCGACATAATTAACGTATAGTGAAAACTGTTTTAACCGCAGTTACATAGTGTGGATTTCGACTCATCGAAACAGACATGCGGCTTTCTACTCATCCGGATGAACGCGTGGTTTCAAAATTTAATACTTTGCCAGTTTTTACATCGAATTTTCTTTCTGAAAGAGAATCGAAGTATAGGTAGTAATTCACTTTTGCAGCGAATCACACAACAGCAGATTAATTGAAAGAAATTAATAGAATGAGCTAATTCATGCACATTATAGCTAGTTTGGGGACTGAAAAATACATGATATGTATACTTTGAGGACAGTTCGACTCTTCGAAACAGAGGCGTGCATTTCTATTTACTTACATAGATTAAATAGATTAACTTCTTCTTTAAAAGAAGATTCTAACTAAGCTTCTAGCAAAGTATTAAATGATTCAAATTAAATGAAAATACTTCAATGGCCTTGTAAGCGCTACATCAGAGAATGATAGTCTCTTTTTCATTTTTAACTCTTGTCGCGTGATACAGTTTGAAGTATGAAATGCTTCGAAAAACAGAAAATGCTACAAGAGCGATGCAGCCAACACTTTAAAAACCGATAATTTTTTTCCAATTGATTTGCTGCTATATGCGATAGGATTGTCAAAAATAAATTATTGCAAATTCATTCTTTCTTTGCAAGATAGTTCAAACTGAGGATTGGATAAGTGTTCAGTGATTCAGATGAAATGAAAATCCTTGAGTAGCCACGTAACCTATATTTTGACGACTAATAACTTATTTTTTAAAATTAATCTCTCTTGATACGGTTCCGAAAAAAAGTAATACTGTTCGAAAGAAAATGAATGGTTGCTCTCCGAAGTATTACTCCTTGGAATATGTGTTACTGGAGAATTTTAATTTCTTAAGAATCATTATTTTATTAACTTACCTTTAATTGGGATATCCTGATCTTAACAAAGAAATCTAGAACTTACGATCAGAATAGGCGGCTTATAGTTAATAACCTCTTGGTCTTCCGCTGGACTCTTTTAAAATGATTAAATTAAAAAAAAATTTAATTGAAATGTTTTGGCTTAAAATGAACGGCATGTTCCCTGTGGATATTATCGAAATAAGCGAAGACTCTCCATTTCTGCAGGTTTCTCGCTTGTATATGACGTGGATGAAGAATTCTTGATCGTTGAAATGAAATGTTGTAAGTAACGTAAATATTCCAGTCACCGACCCGTTAAACTCAATTATCGATCACTTATACATTGAGCTCTATTAATAAACATTTTTAACCGTTAAGCCTTTACAATTGATAGAAAAATATTTGTTTAAGCAATAAGGGGTAATAAAGAGATTTATTTGAATAGTGTACAATAAAGAGATATTTGAAGATTTGTTGATTAATTGGGTCATATGGTGGTAATTGGGATATTTACCTTAATTTCTTCAAATGAATAAAACGTTATAAATAGACATCTTGTTTTAAAACATATGGCGTTACTATCATGAGCTTAACTTTATTATGCAATCTTGCACAAAAATAGAATTACATGTTTGATCGAGTCGTTAAATGTACCGGCATTAATGTAATTATAATAAAGTATACTCGAAACAGTAATGGTTATTATGTGATAGAAATAACATATCTTATCATTAAAAAGTAAGGATCGGTAGGAGTTCGAGAAGTTGATAACTATAAAGAGATTTGTGAGGTAACTAGTGAGCCGTGGAATATAAGTATAAACAAGTTCGACTGATTTAAAAGTAATGTTAGATACGCATGCGGTAACAAATGAAATAGGCGTCTATACATTGTGGCTATACTATCCTTGAAGAAGAATAAAAACATGATCGAACAATAAAAATATATAAGAAAGGGTACAAATATATCTCTAACGTTGAGGGTTGTTTTTTTTTTAATTTTTGAGAGATTTCACTATTTTTGTATATCCTTTTCACACATTTGTTGAGGACCTCTGCGCAATCTTGATAACATTTGGTTATTAATCCAAGTTTTTAACTGTTCTGGCTTCCTTCCACTTAGTGTCGGATTCTGTTGGATTGCGGTTTGGCAAGCAGATAAAGATGGTAGACGGACTATAGTTGCAGGATTACCGAATATTTTTTCTACTACCGCTTTTTCCTGGGCGGTCCATCTTTTTCGGATTGTTTTACCGTATGGAGAAGCTGAAAAGGGTAAACCAGCATATCCATGTGGTAATGCTCTCTAGCATATCGAGTAATGAAATGAAGTTGAAGCTGACATTGCTTACTACGACATTCCTTTTTGGCATGGCGTTTGTTACTTCATACAGAAAACTATATCACTACTCTCGCGTTTCTATCTCCCATTCCCTACCAACAACTAGGAAATCATGAGAAGGTTTCATGGGCAGTTGAGTAGAAAGAGGTACAAATAGAATAAATGTTACTTTTTTACAATGAAAAATAGCATGCAAGATTTCGCGGCTAGGTAAGAAATGTCAGGCTCAACAGTAATGGACATTGCATGAAATACATACTACTTCGACGAGTATGAGAGGAAGAATGGCTTGTATTCGCATTGTCTGTACTATTATTTTTGCTAGACTGTTCCGAACTGTCGAAATTAGCATTTGTCCTGGGCATTTCCTCAACAGGACTAGTGGAAGATTCCTCTTCATTGTCGCTTTCATTTTCATTACCCTGCTTACTACTTAATCCTTCCGCAGACTCTAGAAGACGTGACACTCCCAAAATATCCCGCTGAGGAAGGGGCTGCCGATATATTTCTTTGTGTATTTTGTCAGCATGACCCATAAAATTCGCAAGGTCGGCAATTTCATTTTCTTTGAGGTTCAACATTGCTGACTGCGTCGCGATGTGTTTTCGTAATTTCGTACCCCGTAAGGTTTCTGGAAGGGCCGCACCACACTCGTAAGAAAATTTCCTCATTAAATTGCATGCTTGAAGGTGTTGTACTGCCAATTTGCTGGAACTCGGAATACCGAACACATATTCGTTACTATTTCTAACTCAAGCTCTTTTTCGGTATTTGAGTATTAAATTGATTACCTCAACCATATCATTATTTAGCAGTACTGGCACTGTCCGGCCTAATTTCCCGCGAAGTGTTATTCTAATGTACTTTTTTGCTTTCGCTAGTGCGTTTTCAGATAATTTATTATAAATATCTGGATGAACGCTTTCATCGATCATATCCTGATTTTCATAGTCAGAAATAAACATTCTCTCAATTTCGCCCGGCCGACGGCGATTAAACGACTGTACTAAAATGAGAGTGGCCTCAGCCAAACTTCTCCATGCCGACGTAGTGTATTTTTCTGAGAGAGATTTAATTGCCGTATTGGATTTTTCGGAGAGAAACGTTTTTAATAGTTTTATGTCTGATTTGGAAGGCAGTATTACTTTCTTCTTACGCTTTCTTTGAATTTGATTTTCCATGACCTGCTTATTGACAGAGACCGGAAAGTCGTCTTCAAACAAATCTAGAAAATGTTGCGCAGAAGCTTTTTTCTTTAAACGATTTTTTTTAATACACTCCGCTTGGTAAATTCGATTGCATTTTTTCAAAAGAGTGCCAAGAGAAGATGCTGTAGAAGGCGACTTATAACTAAGAGTCTTCTCGTTGTACCCGGCGCACATATTTAGTGCAGATATCGACAAATCGTATCTTGTTCTCCGAAACATTGATTGTAAATCAGTTACCTTCTTATCCATGCTCTTAGCAGCTAATAAGAAATTTCCTAACAATCTCATATGGCTCCGGATCATGGATCGCTGATGAGGATAGGGATTCTTCTTGCTTATTTTGTTAGCGTATAATATAATCAATTTATCGTACATTACCGTTGCACTAACTACATCATCGCGTAATTTAGGTAATATGTTGAAGCGAACATTTTCAGATGCGCACTTGTGAGCCTTCCCGATAATTCTTTTGCTCATAATTTTTATCGATCGCTCCCCTTTTTTCACATTCTTTCGACATTTGGAAACATGAATGTGCAATGTTAATTTCGAAAAGTAACCTTTGCAGTTGGGACAAGGCAAAAAATGGCTTGCGTCTCTCTTGAACCGTTTTTGTGGACGCCTACTGACAATAATCTGCCCGGTGTTCAGATTTGACTGCGTATTATGTAGAAAAGATCCCCATTTTCGTATAGTATCTATGCATTTTAATCTATCAGAATTACCTTTCGGTAACGCAGATAATTTTATAACATCTGGCTCTTTTTTTGTGTACTGTTTCTAAATGTCTTGCAAATTTAGTTTGTAATTTCTTACAAAACGGACAAAAATATTTCTTAGTTCGAGAACTGTAAATCGTGTTTGATTCTGAATTAATTACAGGAACCTCGCGGTCATCAAACGGAGAAACGCCACGTCTCACAGTATTATTCATACTATTGTCAATGGACGAATGTGACTTATTGTTCGTAATACTATTGACCGACTCTACAAGCTGATTAGAGCTATTGGTGGACGGGATATAATTCGGGTCTTTTACACTGTCGTTAATTTCTTGTCTATTCTGATTTGTTACTGTCACGCCGATATTTTCGAATTCCTCCATGCTAATGTCATATTCTTCATCTTCTATACTCATACTTTCCTCACTTTCATTACCATACATATTAGGTTCAAATTCGCTGTCGTTATGCTTTTCAACGCTACTATTTCTTCTGTCCTTGTAGGTGTTTTTACGGCCATTACCAGTATTATCGCTGAACTCATTATCACCTAAATTGTCGTTGCCCTCGATGTCGATATTGTTATTATCGGAGCTTTCTTTGTCATTATCTAAGTCCTTATTATTAAAATCTTCATTACTATAGGAGTGCTTGTTATTGAATATCTTCATTTCATCGAATGTTTTCATGCTAATAACAGTGCTCTCATTGTTCTCACGGATAGGACATTCTGTTTTATTCGCATTGTGATTTAGAGTCGACGATATGTCGCCAATACCAATAGGCGTTGATTGTGTGATAACGCCATCGATAATTAATGAGTTTTTCACACTATTCGTCTCTAATTCTACTGTACTATTCATCCTACTTGATGTTTGAATATACTTTTCAGATGAATGGTCTAAGAGGAAGAGCAAAGATGAATTGATATTTGAAGGTGATGGCGAGGTTTCTTCATCTGCCACTGACAATTCAGTACGATTAAGATTTAAAGATCGATTTGCCCTACTATGCAATGTTGTTATCGGTAAAAAATTGTTCTCATCGGAAGAAGTTAGCGTGACATAATCTTTGAATATATCCTTTTCAGAAGATGATAAAATATGCTCGTCGACTATCTTGCATTTTAAAGATGGTGATCCATGATTATCGATTACCACGCTATCTGAACATTCTGAAGCACCATCATCGTATCTTTTATATTCCAAAGTAGCTTGTAAATCCTTTAAAATATCTGTAGAATCTGAGAATTGAGATGAAAACGTTAGCAAAATATTAAAAATGTCAAGATATTAATAGTGCAATAAAATCAATATTCAAGGTGCAGCTTTTCTAGAAATTTGTATTTCCTTGCTTTATGAATAAGTGTTCGTTTGGTAACACTAAACCTAATTGTACAGACAAAGACATAATACATAGTAGTACGACTCTACGTTATAAAAATTCCAGCCACTTGAATATAAAGGTGTATAACTGCGAAAAAATGTGGAAATATTAAGTGACTACTCGTTAGAAAGTTATAAGATTTTTCCGTTTGCGATTAGTTTTGGAATAAATTTCTGAGTAATCGTGTAAGAACTATACGAAAGTGTAAATTTGTCGCAATTTTTCTCGTAGTTGAAATGCAACTCGTCAGTAAGTTTTGAATAACATCAAAGAAGAATCATAAACAAATATGTAAGAAGTAGAAAGTGTACTCTTTCGATATCTTTTGAAGATTACATTTACATTGTCAATATTTGTTAATCAAAACCGCCGGCCAATTCAAACATACCCGCATCAGTAGAAATTCACCGACTAGCATAGTTTAAGTACATTTGTGACTGTCGTTATCTAATTGTGTTGGCTGACAAATGTCAGAAATATAAATTCACTTTAACAAAATCTAAAGAAAACCTACCGAAGTCGAAAATTTAAACCTATTGTGATCGCACAGATCTCAAATAAGTCACCTTTTGAACACTTTCGTCATTGACATCTGATGTTGGAACCAAAATTGTTTAAGTATTAGTTCTCTTTTAGGCATAAAGAAAAGAAAAAGAAAAAACTTTCTTATTATTTTAAACTTTACTGTCTCTGTCTTATTTCTTTCATGTCGACTGAATCGATATTAGGCCTCCGTATCATAATCGAGAAACGTCTTGCTGATTATCATGGCAATCAAGTGTTATTGATTCTCGTGGTAACCAAGAATTGTTAATTTTCATGACAACACTGGTCTAGATCTGGGTCCGTAGAGTGTCAATACTTTTCATTCATCAAGTGATACGATTATAAACAAATAATTTAAATAAATATACATTAATTTGGTGGATGAAATGTGTTACTAAAACACGCATGTAATCATCCCAGGGAAAAAGTTTATTGATGTGTAAGACTTGTACTCTAGGCATCACGGATTCTGTCGCTAGTGACTCTTCTTAAAGTCTTTTTTCAACGTACTAGCAAATGAACAATTAAATCTCATACTTTTATTAGCTATGGAGACATTTTCTATGGCTAATAAAAGCATGATAATTAATTATCTATTGGTTAATACGTTTAAGAATTACATCTTAAAATTATCATCAATATAATCTATGATGTCGAGAGTACGTTCAACATCAGTTCAGCCAATTTTATAATAAATGACGTAGACGCCGAATAGAGGATCCCCATGAACATCCGACGCTGAGCTTAGGAATAGAAAAAATGGAAACTTCAGACAATTTTAGGTTCAATGGTGGGCATTGATTTTTATGAAATTATAATACCGTGAGTGCACCGGTATCCGTCCATATAAGATTTTTTAGCGGAAAATATAATATTTTATTACCATGGCCAAATATAGAAAGAAGAGTAAATATAATTACAACGATGGACACTTTCTCATCAATAAAAAAAATGAAACGTTTGAAAAGGTATTCATAATGATTAAATAGTAAATTTTTAAAGTGAAGGGTCAAAAGGATTAGTATCCGATTCATCGATAGATAATATTCATCGATTTAAACATATTTTAATACCTACGTTTGTTACTTATATTTTATCGTATCTATCTGAACTACTGATCTCCATTCCTGAAATTCTCTTTTAATGAAATATCATTCAAAGCATGTGTTAGCGCCACGCATCGAAACAAATTCATAAAAATGTTGACTTCGGTAAAACAAATTCTAAAAATGATTCTATATATAAAAAAAAGTTCGCTTTTTCTGCTAATTTAATTCGAAACAATACGGGCCGTTAAAAAAATGTTAAACATTAAATATCTTCGGTGGACGGCGGTCGACCAATACATGGTCGTATACCGGTGCACTCACGGTATATATTGAACCTTCAAGTCAAATAATATTGATGCATTACTATCGATTACTTGTACACCACGTCTCTACGATTCGTTAAAATGATATTCAAGGCACTTTCAAAAACTTCGAATTCAAGTCTTCAATCCGTGTTATACTTACCCACATTTTCAAGATCGCTATTCCATTTATATTTTATATAGCAACAATATCATTATATATTTTTTGGTTTTTTTGAAAAATATCGAAAGACAACGCCTTTTACTTTACACTCGATTTTTGACTTTTGGATATGTTATTTAAAATACATCGACGAACTAAAATTCTGCCATAAAAAAATGTGACGACAAATTTACACACTTTTATATATTTCTCGCACAAATACTCGAACACATTAGGTATCAGTCTGAGAATAAATTCAAATCCGAGGAAAGCTTGACCATATTTTACGAAGAACCACAAACATTTTAAACAAAGCAATGAAAAGAGTACCCGGTCACTGACAGTTTAGTGACAGAATCTTTTGTATCAATAGTAGAAAAAGAATGAAAGAAAACAAATGTATTTACCATTAGTACTAATGATCTGTGCTTCGAAGTTTCCTCCCGTTCTATATTTCACGATACAGTTCTTATTTTCAGTTAATTTAATTTTTTTTCTACTAGTTATATAGTATGTAGAGTCTGGGAATTTTACCAACGCAAACATATTTACTTTATTAATAACCACACACGCGTGTTTTTATTGATTAACAATATACCGCGCGGCGGATGCAATCGAATAATAGCGTAACCGACTCACGTGCTTTCGTACTCGATCCGCGTGTACGTCTCGCAATCGATTACGTTCTGAGTCTCCTTACCTGCCCCACTCCTTCTCAAAGTAGCCCTATGATAGATGGGGAGTGGGCAGGCTTAGGGATCATCTATTAATCATGTGAGGTCCGAAAGGGGGAGGGGGGTTCGGCAAAAATCACGAAATATCACAAGGGGGAGGGGCTGTAGTGAGATATTACGTGTATTTATTTTTTCGTTAAACGCGCGATTTCTAAACAACCTTAATGTCTAGACATTTTTATCACGGTCCTTAATTTTCCAGAATTAAATTAGATTATACTTACCTGTAATTAAAGATAATATTCTAAAATTTCTCTGTTTCGAACAAAATTGTACCGGCTTCTCCTCTCTATATTTTCATGCGCACCTCCGTGCGCACGACGTTATGCAGCAGGGGCCCCTTTCTCGAGTCACTCACAAGAGAAACGTATACCCATCTTAGCGAATAGATCAATTCGTAACCCCACCACAAAGGAATACTTGATCCTAATTGGTCTATTCACTAAGATGCGTATACGTAACTGCGAGTGATTCGAGAAAGGGGTCCCAGTCGTGGCGTCACGGGAGGAGTGGTGGCAATCACTTCCCCTCTCGCGCGAGTAATAAAGGGACTCTCTCTCTACTGTAATAACACAAAAAATATATAGTCTTCAAAAAGTCCCGGTATGGTCGAATGTTTTGAAAAATACGCGCCGCATAGAAAAACAAAAAAACACGTATTCAATAGTTTTAAAAGTTCTATCCAGCCATATCAAATTCGACTCCCCTCCCCCCACCCCCGCTGGGGGACGGGGGGTAACTTCAAAATTTTAAACGGAAACCCCCAATTTTTATTGCAGATTCGGGTTTTACGTTAAAAAATAAGAAACTTTTGCCTGAAATATTTTTTTGTATCAGGGGTAGATGGCGCTCCAATCGATGGGGGAAACATACAAATACCCTAAAACCCTAAAACCCTAAAAATTCGTGGAAAAAACTTCAAAACGAAAAACAAAAAAACGCGTATTCAATAGTTTTAAAAGTTCTATCCAGCCATATCAAATTCGACTCCCCTTCCCCCACCCCCGCTGGAGGCGGGGGGTAACTTCAAAATTTTGAATGGAAACCCCCAATTTTTATTGCAGATTCGGGTTTTACGTTAAAAAATAAGAAACTTTTGTCTCAAATATTTTTTTGTATCAGGGGTTGATGGCGCTCCAATCGATGGGGGAAACATACAAATACGAAACCCTAAAAATTCATGGAAAAAACTTCAAAACGAAAAATAAAAAAACACGTGTTCAATAGTTTTAAAAGTTCTATCCAGTCGTACCAAACTCGACCTCCCCCTCCCCTCTAGCCCGCTAGGGGGCGGGGGGTTTGTTTCCCCCATCGATTGGAGCGCCATCAACCCCTGATACAAAAAAATATTTCAGACAAATGTTTCTTATTTTTTAACGTAAAACCCGAATCTGCAATAAAAATTGGGGGTTTCCATTTAAAATTTTGAAGTTACTCCCCGCCCCCCAGCGGGGGTGGGGGGAGGGGAGTCGAATTTGATATGGCTGGATAGAATTTTTAAAACTATTGAATACGTGTTTTTTGTTTTTCTATGCGGCGCGTATTTTTCAAAACATTCGACCGTACCGAGACTTTTTGAAGACCCTGTACATATATAGGTATACATTTTCGCCTATTTCTTCTCCTATTTTACTTCAAACCTTATCCTTTTTCTGAATATTCTTATAATCTTCATCAGAAAGATCATATAGTATGCGATACTTTCGAACCAATTCTATAATTTTTTCCATTTTTATTATTTTCTTATTTATAGACACTGCGAAACTACTGCGAATCCAAGAAGAAACGCATTCAGTTGCGAACTAAGATTCCGTGCGGATATATTCGCAGACAATTCACAGTCTAATACGAACGAAAATCGAGCGGGTTTGAACTTGTACATTTACCACAGTGGAAACAATCTGATGCAAATCGTAAGCGGTGCGAACTTTTGCAGGTACTGCGAATTTTCCGCGTTGGTCTGTGTGAATGTATCTATTATATGCAATGCTGCCGTATGGTACATCCGCATCTCGTATTTGATACGCGTAACGCAGTAATGATACAAAAAAAATTGCTGCGTTTTGTACCGTATCGTATCTTAAATTGATATGCAACGAGAATATGATATAAGGATGTGTAATAAGTCTGGATCCGTCTATTGTTATCGATCGGAAATACAACGTTTGTACAATTTCCAAAGCCGAATATATGTACATTTGAGTACGAACGGTGAACAAGGCAATGTTAAAGGAATAGGAGGCCTCGAAGCCTCCTATACCTCCACTATTACTTCGTTCGCATTCGTGCTCAAATGTACGTACATACACTCAGTTCGAAATGATTGAAGTACATGCGCAGGCATAGAACGACTGGGTACGACAATGGGTCGATAATTAGTCAATCGAATGGAACAGCTTTTTATTCAATGAGCAAATGAATAAATATTTGATAACTTAACCTTTTTCGGTCCAAATTTATGTAGTAAAAGCTTTAAATCGGACCGGCCCGGACCGGAATGTATGCAACCGGCCTAACCTTTTTATAACCGCGCACTCTCAGGTCCAACTCACACGGTGCAACTTCACTGCGACTGCAGTCCGACAAAACAGTCGTACGCTGTCGCAGCTATCGACGACTTTCCTGCGACAGTTTTGTCTCACTGCTCTTGCACCGTGGAAGCAGACTGCGACAAAACTAACACGTATGATTCGTCGTTTCGATCCGTCGTTTCAGACCGATCGAAACGACGAATCGATAGTGTACGTCAACATCGTTAACGATTTACTTAATCGAAGACGATGTCGGAGATCGCAACGAAAATCCATGCGATCTTGAATATCGTAACGATAAATCGACAGTATATGATTCTTTGCGATCGACGATTCGCAACGACCAACCGTTTCGTGGGTGAGCCGCATTTTTGAAGCGATCGATCGTCACGATTGTTCGAAGCGACGAATCGTACCGTGTATGAGGCCCTTTACACAGCTAGCTAACTCCCACGCGGCACCTTTGAAGTAATAACCGTCGAAAGTTTGACCTTGAGTCGTGCTGTCTCTTTCTCACGCGGGAAAGATCAGGGCCGCACTAGTCTCCTCCTCGCTTATTCGATCCTGACTTCTCTCCCGAGCGAGGAGGAGACTAGTGCAGTGCAGCCCTGACTTCTCTCCCGAGCGAGAAAGAGACAACACGCGTCCAGGTTTAAAGGTCCTGTGTGGGAGTTAGCTAACTGTCCAAGCTGTGGTCGCACTGCTGTCGCAGTGAAGTCGCACCGTGTGAGTTAGCTCTCAGATCGACGATATTACCTTTGAACTTATCTCTCTGTAACCGAAAACGTTAGCACAACGAGAATTACACGTATTATGAAATTACATAAACTTTCGTTACACTAGCATTTTCGGTTAGGGAAATATAAGCTCAAAAGTAATATCGTCGATCTAAAGGTGCAGTTAAACGGCCTGTGATAGCGCGAGCCGAGCCAAGTTCGCGCTATCCATCGTATATGTCGGTTTTTCGACACGGATTATAAAGGCGCGCGCGGCGCGGCTCGCGCTATCGCAGGCCGTTTAACCGCACCTTAAGAGACCAATGCGTAGTTACAGGAAGGTTAGGTGTATTCATTGAGACCGATCTACAATGTATCACGTGGTAGTTAGTACAATGGGCAAGAGGATTACGGCAGCGACTTTATCGCGCTCGCTTCCCCCAAGCCTTATTCCTTCAAAGTACGTACTTATTCCTGTGGTTAGCTCTTATGAACGAAATGCTCCTTCAAATTACAAACCAATAGACATTATGAAAAACATAATAGCATATGACTGCAAATGGTTTGATTGTTATTGTTTATAATTATATCCTATCGAATTTTTTACATCTATTGGATTCTCTCATTTTTAATAGAACTTTTTAGTAGGGATATGTGGGTAAAAGTATACCTAATATATTTTTAGACATTGCGATTAATAATTTCAAAAAAGCGGAATTATACAATGGGTAGGTTAGATGGACCCATGCATTAACAAGACAGTTAATATTTAGAAACGTACAACATTATACTGATTGATTAGAGCGGAATCACAACGGAAGGAAATCGAAGAGTAGCAATTTACTTTCAATCTGCATCGTGCAATAAGAATTTTAAATCATATAATAATAATTAGTCCCCAAAATATAGGTCTTATGATAAATAAATCAATTAAATTTTTTTCCGCAAAATTTATTAATTTGTTTACCCGTATTTTTCTCTAATAACTCCTTAACGACAGTTTAGATATAGAAAAAGTTGTATCTAAATAAGAATATGAAAATAAATCTCTATTAATGAAAAAACAGGACGTGTTCCCAAATTATACAATAGATATTTTGTATCTATATTTTTATTTCTTTTTAAAATCGAATAAAAAATTGAATTTGTATTAACATAATTATATATTTGCTATTACAAATTAACTTCAAAATAAGTATTCTCTGACACTGAATTGCAATCCGAAATAAATGGCTTGAATAACTCTTTAGAGGTCCTAGTAGCGCCACCTGTGTATGGAAGACAACATTTCATCGAACTAGGGGTGTCCTCGAATAATATATTCGATATATTTCACATTTGTCCCCAAACTGTACATTAAACGTATAATAGTTTGAGGACGGTCTTCAAAGTATCAAATTGTCCCCGAACTATAGGTTTTATAAAAAAAGAGGCCAAAATTGTCCCCAAAGAATATATTATATATAACCTTCGAAGTCTCTTCTCTCGCGGGAAGTGGACCCTTTTGGTGGCATAAGGAAAAAAGAAAAAAATGAATATTTAATATCTACCTATCTCTTACCCACAGCAGGGAAGTATGGTAAGAGCGGGTAACTGGGACACCGGGGTATCTAGGCTATGCAATATTATTAACGGGTGTTTTTATACGTTATTTTTATATTTTAAACACAATAAAAAAGTTTGCTATTAATACAGGCCTTTGTCTTTCAAGCGCATAAATTTGCAACATGAAAAACAAATTGAAAAACTCACTATTTTAAATTAAGTTTTAGGTTCCAGTTACCACAAAAGTTGTAAAACAAGGTCCCAGTTACCCCACCTTACCTTAACCTTTAACTACACGCGCCCAAAAATATCACATAACTACACGCGTGGTGTATTTCATACACCAGCTGAAAAAATACTTCTAAGATGTTCATCTACTGGGTTTAGGTACAAAAACACACTTAACTACACGCGCTCTAAAATTGTAAATAAGTACACGCATGGTGTATTTTATACCAGTAAAAGAAATAGTGCTAAAAATTAATTTATTAAATGTTCTTTCAAAAAATATGTATACCTGTATTTCTAAAAAACAAAATAATAGCAAATAAAATTTTGATGTTAAAAACAACACATATTTAATACTTAATAATAATACATGTAATAACAACATTAAACGTTATAGATATGAACGGAAACTAGTAAACTAAACTAATTATGTATAAGAAATTCCTAGCATGTAGTCATTTCCCAAGTAGACCTTCTCTGCATTTTACTATTCATCGACATCTGGTTGATTTTGGCAGTCTGGACAAGTGGTTATTGCATGTTGCTTGCAAACTGATTTATTACATGTTTGGCATGAAATAGTAGTGACTCTATTTTTTTGTCTGCCACAGCAAAAGCACCTTCCCCTTACTTTTGCAGGTGGTTCATTTTCCGGCTCTTCTTCTGGCTGATTCTTGTATTTTTTGAGAAATAGCTGAATGTCGAAGGGTAGAGATTTTAGTTCAGCCCTTTCCGCCAGGTACGGCTTCATCAAAGAAATAGATAGGGCTTTTAGAAAATTCATTCTGTATTTGTGTGGGTTATTTATGTGGGTCGCGTTATACAAGATCTGACTGTTTATGCCTGATATATTCAGAAGTTGCAAAAATAGAACCAAAGGCCATCTTCTTGTTCTTCTAGACACAGAATACGTGCTGCACATTTTATCCACTGTGTCAACGCCCCCCTTGTGTAAATTGTAATCCAAAATTATATTTGGCTTATTTGTTTGAGGGTCTATTGTTGAATCATCGTGCATAGTTGAAATGAGAATCACAGATTTATTTTTCTTGGGCACATAAGACACAATAGTTATATCTTTTTGGAATCCAAAAATAGATGTATTTGGAGGTCTATTTTTGTTTGGCAAAAACTCTAATGGGAGCTCCCTTTTATTTTTTTTTACGGTTCCCACCATTGTTACTTTATCTTTCAATAGACTTTTAGCCAATTCGTAACTGGTGTACCAATTATCACAGGTAAGGTTTCTGTTTTCTCCTTTCCATGACTGGAGCAACCGATGGGTAATATCAGATGGAGTATTTGAGTTTTGATAGGGGACCTCTGGCTGTTTTCCACAATATACTTCAAAGTTTGTAACGTAGAATGTTTGCGCATCACATAACACAAAAACTTTTAATCCATATTTTGCTGGTTTGCTTGGAATGTATTGTAAAAAACTACATCTTCCTCTAAAAGGTATTAACATTTCATCAATTGTTACCTCAGCACCTATAGAATAACTTTTAGCACAGTTCTCTGCAAACCGATCTAACACAAATCTAATGGCCGCGAGTTTATCAGACTTTTTTCTGTCAATTCTTGTATTTTTGTCGTCAAATCTCAAGGCGGTCAGTATAAATAAAAATCGATTGCAACCCATACAAGCTCGAAAAATTTCTGAACCAGTCCCATCAGTGGTCCACAATTCAAGAAAATGTGTGTGATTTTGCTTCTTCAGCCCTGCCAAAAATAATAGTCCGAAAAAAGCCAAAAGTTCATTTTTTGTAACATTTTTTACATCTCGTTGTCGGTCATAGTTCGGTCGCAGTTTTTCAATTTCCAGATTTGTACAATCAACAATATTTTGAATAATATCGTCGGTAAACAATTTTTCGAATGCACTCCTCTCATCTGTGATAGATCTTGCATATGTTTTTGGCCCGGAAAATATTTTTACTAAATTTTTTTTTTTCGTTTTGCTATATTTACTTACGATGGGGTTTTTCTTCCAGTAAGTTTTTTATCTTTAGCCACATAGTAATCTTCAATAAGGTCGATATTATTTGAATTGTTTCCTTCCTCATCTTCTTCGCTAAACTCTTCTACTGAAGCCAAACTGTAATCACTTTCTTCTTTATATTCTTCATCTGACATATCCGCATTTCCTTCTTCTATAACCTCTTCCTCTGACGTATCTGCATCTCCTCCTACTTCTTCCTCAGACTCGTTATCAAATATTGCTTGAGCCATTACTTGGAGCTCATCTTTAGTAAGACTTTTTGGATCTCTAACTTTTATTTGATCCCTAAAAAAGGAATAAAATACTAGAGAATCAAATTATTTGAGAATATATTAAATTATACATAAAAATATACACCCAAAAACCAGGAAATCTGTACAATAATAAATATATACTTACATGATACAAAGTACACGCGTGGTATATTTTAGGCACCACAACGGATTGCTGCTAATTTCGATGTACAACGACTTTACTAATCAGGCTGCTGCAGTGATACTGCACGTAGTGTTGACTTAGATAATAATGAAAGGTTAGGTAGCGCGGCGGCGGCTCAGCTGTTCGTATTCAAAAATGGCGGTAGTTTTAAACAGAGTGGTGTACACAGTACACCAGCGCGTGTAGTTAAAGGTTAAGGCCTTCATAGACGTGCAATATCATTGCACAATATTGATTGTACAATATATTGTAGGCTGCCCATAGACGTTCAATATTATTGCACAATAATCGGGTTTGAATCGTGTAGAGGACATATTGATGGTTGTGCAAAGTTCGATTTGGCTTGCACAATATATTGTACAATATATTGTACAACCCTTCAATACTAAGTACACACGATCAATAATATTGCATGTCTATGGAGGCCTTTATACTTTACTTATACTACTAACTCAACCGTCTTATTTTAAGACACCTACATGTCTTAAAACTTGAGGTCACTTTTAAGACGGTTAATACCGTCTTAATACATTAGACACTGTGTCTTCCAATAAGACACTTCAAACGTTTCATACTAAGACGATTAGATGTATTGGAATATAAGACTCTAAAAACGTCTTACAATAATTATACACAAATGTATAATTTTCAAACGTATATGTGAGCGCGAAATAATTCATAGTCAATATGAATACATTACAGGCGAGTCAATAAACATCGAATGTAATAATTTTTCTCATGAGAGTAGTATTATAAAGTTCGATATTAAAGAAATTCGTTGGAATGTATTCAAATCCACAATGAATCCAGCTCTCATAAATCGAAACACTCTTAAATAAACACATCGCGTCAAAAAATTTCACTAATACTAATAAAAATATTCAAGTAATGATGAATGTATATCTCTAAGGAAAAGGAGGGTTACAGGAATGGATTCTCTGGAAGTGCTAGATCCAGCTTCAACCGTGGCAGCATCTTGATTATTAGCGTTCACAAAAGTCTCATTGTTCTCATTGTTCATTTGCAAAAAAAAATATATATAGACCATCAGACAAAACTTGTCACTTATAACTTCTCCATTTTTTCTTAAATTTATTTACCGTATTTTTCAACTCGTTCGAGATGACTATCGCAGTTTCTTCAGTCTCAAAAAGTTCATCCACCTTGTCAACTGGAGGGGTTCTGTGTAAATAACCTTCCTACCTGTGCTGTCTTTTAGGTTAGTTGTTGGTAATATCATTTGCATTGGAGACTCCACCAGCACAATATTCAATTCACTATTGTCATCAATTATGTTGTCATCCGCATCATACCACATGCCTGATGCTTGATGTTTTTTTTGAATGATAATGTCTGTGTTTGCTATCACCAAACTTAATGCTGGATAGCGAGCACATAATTTCTTAAACTCTTCCAACACAACTTCAGCGTCAGGCTGATTATCTCGTGAGAGAAATCTAACACACTTGCGTCGTTGACCTAATGCACAAAACACTGTTTTTTCTTTTTTTTTTCGACATTTTTGCACAGCAAACAACCGCCGGAAAATTTTTATGTTTCTGTTATCTGTGCGGAAAATGGCGTGCTTGTTGGCCGCGTTGAACTTTACAACGTCTGTTCCAACCGAGCCGAAAACCGTACACTCTCTGAACGGTACACGTAATGCGCAGTAAAGAAAGTGGACGGATTTTCACTACTGCGCATGACGTGTACCGTTCATGTACGGTTTTCAGCTTGGTTGAAACAAACCTTCAGAAAGTGAGTTGGGGTGAGGTCGAAAAAGGAGGGGGAGTGTACAGTTAGCTAAACAGTACAGTACGCTAAAGGCCATCACACACAAAATTCCGTAAGGCCGTAAGGCGTAAGCGTAAGCGAATAGACCAATCAGGATCAAGTATTCCGTTGTGGTGGGGTTACGGACAACGGAATACTTGATCCTGATTGGTTTATTCGCTTACGCTTACGTCCTACGGCCTTACGGAGTTTTGTGTATGATGGCCATAAACCCTGTCCCAACCGAGCCGAAAATCGTATACCGAACGGTACACGTCATGCGCAGTAGAGTGCGCTCGTCGGTTTTTTCCTTAATGAACTATTGAATGCTAGTAGAGGTATTATATTTATTGATATAAATTACTATATTTACTTATATAACCTTGCATTTCATTAACGAGTCATCTAATTTAAAAATGACAATTCGACATGATTATAATCTAGATATATCCAAGGTTACATGTGAATAATGATGCTTAACGTCACAGCCCGCGAGTCGAAATTTAAACTCTAATCTGAACCTGGAAAACCTCATTTCTTTGAAGTATTGGTTTGCCGCTGTAGGTGTAACTCTAATTTCGTGATCATCATGCTCAGATGATCACGAACAGGTTTAAATTAGAATTTGTGTGAGTACACTTCCAACTCTAATGTCGACCTGCTGGACTTCAGACAAAATTGAAACTCTATTTCCGCAGCGTGGGGCATATACTACCCATACTTTTACAATTAAATAAACTCCTTTTGACGTACTCCTTACAATTTTTCAATAGTACAAAGCCATAATTAGCAAGAAAAAGGTATACATTTTAATATGCATTAGACAACAAAGCAATGAATAAATTTTTTATTGTTATTATTATTAATAACAATAAAAAGTTAAATTTATCATTAACGCCTATATTTGACTCTACAATAAATTTTTAAAGAATTCTTCGTTTTTCAATGAGAATTCCAAGTGGCCTGAACGGAAAGTTCAACGGGGGTCGTATACGTCTCACGCGGGCATGGAACGTTTTAACGACGTGCAAACACTTCATAAATTTATCGTGAATGCAATGTCTTCATAAAATTTTTAAATTAAAAAATAACAAAATCATATAATAATGATGTTTCAAACAGTGCAGATTGTACCGAATTATTCCATAAATAATGTATGATTAATTATCATAATCGCTACTGTTTTGAAAAAGAAAGTATTAAATTATTTTATAAAATTTAATGAAAAGAACCTTCGAGAGCAGTCACTGTCATGTCCAGTTTCTATATATAACTAAAGTCAACCAACCCCACTTGAACAGTCGGTGGCTCAATTGGTAGAGTGTGAAAGCAAGCATTCCCAGTTTCGAGGATCGCAGGTTCGAGTCCAGGTAGGGTCTGAAAAAAAAACCGTCACGGGCCGGCGAGTTGACAGGCCTATGGACGTATACCGACTGATAGGCCTACCTATGGACGTATACCGACTGGATAGGCCTATGGACGTATACCGACTGATGGCGACACCATTTTTATTCGCCACAGCTCGAGGTGAGGTCCATGAGGTCCAAATGAGAATTATGAAAACCTCATTTGAACCTAAACTTGCGAAGAGTGGAAATATTCACGCAGTTTAGGTTCAAATTAGGTTTTCATTGCACAGACATCCGGATCTTGAAAACCAACTTTCAGCCTCCAGATCCTCAGTGAGGATCCAGAGGTTCAAATTAGAATTTAAATTTCGACTCGGGAAGTAACAAGACGTTTGAAGTGTATTATTTGTGTGTCTTACTATTTTAAGCAACGTATTCATTTAAATGTCTTACACCCGAAGAAGTGTCTTACTTTAAGACGACTAAGCGTCTTTATCTTAAGACAGTACCATGTGTCTTATGATTATAGACGGAAAATAAATGTCTTCTTGAGAAAAGACAGAGAAACGTCTTCGAATAAGACACTATCCGTGTCTTGAATTTCTGATCAATACACTTATCCGTCTTATTTTACGTCAATAAGACACTTTTCCGTCTTATTTTAAGACGTTTCATCGAGAGGCCGGTTTGTAGTGTACCTACCTGCGCATTTGAACTGCTCGGTCCTGGAACCTTCCTGAACCTTCTTCGTAGCTCCTCTATGGTCTGTGAACATAAATAACCTTATTCCATATTTTACAAATATGGAATAGGTACATTCGATAAAAGTTAAAAATGAAAAAGTAACAAACCTTATTCTTTTCTTCAATTTTCTTATTATAGACTGTCACAAACTACAAAAATAATCATAAAATGTGTGAGTACCGCGTCGGCGTGAACGTGTTAATGGTTTTTCAATTTTTTTTTATTATGTTTCACGAAATTAAATTATTTAACAATTTTTATCTCCAGCGATAAGATAAAAACTTACCCTCCGAAACTCCTGCTCTAGCCGAAGCTCAGCGTCCCTTAAGCTCGGTTTACTAGGCTCAGTCTTATGACGTAGCGTTCGGTGAGGGCCCTCGGTGCCCTCCGCTACTCACAATCTCGCGGCCACGATGCCGCGCGCGAAACAGAAAAGACGATGGGCGCCAGGTGCACCGCGCATGCACCGCGAGGGGAGACGATCGAGCTCCCCGGGAACGCGCGGAAATCGCGAGATCGGTACCGTTCCGATCCCGAACGGGTCCGGCTACCACAGCAAATGGTAGAGGGGCGGTTCGGTAGACGCTGACTGGGACTCGGGAGGACGGATTCGCGGACGGGTTCGCGAAAAAGAAAAATCGACTGCGTCAAAAGAAAACAAGAGAAACGTTTATTCGGCCGGGGACTAAACGGAGGTCCCTGGGCGACGCTCGCAGTCGCAAACCACAAAAAAAAGCGGAGTGATGCCGCACAACGTCGCGGACACCACTCGATTCGTCGACGAGACGAAAGGCGCTAACGATGCGCTATCGGCGCGGAGGCGCTGACAAAAACGCGCGCTCTCGGACGGCGAGCTACGGCGCGGAGGCGAGTCGGAGGTCGCGCGTAAAGAGGGAAGCGTACCGGGGCTGCAGCGGTCGTTTCCTGGCTGGGCGCGTCCCAGCTCCTCGGCTTCCGGGTGGCAGATCCGGGGGTCCTCTCGACGTCGACCTCAGCCTCCTGGGAGGAGCTCTCTCTCGATATCGGGGAGGGCGCTCACGGTGGATCTCGTCACGGCTCCTCTGCTTGCTCTCGTTCGCACTATCTTAGCTTGATTCGTGGCACTCGCTGAACGCTAGCTCAAAAACTACGAAGCTCACTTGCCGAGCGTGATCGCAAAACTGACTCCTCCGACTCGCTCGCCTTCTCGTCACGATCGCGATCGTAACGCTTCGCGCGGCCTTATCGCGAATCGATTCGCGCGCATTTTCCGAAAGGGGGCCGAGTGCACCCTTTTTGTGACGCGGAGCGATTCTCCACGTTACAAACTCCCCCCTCCTTAGCTCGAACCTTTAGGTTCGACACGCGCCGCCTCCGACTCACGCGTATACTAAGTAGTGGTCCCGTTCGTTCGAGATATATCCAAACGAATATTTTTATCTTTCTGAATACAATGTAAGTTTTATTCGAACTTAATATCATACGATCTTTTTATTTTCTTACATTTATTTCTCTCGCTTATTACAGGCCGGGCACCTCCGGGTACAAACTCCCTGCCGGCAACATCGCCGGCAGAAGTTGTCCCGGAGGACCTTATTACAATACATCCAGGCATGACCTGCAACGAAGCAGTTTGCGCAGCCGGTGGGGTCCTGGCCGTCCCGTCTGGGGTCCCGCTGTCGCCGGCGTCGCTCCCTCGTCGGAGTTAGGAGCCTCCCCCGGGGCTGCTTCTCGAAGGTGGTGGCCTGGTCCACCATCCGTCGCCTCGGTGGAGGGGATGTTTGGGTGGCCGCGTCTCGTCGTGGTGGCGGCGACCTCTCCCTCCCGCGTCCCATCGAACGCTCCAAAATCGCCCTCGGTACGCTGATGCGAAGCGGTACCGAGGGACTTTCTTGCCACTCCGTGGCACCCGCAAAGTCGAGGAGGGGACGTGGCAGTCCTGCCACCTCCACCTCCGCTTCCACCTTTGTCCAGTCGTCCATGGTGGTGTCGGATTCCGGATTCGCACCTCGATATATCTTCCGTAGCTCGTTCCCGCATTCCCGTGCGCCGTAGTTCTC
The DNA here is from genome assembly GCA_963678675.1 of Xiphydria camelus. Lineage (NCBI taxonomy): Eukaryota > Metazoa > Arthropoda > Insecta > Hymenoptera > Xiphydriidae > Xiphydria > Xiphydria camelus. Next base: position 25,848,458 of record OY783192.1, on the reverse strand, counting down.
TGCCGTAGCCCTCTGCCGGCGACGGCGCGAGGTTGCGCTGCGCGGCTTCGCTTTACGCGCCTTCGCTTCCTCGCGAGAATCTCTATCGGCGGTGTGATTACGCGAAGCGGTGGTATGAGGCGGCGGCGCGGAGCAGTGGTGTGAGGCGGTGGTGCGACTCAATGGCGTGAGGCGGTGGCGCGACTCAATGGCGATTAGGTTTTACGCGTCGCGGGCAGCCGCGTTTCGATCGGAGCATCGCCGATATGCGCGGGTTTCAAGTCCGACACATGCTGCTTCCCGACCGGTTTGCCGTGCAAGTCTACTAGCTTGCATGTTCGACGCGATAACACTTTCGCGACTCGATACGGGCCTTCGAATTTCGGCGCTAGCTTCGACGCGACCCCGAGTGCTCCCGACGATAGCACGTGCGAACGCTTCCATACGAGGTCACCTTCCGTATAGGTAACGTCGCGGCGACCACGGTTGTAATATTTCGCCTGCTTTTCGTGGGCCTCTTCGAGGTATTCCTGTACGAGATCGTGTATCTCGGACAGGCGAAGCATTCTTTCCACCCATTCGTGCGGATCTTGAGTCGGAGTTCCGATTTTGCCTTCAATCAGCCGCCGAGCGAAACGAGGTGGTGCGGGTAAACGTCCGAAGTTTACGAATGCCGGGCTCGCCTTCAGAGTACTATGTACCGCCGTGTTGTACGCGAACTGTAACTGGTGTAGATGTTCGTCCCAGTTTCGATGGTTGTCCACGTACGCGGCGATCATCGTCTTGAGCGTTCGATTTATACGCTCTACGGGATTCGCTTGGGGGTGGTACGTCGGGAGTGTCGCGAAATGGATTCCGAATCCTTGCAGGTACGATGTTAACTGCTTATTCACGAACTCCGTCCCATTGTCCGTTAAAAACGTATCCGGACAGCCCCAGCGATATACGATGTCCCGTTCGAAGGCCCTGAGGACGAGCTTCCCCGTTGCGGCACGAAGTGGAATGCATTCGATCCACTTGGTGTGTAGATCGAGGAATACGAGCACGTATTTATAGCCGGCCGGACTCCTCGGCAGTGGACCCATCATATCGGCCGCCACGACTTTCCAAGGGCCATGCACGCTGCGTTGACCCATCAGTCCTGATGGTGACCGCTGCTCGACCTTCGTTTTCTGGCAGGGAATGCACTGTTGTACGTACTCGACGATATTCTGATGCATTCCGGGCCAGTAATAATTTTCTCGTGCGCGAAGGTACGATTTCGCGACTCCGAGGTGGCCTGCTTGTGGGTCATCGTGCACTTCTTCGAGGACGTCCTTTCTTCGATTCGGAGGTACGACAAGTTTCCACGCGTTAAGGTCTGGCACGATTAGATCGACGAAGACCTTCGGACAGTATCGATACAGTAGGTCGTTCTCGACCTTCCATCCGATGTTCGTCGCGGGAAATCTTCGAACGTGTTCGATGCGTCGTTCGTACCATCGCTCTTGTGCCGACGGGGATGGTGGCACGGGCTCTTCCTCGATCGCCGCAATGTCCATCGGGACGTCCAGTTCAAACATGCGCGATAGTGCGTCCGGCACGTGGTGCAGCGCTCCTTTCCGATGTACGATCTCGTATTCGTACTGTAGGAGTTCGAGGGCCCATCGTGCGAGTCTTCCGTCCGGGCTTTTTAAATTATGTAGCCACCGCAAGTTGCTGTGATCGGTGACCACCGTAAACTTTAACCCTTCGATGTATGGACGAAATTTTCGGATGGCCCATACTACGCCCAGGCACTCTTTTTCGGTCGTGCTGTAGTTTCGCTCGGCGCTCGAAAGGGTTCGACTCGCGAACGCAATGACGTGCTCAACGTTATCTAGGGTCTGCGTGAGGACTGCTCCGATCCCGTAGTCGCTCGCGTCCGTTTGTAGTACAAACGGGATCGAGAAGTCCGGCGGTGATAGGACGGGCGCTGTCGTGATGGCGTTCTTTAGGTCGTGGAACGCTTTCCCCTGCTCGATCTCCCACTGCCAGCGCACGTTCTTTTTCAATAACTGCGTGAGAGGCGACGATCTCTCAGCGAAGTTCGGGATGAATCGGCGATACCACGATGTCATCCCCAGGAACTGGCGAAGTTGTCGAAGATTCTTCGGTGGAGGATATGCCCGAATCGGCTCCACCTTCTCGGGATCTGGTTGCAACCCGTGGCGGTTGACGCGGAATCCGAGGTATCGTACTTCGTCGTGGCAGAATTCGCACTTCTCCGGGTTGATTGCCAATCCGGCTTTTTCGATTTTCTGCAGTACGATCTGCAACCACCTCAAATGTTCCTCGAACGTGGGTGTGACGATGATAATATCATCGAGGTAGGCGAAGGCGTAGGGTTCCATTTCCGGTCCGATCAGCCGGTCGAGTAAACGTTGGAACGTCGCTGGCGCTCCCGAGAGCCCGAACGGCATCCGACGGAATTGGAAGAGTCCTCTTCCCGGCACCGTAAAGGCCGTCACCTCCTTGCTGGACTCTTCCAGTGGGATCTGATGGTACGCTTGGCTCAAGTCGATCGTCGATATGTAACGCGCGGCCCGCAGTTTGGTCAGGATGCCTTCCATATACGGTAAGGGATAGGCATCCTTTTTCGAGACTGCGTTGACCTTCCGGAAGTCTAAGCAGAATCGATACTTTCCGCTCGGCTTCCGGACCATTACGATCGGCGTGGACCATTCGCTCTTGGATGGCTCGATGATTCCTTCGGCCAGCATGCGATCGACTTCCGCGTACATGGCCTCTCGTACGGGTGGCGACACGAGGAAGTACCGCTGTTTGATGGCCGGTTGCCCCTGAACGTCGATGCGGTGTTCGATCAACCCCGTGCACCCCGTCTTCCCCGAGACTTTTGGGAGCTCGCGGTGTAAGAGATCCTCTAGCTCTCTGGCCTCGTCGGGAGAAAGATCGGCGATCCCATCGCATGGCTCTCCCTCGGTTTCGTCGATATCGTCCGGACCGAGAAACGAGTACGAGTTGCCCGTCCGGGTTGACGTCCACGAGTTCGATGATCCGTCGATGGTCACTTCCGCCTGTGCGATAAAATCCATTCCCAGGATCATATCGAGGGCCAAGTTCGGGACGACTCGAACGTCGAGCTCGAGTTCGAGGTCGTCGATCTGGAGAGGGAGGGTTAGCTCCTCCCTTACTACCTCCAGGCTGCCGTTCGCCGTTTTGATACAGCCTGCCTGTGGCGTTCGAATTTGGATCCCTTCTCTTATTCGTGGCTGGAGACCGATCGCTCCCAAGTACGTCCGGGTGGATCCAGTATCGAGCAGGGCGTTGATCGGTTGTCCATTGACGACGACTCGGATGAAGGGGCGCGAATCGCCCTCCACGGCGAGGATATCGTCGCAATGAACTAACACCTGCGTTGCCGTGGGAATATCTCCGTCGAAGATGGTATCCGCTTTCGCCGGCGGCCTCCATTCCTGCCTCGTCATCTTGGTGGGCTCCGGAGGATCGTACTCTTCGATGACGTACGGATCCGGGAGCCCGAGGCGTCGTACCGTCGGTGAAACGCGTGTTCTCGCGTCTCGAGATTCCGTCTTCGTTTCTTCGGGGCGGACGGATCCGGTCGTCGCTCTCTTCCTTTCGGGGAGTGGCGTCGCCGAAGGCGGATCGGTTTCCGTCGTCGAGTTCCGTCTCGGGCCTTTCGGCGTTTTCGACCGCGGCTCGCGTGTCGAGCTCCGCTCTTTCGGCCGACCGTCCGGCGGGGTTAACGCTGAGGGGTTCGGCGACTCCGATGACCACTTAATCCTGGATCTCCGTATCTTCCTGGTGGTTCGCTGCATCTTCGTCGGCGAGATTACCTTCGAGTCCCGGAGCATCTTCGAGCGCGACGTACCGTACGGGGCGACAAGAGATAGACCCGATGACTTCTTGGTCGAGGCGGGGTTTCCGGGCGATCGGGGTTGCCTCGTCTCGTTGGTAGCGGGGGGAGTCGCTTCGTTTACGCGTGCTCCCCCGCTTTCCCGTTTCCCTGGCATCGACGGCACCGAGGATCCGGGGTCCCTTTATTGCACTGATAGCAATAATCCTTTAGGCGAGGCTTCGGACACCGACGGAGACGATGATCGGGGCTCGAGCAGTTCCAGCATCGGGCGCTCTCGGGGGTGGTTCGAGTAACGTTCCCCGCCCCTTTCGGTTCAATCGCGGCCGTCGGGGCTTGTCGAGGCGCGGTCGCGGTTTTCGTGTAGCGCGGCGGGGATTCCGATTTCGGCACGGCCGCGGCGGTCTTTCTCCCCGTCGAGGTCACCGCATGTACCGCCGGTGCTCCTCGTCGATTGCGGCCGGCTCGCTCGGCCCGGTAGGGGAAGGCGCCGGTAACCTCCTCGTTCGCTGGCGGCGGTTGGAATCGGCGCATCGCCAGCCAGATTTCCTCCCTCGCGGTGGCCAAGTCGAGTAAATCCTCCAGGGAGTCGACGTCCTCCCTGCTAATTTCCCGCTGGTACTCCGGGCGCATGTTACGGAGTGCAAGGCGGGCGAGGTCTTCCGGGTGAGGAGGTCGTTGCATCCGGTCGGCGCTTGCTTCGAGGCAGGTAATAAACTCGACGGCGGTCTCGTTCTCTCCCTGCGTCCGTTTCCGCAGGAAATCGTCGAGCGTCCACTCGAGATCCCGTGTCCCGAAGCGGGCGAGGAAATCCTTGCGGAACTCGGCCCAGGTGGACCATTGCCCCTTTCGTTTCCGGGCCCACTGCCGTGGCAAGTCATCCAATATAGCCGGCATAGCGGCCAGGAGGCTATCGAGATCCAGGCGGGCGAATTCCGCTTTGTCTTCGACCTTCTCGATAAAGTCCTCCGCGCTTCCGTCTCGCCGACCGGCGTAACTCAGCCTCCAACGATGGACGATGGCGGTCGGGTCCCTCGGAGCTGAGTACGCCCCCTCGAGCGGCGCCCGGTCGAGCACGTTCGTATGGGGGGTTATCCTGGAGCCGGGGAAATCCGGCGGTGTGACGTGTGGTCGTAACGGGGAGCTACTCCGTGCGAAAGTCACGGCCCCGCCCCGTCGCTGTGCTCCCTCGCCGGGTATCGGTCTCTCGGCCTGGCGTGGAGGGTCGTGACTCGGTTGACCCGTGGCCGTGGACGGAGCGGCGCTCGTTGGTCGAGGGCGGGCGTCCTCTCTCTCCCTCTCGTCCCGTCTTGGGCGATCCAAGCACGTGGTCAAGACGCGCCTGACGGCTTGGCCGATCTCGCTCTCCAACTCCTCGCGGATCGTGCGCGAGACGTCCGCTAGAAAACCGAGAGGGTCTTGGTCGCGAGGTAACGCTCCCGGTTCTCCCAGGTATTTTCGGAGGATACGCTGGGTGGCCCGGTCGAACTCTCCCTCCATTCCTTCGCGGAGTGGCCGTGATACATTCGCCAGGAATCTCGACGGCTCCTGGTCGCGAGATCGGGGTTCCGGCCCTTCAGCGGGCCCGCTCCGATTCGGGGCTAGCGGAGGAGGCGCTTGTTCCGGGGTGGCGGGTCGCAGACTGGGCCTCGGTATCGGCGATCCCGCGTTCCTATCCAGGAACTCCAGACGCCCGATCGTCGTGTCGATCGGTGCGACGAGCGGTACTCTCACGGACGCGCTGACGATCGTGCGAGGCAGCGACTCCGTGACCCGGGTCGTGGCCGTCGATGAGAGGGGTACCCAGAGCGCGGCGGTGGCCCGTAACGAGGGGGCTCCGATTCCCTGTGGCACCTCAGACGCCGTCGTAATCGTCGGTGGCGTCTCTCCCCTAGCGGGCGCGTCTCCGGGCAAGATTCGTGCCTCGTAGTCTCGGAGAAGTCGTCCGAGGACGCTTCCCCCGAGGTCCATCGGGCCGTTGGCGAACCTTCCGTGCGGCTCGGGGAAGGATTCCCTGGGTTCCTCGTTACCGGAGACCTCCCCCCTCCTCGCTGGTACGTGGTGGGTCGGTTCGGGGTTTCCTCCCCCTAGGAAATCCCGCAGCTCGTCTTCGCCGGTTCGATTGGCGGGCTCTTCGAGGGGCGCGCCGGGACGAGCCGTCACGTCAAGCCAAGCGGGACCGGCCGGACGACGATTCTCCTCCACCGAATCGGCCGCACGCGAAGGCGCGACCGCGATCTCCGATCTCCGGAGTCGAGTCGACCGCATCTCCCTTTTCACGCGCGCGCCTAAGGTGAGAGCGTCTCCGCTCGGGTCGAGTCCGAGCTCCTCGGCGATTCCGCGTAGTTCGTCAAGGCCCGCGGAAGCGCGGCTCACTCGCGAGTCACCCGACGCACGTGACATTTTCTTGTCGGTGTCGGCACCCCCGGGGATTGGTACGCGCACTCAATCCCAACGCGTGCGTGCTCGACGAATCGGTCGTCGCTCGCTCAGCTGATCGAGCCCGGAATCGCTTCGATATCTCCCGGGGTTTGTGCGATGGCCGATCAGCTGTTCACACGCGTATCTGGGTCGCGGCCCGGATAACGGGGATCCGTCGCGGTTTCACCGCGGTCGGTAAAACGGATCCGCGGAGCCGCGAGCGTGTCGCAATCACGCACACCCCTTCGCTTATCGCTACGCCTACTACTACGCGTCGGTGAGCCGGGGGGAATCGCCCCACGATTCGCCGTGCGCTGAGTCCGCTTGACCCCGCAACGGTCGAGTCGCTCGAACCGAACCGGATCTTACGTCGGTCTAAGAGGCGGCGAAAACAAAGAAGAAAGCGCGAAAGAAAACGACGACGCAGTCGAAAGCGCGACGATAACGGCTTCGTCCTCGTCCCAGCCTCCGAGGTCACGCAAAAACTGTCCTCTGCCGATAAGGATTCGAATTCGCAACGTTGCGGATTATTCCTAACGGCGATTCGCGACGACTAACGGTCGCGTCGAATTTATAATTCGCGGAGGAACAATTTATTTTTCAACGGCGGCAGCCCCACGTTGGGCGCCAATTTATGACGTAGCGTTCGGTGAGGGCCCTCGGTGCCCTCCGCTACTCACAATCTCGCGGCCATGATGCCGCGCGCGAAACAGATAAGACGATGGGCGCCAGGTGCACCGCGCATGCACCGCGAGGGGAGACGATCGAGCTCCCCGGGAACGCGCGGAAATCGCGAGATCGGTACCGTTCCGATCCCGAACGGGTCCGGCTACCACAGCAAATGGTAGAGGGGCGGTTCGGTAGACGCTGACTGGGACTCGGGAGGACGGATTCGCGGACGGGTTCGCGAAAAAGAAAAATCGACTGCGTCAAAAGAAAACAAGAGAAACGTTTATTCGGCCGGGGACTAAACGGAGGTCCCCGGGCGACGCTCGCAGTCGCAAACCACAAAAAAAAGCGGAGTGATGCCGCACAACGTCGCGGACACCACTCGATTCGTCGACGAGACGAAAGGCGCTAACGATGCGCTATCGGCGCGGAGGCGCTGACAAAAACGCGCGCTCTCGGACGGCGAGCTACGGCGCGGAGGCGAGTCGGAGGTCGCGCGTAAAGAGGGAAGCGTACCGGGGCTGCAGCGGTCGTTTCCTGGCTGGGCGCGTCCCAGCTCCTCGGCTTCCGGGTGGCAGATCCGGGGGTCCTCTCGACGTCGACCTCAGCCTCCTGGGAGGAGCTCTCTCTCGAAATCGGGGAGGGCGCTCACGGTGGATCTCGTCGCGGCTCCTCTGCTTGCTCTCATTCGCACTATCTTAGCTTGATTCGTGGCACTCTCGCTGAACGCTAGCTCAAAAACTACGAAGCTCACTTGCCGAGCGTGATCGCAAAACTGACTCCTCCGACTCGCTCGCCTTCTCGTCACGATCGCGATCGTGACGCTTCGCGCGGCCTTATCGCGAATCGATTCGCGCGCATTTTCCGAAAGGGGGCCGAGTGCACCCTTTTTGTGACGCGGAGCGATTCTCCACGTCACAGTCTTTCGCTTCTTTGCAGGCGGTTCCCGCTATATAATTACCTAATAATATAAGATAGACTTAGGTATACTCTCTGCGGCCCGCACCATCGCGACTTGCGCGACACGATGGCGGTGGCGGCATGGCTCGTGTTGTGGGGCGGGATGGGGCGAAGGACACGGGCGGAAGGCGTCGAACAACGTGAAAATCGCGTGCCCAGGGGTTGCCGGGGGTTGCGAAAAGCATCGGAGGGCGCGCGAGGGGCGTTTTCATACGGCGCGGGCGGGTCGACGGGCGCCGAGAAAAGTCGCGCGTAGCGCGGCCAAATATGCGCTATTAACGGGCGGTCGGAAAATTTGTTCGCGGGGGTGGAAGCGCGGGAAAGCGCGATATTCGTGGTGCTTGAATCCAGCGCCGACCGAGTAAATTCTAAAGGTGAGAATCTTTGGGTCTTTTCCATCGTAAAATACCTTGGAGAGACGACGCTGCGGTGTACACAAATCAATAGTGATATCATGTGCGAACGCGTACTTCCTTGTGGTTCCCTCTTACCGGAAGCTTCCACTTTAATTCCCGATTTCGACGACGATGGCGACGGCGATGGATTCGGGTGGCTTCTTGGAAACTATCTTTAAGGTCACCGTATGTAGTCCAGAGTCCTGCAAGACCATGGCACATATTCGTTATAGGCCTACCTAAACGAAAGATAGGAAAAAAGGCGACGTAAATTTAGAAACCACGCAACACTAACCCTCGCTTTTTTAGAGAATTTTACAATTTCCTTTTCAGGGTTATTAAGGCCGAGCTCCTCTGGGGAAAACGTGAAATTGTCCTTCGTTAGCCCCGTGTTAAGGTATTTCCATGGTTTTGCGTTTTTCTTACGAATCTCATGAAATTTTGCCAATCAAAAGACTAAAATATTACCCATCGATTCCCAAAATTTCAAAACGCTGAGCCATGTAGTTTAAAAGAAAATGTTAATTCAAAGTAGCATTTTCTACACTGACTTTCAATGGCTAACATGTAGAAAGACGGTACCTCAGTGACGTTTTGAGCTATAACTACAGAACCAATCTTACAATGTTAAAGAAAAACTAACGGCGAATAAAATGATATTGTAGGATTATGTTCACAAAAACTGGAAGTGCTGAGCCATATAGTTTCAGAGAAATTATAACTTAAAAACTGAGATTTTTCTTGAAACTGCAAAGTGGTGGGGACGAGTAACGATGATGTGGCAACAGTGCGCACAGCTGATTTAGCCCTCTCCTGTGACTATGGGACTCACAAGGGGACCCTTCGAAAGTCGGAGCACCGATTGTAATGAATTTTTTTTTATAAATAAAGGGAAGTCCCCTGAGTAACGCTCATACTTTACTTTTGTCCAATGCGCCTTTGTTTATTTAAAAAAAAAGAAATTGTTTTGACGCGTAAAGTGTGTACTGTAATGTAATACTCGGTATCCAAGATAACGGCGTGGTGCAGTCGGCTAAGGCATAGACTTACCACGCGGGCGTCCCGCGTTCGATTCCCGTGCATGCACTATCTTTTTTTTTTGCCAATTTCGAACTTTTTCACTTTTTTATTATTCAAACTATTGCTACTAATCTTTAGAAGTAAAATAAATCTAGGTAAGGCGAAAAAACAAAATTTCAACACGTTCAATTACAAAAAGCATTTTCATTTATTCGTAACAAGTGAAATTTTAAATTTAATTGGTATACTTATCGCTAATTCCATCGGACGATTCCGATGGTGATTCTGGGGCCGACATCTTACATACTTTAGGATGATAAATATCATATAAACACTTAAAACACAAAATCTCTTTACACCAAGCACATTTCATAAACGTTACAAAACCGCAGTTACATTTTTGTTTAAAATTGCTCAATGGGAAACAGACATCATTTATATTATTGAAAAAAGGTCTTTCTTCTATCAATTTAGATGCAAACCACGCATATTTAATCATCTCGGTGAATGCGGGCGCACTCAACTGATGATGAATAATTGAGTGGATCTTGATTGCGTCTTCTCGAGATGACAGTTCTCGTTGTTCTTTTAATAAATCTGACGCATTCTGTAATCTCTTCACAAAATTCTTCACTTGTCGATAAAAGTATACGTCACATGGTTGACACAAAGGGGTACATTTAGGAGGAATAATTTTTAATGTGCAAGTAACTTCCCCATCACTGTTTGTGAACACATCGTCATACAAAGTACTATCGGCTTGACCACTCCACGAATCGACGAGCAAAACAAATTTATCTTCTTTAACATAAGGCTTCAACGTTGTCTCCAGAAATGTTCTGTATAAATGTGTAGTCAACTTACCTGATTTTGAGCAAGTAATTACAACATTTCCTAATTCTTTAGTAAGCTGTTCAACTTTTTTGGAAACTTGAGGACCAAAATTATTTGCAGGTTCTTGCAGACAGATAAAAACATGGGGGAGCAATTTACCAGATGCAGTAACGCTGTACTGTGCTGTATACGAATGAGTGAGCTTCGATAAGTTTCGTTTTTTAACGAGAACCGTTTTCGCGCCTTTATAATCCAAACTCCTATTATATGCTGTATCATACTGACATCCGGTCTGGTCACTATTGATGATGAAGTCGGGATGATAGTTAGGCATCAGAAACCTCGTTGCCACTCTGAATCTTTCTGCTGCTTCCAAAGTTTCCTCCAAGGTAGCCATGTCATTCTTACTGACGAATTTCGTGACTATTCGTTGTCTTATTCCGTATTTTCTCTTGAAGTTCTGGACCCAGCAACTGCTTGCTCGAAATGTGAATTTCTCTGAAATGTACCGAAAAGAATTGGATGTAGCCCACTGTTGTAGATCTCGTGTCGTCACTTGCTCCAATCGGCTTCTCGTTTCTTCAAACCGTTCGAATGTTCCAGAGTTAATCATCCCTATTTTGTCATTCCTAGTGCCACTTTCCTGGACATCCTTTTTCCATTGAATTAGATAATCCTTCCTTTTCAGCCGTGTGCAACCATGAGCGTGCAGAGTCTTCAAACTCCACTTGGGATGAGCCTGGGCGAGGGCCACAGCTTTGGCCTTGTACTCCAACGGGATGTAATCTTTCGAAGATGGTTCCTCGTCGTCATCAGGACTGTAATTCTGGCTGTAATCTGTATCCATCGCTGGATCTGGACACTGCAAGAAGAAAATAAAAAAACACAAATCCAATGAAGTCATGAGAACATTTCCAGAGCAAAAAATACAAGATTACACATTACAGAAACATACCTCTTCATATAGTTGCTCTTCATCTGGTTCTTCCGAAGTGATAAGGTCCTCGTCAACGATAAAATGGCCCGTAGTTATAATATCTTTTATTGTTTGAGCCAATTCCTTTGCCAAAACAATCTCTCGACTTGTGAATTTGTTTGGAGCCGAGGCATCCTTAATTTTCAATCCATCCTCCTCCAGAATCTCTGACACAAGGAACCAAGAATTCGAGAAAGTTATTCTCATATCTTCCTCATACTTCAACCACTCATTACTTATGGGCGATTCTTGACGTTCAGGTATTCCTGACTCGTTTTCCATTTTCCAAAATACCTTCCAAAGTGTACTAGGTGAACGTTGGAAGAAAACTGATGATAAGACCTCCATCACGTCAACTTTTAAGGCATTTTCGAACAAAGGGGGAAAATTTGGGAGTAGCTTTGTAGAATAATGAGTAACTGGTAATTGTAGGACATTTTCTAGGTTTCCAGACGAACAGCATAATACCCCACTGACAATAAGAAGGGTTGGAGTGTATAACATAGCAATGAGTAATTGACCCTGGTGTTGACGTCACGAGTGAATTACCACCAAATTTAATGAATGTTTCGTAGGAAAATGAGTAATTTGCACTTACCCGGCATTGACGTCATTTAATGTGAAACATAGAAATTGTTACCAAAATTTCACTAATTGCCTTCGAATGACACTTACCTGGTGTTGACGTCACGAGTGAATTACCACCAAATTTAATGAATGTTTCGTAGGAAAATGAGTAATTTGCACTTACCCGGCATTGACGTCATTTAATGTGAAGCATAGAAATTGTTACCAAAATTTCACTAATTGCCTTCGAATGACACTTACCTGGTGTTGACGTCACGAGTGAATTACCACCAAATTTAATGAATGTTTCGTAGGAAAATGAGTAATTTGCACTTACCCGGCATTGACGTCATTTAATGTGAAGCATAGAAATTGTCACCAAAACTTCACTAATTTGCCTTCGAATGATTAGTAACAATCGTTCAAAATATAGTTTTAAATGCAAACAAATTTTTTATTCACGTTACCTAGATTTATTTTACTTCTAAAGATTAGTAGCAATAGTTTGAATAATAAATAAAGTGAAAAAGTTCGAAATTGGCAAAAAAAAAAGATAGTGCATGCACGGGAATCGAACGCGGGACGCCCGCGTGGTAAGTCTATGCCTTAGCCGACTGCGCCACGCCGTTATCTTGGATACCGAGTATTACATTACAGTACACACTTTACGCGTCAAAACAATTTCTTTTTTTTTAAATAAACAAAGGCGCATTGGACAAAAGTAAAGTATGAGCGTTACTCAGGGGACTTCCCTTTATTTATAAAAAAAAATTCATTACAATCGGTGCTCCGACTTCCGAAGGGTCCCCTTGTGAGTACGAAGCAGTTTTTGTTTGTAAATATACATACGTAGTTATATACAAGATGAGGTATTCAAAACAATAAGTCATTACTTTCTATTAAAATGGAGTTGAATATATGTATGCTGCCAAATATGTACTTGAAAATTATTTGAAGCTTAGTCTGCAATAACCGTAAGCGTAAAAGGAATCTTACGGAAGTAGCCATAAAATTGCATAATCGTGAAATGTTTCACAATACTCATTGAATGATATTAATTGTAATCACTTACAGGATTTCGTATTACTTAACTTCGTATGAATAAATTTGTTTACTCTGACTATTGTAGACCAAACTTTAATTGTTGTTAATGAATTCGATTGGTTTGGTAAACTTACGTCTCTCTGTCATTCCTTAGCTTCGCTTGTACGAGCCACTTAGAAAAAAATTAATTCTATAATTTCTTTCTCCGTATAATTATTTTCATAACGTGTAGATTCTAAAACAAACACTTTATTACTGAAAAATTAATTTGCTTAAATTGAGTATTTCCATATTTCAGATAAAATTTGTCCTTCTGGCAAAATTAATCGATAAAATTAAAAGATAAATTTTATCTGGAATATTGAGAAACCAGGCTTATTTGTTTATTTTATATATGTCCAATTATTTTAATCATTAAATGTCTAGTTTATAGCTCTGATAAAGAAATGTTTTAAATAGTTTATAGAAGTCTCGTTAAAAGTCGAAGAATAGTTTCCATTGGGGAGAGCACACAATACAAGCTTACTTGAAGAGAACAATGATTAAAATAACACTCACGCATAATGCATTTACACACAAGGGAGTCTTTAAATGATTTTTTGGTTTTCGTTCCAGCCCAAGAGTAAAGAATAGCCACTGGATTTGTTATGGTTCGCTTCAATATATTAAATGTCAAATCATGGCAATCTTTTCCACCAATTTTGTGTAAAAAAAGTACCTAACGAAAGTGAGAAATGTTATTATTTGAAAATTTCTACATTTTTGAAGTATCACACAAACCTGTGATTTGGATGCCTCTATAGTCATCTTTACAGTATTGAATGGAGACATTCAAAAGCTCACAGAGCAGAATTATCTAGATGAAAAATTGTCAATGCTTACCATTCTTTTGTAAAAATCTCTATCAACCAGATCATTTTCGAGAAGTTCAAAATCTTGAGATTTTAAGGGTAATGATATGATGTCGTCCAGATGAAGCTGCATATTTCGATCATTTTCACCGCAACCTCTCTCTTCGATAATACGCAAACACTCGTCAATGCTATCCAGCTTTATATTCATTTGATTTAGCTTACGCAAAATTTGTTTCTTCAGTTCTACAATAAATAAATTGATACAGGTAATTTATGTATTTTTTCAATTACAACAGAACAGCAAAATCTTATATTACTAACCAACATCTGTGGAGTACGTTGAAAGCAGACGATGCACTTGCTTTATTAATTCATGATCTCCTTCTAGTGTCGAGTGAGATGAAACTGTAGTGGTACACGGAGAGAAATCGTCAGTACTATTTGCCTGAAATTCAGGGAAAAAATACCCAACTAGTACGGTAATCGTGTTGCATTTGGTCAGTGAGGTAAAAAATATCATGCATTCAAAGAGTTTTTCATGTTCTCGAAAGTAAAATGTGACCTCTGTATCAAATAAAAAATGTGGTTGGAATAGATGAAAATTATGGCTGAGATAGATTGAAAGTGTCAAACAATGAGAAAGATTTTACTGTTTTCGGGGTAGAAACTGCTGCACCGGTACGGTAAAATATACTAACCTGTACTGAAATTATTACTAACCTCAAGGATTATTTTTTTCCCACCAATTAGAATATAAATTTACCGTTCAATGTAATACTTTTTATTTTACGTTTTTATATTTTTTATTTATCCGTGAGCAAATTTTCTTCACCTTATTAAGTGAAAATTAATTATTAAATTAAAAATTGTATAGAAATTTTCATATATTTTGTTCTAATTACTTGTTTAATATCGGGAATTGAATTCTTTTCCTGACATTTGAGCTAAGTGCGTTTATTTGTGACCGTTGCTATCGAGCGTCGCGTCGTTCCGCGTCTTTCGTACCAGTGCAGTTCCGAAAAATTCGCATCACGGAGGAAGTCGCGGCATCGGGATACGTACCCGCGCTTGCCTGTGCCAGAAATAGCAGTTTATTTCGGCCAGGTAGTAAACGATCGCTGCAAACGACGAGTATTTCTAACTTCCTTGTTACGCGTTCATTACTAAGGAAAATTTGACAGCTTTTGTAGGAAATATTTCCCGAAAGAACAGTTTATTGATGAATGCAACTGATTGTGAGTTACAACGTGATGAATGTGACTGCGACTTGACTTCGGCTCTTCACCGAAGTAGCTCTTGCGATGGTCGAAGGAGAGAATGACCACCGAGCTGCCCAAGCCGTCCTTACGCCCGGCTCGTCCCTTATTCCGAGCCGATCACCGTGCGTTCTCAGGTAGCGTCGGTGTCCTGTTAGTCGGACGATCGGTATGGTCGTCCGTGCGTTATCGAGGATGTTCCGTTAACGGCCCGCAGACCCTAGGTTTTCTCCGTCAAATCGTTCCTCACACTTTTCTGCTCAGAAGAACAAATGACATACAAAATTAAATAGATTAAAACTTTTCAATGAAAATCTTATCTGCTGAGACTCTATGTATTGTAAGCTATATTCGACGCGGTAGACTCGACGCGGCTGCACGATAAGTCCTGAAGCAATCTTCGATGAGACTCGAATCACGATCCGATATGCACGCTGGTTGTCGATCGAATGGCTTCCTTTGATTGCCTGGAGGAGCATAAGACCCCCTTACTCCTTCATCCTGGGCCTGCATTGGAAAGCCCCGTTGCCTTGGCGTCATTATGGGGGAAACTGCCCGCTTCCACCTGGCTTCGTGAATCACCCTTGCTTGACGCGTCCACTCCTAACGGTGCCTTGAAATTTCAGTATAGAATTTTTTTGCATGAATTTCCCCAATTTTTCTTCTAGTCTTCTCTTCTTATTTATAAGGAAAAAGAAATCACCAGAATTTCCCATCAAATACTCCTGGTAATGAACAAAAATGGTGAGACTTCTCCGTATATCAGGCAAAAAATATGATTAAAAAATCTACTAACATTTTCCCATAAATCTTCTAAATAAAATCACTTACCTCAAAAGCCGCTTTCACCAGACAGTAATTCATCTTTTTAAATAATTGTTTTTTTTTATAAATGTATTAGTTTAAGCACTTTATTTTTTCTGGAACAACTCGCACCGGTTCTAATGGCCACAACTCACAACGTGCGTCGACTTCTGACGATCGGCCGAAAACGGCCGAACTGACGCGAACTGACGCTCACGTGATCGCCTTTATAGATGTCATTGGTAGAATCTATCTACCCGGATAGGTAAAAATTCCGTTACTCTAGGGTAATTGTGCAGTAACGTAATGATACAAATTAAGGCGCACAACTTGTTACAATTTAAGGGCCGAATGATAATTTTTGCTGCTATTATACGATAACATTTATTAACGGAGGGATACTTTCTATATTGTGCAGGTATAAAAATTCCTGTTCGGGTAAAATTGTAGAGTTGGAACGGTAAAAATTCTGGAACGTTCGTCAAAATATATCGGTTGATTGTTAATTCCTGACCAGCGCCTCTACAAAATTAACCGTAAAACACCGAATGCTACACGTTTACCCTACTATTTAGGTAATTTTTACCGAAAATTTCTCTCCGTGTAGATGAATTTTGTTTCGAAGTCATTGTCGGTTTTGAAGATACTTTGTCGAAGTCATGCCGCGATAGCGGTGTAGCTTTATGTGAAGAAAAGTTTGATGGAATGTTAGGTGGTAAAGGTAGTCTAGCAGTTTTGTGTTTCTCCAGTTAAATTTATCGTCACATTCTTCGTCTTCGGAGACAGAAGAATTTCTCGGGACTTTTTTAGCACGATCGTGCCTCGCTGTTTTGTGGTGTTCGGAATCAGATGTGCTTTCAATATCTGAAAATTTTTCTGCTAATTTAACTTTCTCGATTCCTCGTGCGTATGAATCTAAAAAAGATATAACGAAATATGAATTACAATTCCGAAAACAAAAATTAAATGGATTGGATTCATTTGAACACATGTGTAATAAAATGTATTTTGTCGATTTTTTTCACAGAACAGTTAATTTCACGTTACGTACGTGCATTATGATCCTAAAGAGAAATTACCAAAGAGAAATAAAATATTTTTCACGTAATAATTTCTACATTAAAATTGTTTTAATAAAGTATATTTACTTGTGAGGAAAATTCGTTTTACGGCAAGAGTAGTCCAAGTATTTAACGGTCTTTCCGCTTCTGATACCGCTTTGGTTATTCTCGCTGGGTTCGTATATATTGGCCATTGACACTCTGTGTCATTGATTAGCCATGAAGTAGGAACTAGTTGCAGACCGTCGCTGAACTCAACGACTGTATATTGTGCCATATTTCTAATATAAAAACAAATAATTAAACAGTAAATCATGAATTGAAAATGATGTTCAATTCTATGACATTAAATAGTGATCATTAATGTCACACTTAGGGCACATAATGTGATTGTTTGAGAAAGAATGGAATTAAGAGTGTGGAAATGATATGCGATATGCGATATAGGCTAGGCAAGTATCTCTAGTGGCGCCACGAGGTGGTCGCAGTTCGTAACTCTGGGGTGATAAGTGACCAATCAGGATCAAGTATTCCGTTGTGGTGGGTTACAGACAACTGAATACTTGATCCCGACTGGTCACTTATCACCCCAAATAGTCCAAGAGCCAGAGCCAAAAAAGGTCTCTGAATTTAATAAGCCCAGTTTTTTTATAGTTTATTACAGTGGTTGTGTAGACAAACATACTGCGGTCAGTCAAGCGAAAGCTGGGGCATATGTCTCAGGGACGCTATCAAAGTTGTCGTTCCTGCCGGGGTAATAATTTGAATTTAATAAGGTTGAAAATCGGTATACAACTTGTATATTGCATATAAATAAAGGTTACGAAGTCAGTCAGCTGAATGTGGGGGCGGAGCTGGTCAGTCAGCAAAAAAAGAAATGTAAATTTCGCGCGCGCTCGGCGTTGCAGGCGATTTCAAATCAGAGTATAGGAAAGAGCGTAGGTATACTCGTAGGGAGGGTAAGAGACAATAGCTCGGGGTCTGTTCCGTCGCACCGAGCGTACATAGGTCGTAAATATCACGGACAATTCGTTAACAGCCATCTCCCGCAGTGCCCGCTTTGACCGGTACCGTCATAAAAGTGATCCGAGCCGGCTAAAGGAGAGGAGTGTCCGATGCCGCCGATGAACAATTGGGGAATTTTGATACTTAGTTTTTCCATTTCGCCAGCGTCATCGACATCCTTCCCCTGGCCGATCAGGGTGCGTCGCGTCGCGTCACGTTAGACCACGCTATCCCTTCCATTGGGCTACGATGCGAATTTATAAATCGGGGCTAAAAGCGTGTCCTTCAATGTACTATCAACCATCAAGTGTCACTCAATTCGTGTTGTATTGAACAATGGTTAAACCGTAGTGAGTGATGCATGTGTTTCGTTTCAAAATGAACAAAATTTGTGTATTCTGCCTCAAGAAGCATCAGCTATTAATATCATTTACAGAGAAGACTTTAACAAATTGTAAAGCAATTTTACGAATTCGTGCAAAATATAATTTAACGTATGACAATATATCTTTGCCGTCGAATCCAGGACAAATTGAATGCTACCATGTGGTTTGCTACAGAAAGTTTACGGCTTTAAGTAAAAAGTATAGACAAGAGTTAAGGTAAGATACAATTCAATATAAACATTTTGTGCATGCTCAAAATAGTTTATTTCGTACTTATTATCGATATGACTTGAACACCTATTGAAGTAAGAAGTTGCGTTGTTGACGTTTAAGCGAAATCAACGAATTTGATGATTCGGAGGCAGAATTTGATAATGAATGAGTTATTAAAATATTATTTGTAATGTCTATTCTGTACATATATAATACATTTTCAATATTATTATATTATAATTAATTAATAGCCTATTGAATCTAGTTCGTTAAATAATAATTTATATATTCGTATCGTAGCCCAATGGATGGGATAGCGTGGGCTAACGTGACGCGACGCACCCTGATCGGCCAGAGGAGGGATGTCGATGACGCTGGCGAAATGGAAAAACTAAGTATCAAAATTCCCCAATTGTTCATCGGCGGCATCGGACACTCCTCTCCTTTAGCCAGCTCGGATCACTTTTATGACGGTACCGGTCAAAGCGGGCACTGCGGGAGATGGCTGTTAACGAATTGTCAGTGATATTTACGACCTATGTACGCTCCGTGCGACGGAACAGACCCCAAGCTATTGTCTCTTACCCCCCCTACGAGTATACCTGCGCTCTTTCCTATACTCTGATTTGAAATCGCCTGCAACGCCGAGCGCGCGCGAAATTTACATTTCTTTTTTTGCTGACTGACCAGCTCCGCCCCCACATTCAGCTGACTGACTTCGTAACCTTTATTTATATGCAATATACAAGTTGTATACCGATTTTCAACCTTATTAAATTCAAATTATTACCCCGGCAGGAACGACAACTTTGATAGCGTCCCTGAGACATATGCCCCAGCTTTCGCTTGACTGACCGCAGTATGTTTGTCTACACAACCACTGTAATAAACTATAAAAAAACTGGGCTTATTAAATTCAGAGACCTTTTTTGGCTCTGGCTCTCCGACTAAAAGCTTCGTGGACTATCCACGAGGTCGCGCGCGCGTCAATAATTTGAGATACTTGCCTAGCCTATACGACACGTTATTACAAATGTTTTATTCTAAAAAGTCACCAGCGACACAGAATCCGTTGCGCCAGGTGTATGTGTACCTGCTCTGTCCTGGAATGAATACCTTAACATTATCGAGGCGCAAAAACATTCGCCTCGATAATGTTAAAATGTGAACTCCCCTTATAACATACATATATATATATACCGAACAACAAATACTTTCAATTCCATATCACTGAAAGGTTTCTGAAACATCTCAATTGCAGCTTTTGAAATTCATAGTAATAAAAGGTTTCTGAACCATACACCACATATATCAGAAGCTATACATACGGGAATAAAGTACTACTACTATTACTAGTGTAATAGATAAATATAGGCTATATATATAGATAATGATTATTGTAAGAGCCTATTCAAATATATCAATTATATAAGAAGATCTACACTTGGGGAAACAAAGTCACTTGGGTAAGAATAAGAAGTGGGAATATCGAAAGGGCTGAGAACAAGGGTTTTAGTGATCAGGGCTGAAGACTTTGCGGGACGGAGAGAGAAAACTTGAAACACTCTCTTATTAGTTTGCGAAGGGGTCAAACGGGAATTAGAAGATTATTGGGAACAGTGGGACCTTCTAGGGCTGAAGGAGCCGTTGTGGCTCCTCCTCAGGGGAAAGCCCATCAACGAGCTCTGCAAGCTAATTAGGGAATGGGAGAAACTTTGAGGGACCTAGTAAACCGGGGAACCCCCTCCTCACATAACAGAGGATCTTTAGCTCTTTCTCTTTTCTCAGCTCTCCACAGTACAACCGGTAACGTATTCGATATAAATGTGATTAAAATCTAAATACAATACAACACAAAACGTGTGGCCACCACACGCGGAAGAAGTGAAACTTCGATATCAGTTTCTCTGAATTTGATTCCGGTGGTATTAATTTCAATTGGCTCTATACAAGTCTTTTACAATGCTTCTTCGTTGAGCCAATTGAAACTAATACCACCGAAATCAAATTCAGAGAAACTGATATCGAAGTTTCACTTCTTCCGCGTGTGGCGGCCACACGTTTTGTGTTTTTTTTTGTCACCCTCGACTGTGCTCATTTTTTTTTTATCAATTTCTGGATCAACACTTTTCAATAATTCGTCGTATGTTTGATCAGCATTTTTCAAGTCGTCCTTAAACCATAAACGATGACATACAGAGCACACCGAGCCGAAAGGATTGTTCTTAAATTTTTTGTTGAATTCAATATGAATTTTTTTATGAGCACAAAATGTAGTGTAAGGAATATCATATTCATTGGATGCATTTTCACCGATATTGGATCCTCCAGGAACTTGAAAATCTGTTACATTCTCCAGGGTTTGGGACTGGTGTTGATCTGCATTAGCAGATATAGCAATATTTAATTGTGTTAATTTAATTCTCTCTCTCCATTTTCGACTTCGTTCTGCATCAGTTTTAGGTAGTGTCTTTGTCATTGCTTTCTTTACACGGTGCCTGTCACGAAACTCTTTTGCCCGTTGTTTTCCTGTTTTTGCCATAATAATTTTAATATAACACACACGCGAAAAAGAATGTTCAGTATTCATTGACGTAAACGAAATTGAAAGTTTATTTTACACGTTGCCTGTCACTGTACTCTTTTGACCGTTCTGTTGTTTTTTTTTGCAACAATAATTATAAATTTATACATACACACATACACACACACACGCGCGCGCGCGCGCGAAAGAATGTACAGTAATGCATGGTGGTTACTCGAGAAAGGTCACGACTCCGATCGCAGACTACACGAGCTCCGTATAGCCGGCCATTCGACGCGGTAAAATCCGGAAAACTGAAAATGTACAAACGAAATACAAACAACTCACAAGTAACTCTGTGCCCTCTAGTCTGGCTTCTCATATCATCTTACGGATACGCCCAAAAAAGTATCCTAAACGCTAGATTTATGGTGAGACTAAACAGTCCTCTTAGTGGAGGTGCGACACTGTGTCGTCTCATAATACGAACAATAGCTTTCATCGCCCGAAGAAACCCTCTCGAGCAACAAAAACCAGACCCCCTCTGCACAGTCTAAACAGCGATTGATTTTTGCGTCATTTTTCTTCAGATTCAAGTTAATAGCTATAACATGTGCGATCAAGAGTAGATCTCCTCGAGGTCGTAAATCCCGAAGGCACTACCTACTGCGTGACACGAATAGTGACCGAAAACGTAGAGTGGAGGATTTAAACCGTATCGGTTAGTTGAAATGATTTAACACTGCACTCACAATATTACTGGTGATTATATTGGATTCAAAGAGATACAGTAATTCCGTGATGTAGCCGTGGTTTACAATGATATATACTGATTATAAATAATTCTTTCGGTCATACGTGCTCTATTTGTGATAGGTTATGGTTTCAAGACGATTTAAAAATTTCCGTTCGTGAACAAGAGGATATTTTGAACGTAATTCTTCCTCGGATTGATGGGGAAATCATTCAAATCTGCTACACCTATCGTCAAGCACTCAAAAAGAATACTATCCCTACAATGGCCACTTACAACGGTTTCAAATATCCACCGATACCCAACCATTTACCTCCACTAGATTTGGTATCAGAGCGACTTATATCTCCACGAATACCCTTTATGCAGATTCGTCGATTGAGACATGTACATGGTCAATATGGAATTTATGGACAGGTCATTAACGTACCAGTATCTGTGGACACAATGGTTCATCAACTACCGCGAGGCGTTTGTGCATCAAAAACTACATAAGATGTCGGTAATTAATACTGGAGGATTACAGTATGAAATCACATTGTAAAGAGTACACACAACAAATATAAAACTTCGTTGGTAACCTCAAAAAAAAAAACGTGTACAGGGTACACGCAACAGAAGTGAAACTTCACGCGTAAACCCACGAAATACTAAGATTGAAAAACAAAATTAGAAAAAAAATAACATTGTAAAACAAAAGTAGGAAAAAAAAAGGTAAGGTGAAAAAAACAGAATAAAATGTAATCATGCAGTCAAGAAGGTGACGAGAAGTTTTGCGTATAATCATCAATAAATAAACAGAGGATTGGTATAATCATCAATAAATAAACAGACGCAAAACTTCTCGTCACCTTCTTGACTGCATGATTACATTTTATTCTGTTTTTTTCACCTTACCTTTTTTTTCCTACTTTTGTTTTACAATGTTATTTTTTTTCTAATTTTCTTTTTCTCTACTTAGGTACCTACTTACGGAGAGTTCAATCGTAAGGCCAAGCGAACGTTGAGACGCAGTGTGACGTGCGGTGACTCAGAGTGAGGTGAACAGCGTTGGTGAAGTGAGCTGCGTACCCTGGGTGGTGCGAAAGAAGACTGCGCCGGTCGCTTATACAGGCAAACCTGAGTGTACATGTGGTGTGGTGTGATGTGGTCACACTCAGTTTTGTCTGTATAAGTAACCTGCGCAGGCAGACCTCTCCGGTGCAATGCTTCAAAGCCCATCGAAACCGAGGAAACTCAAGTGGTCGGTCCTGGTCCCGGCCAGGAATCTCGAACTTTTTCGGATCTAATTTATGGCTCAAAGGGTCCCGAGGAGTGTCGCATTTCTCCAACACACTGGTCTACGGCCCAAATGCGAGGAGGATTTATCCGCTCATTATTTTTCAATAGAATAGCAGTCCTAAATTAGTCTGGATATTCGATTTTTACCGCTATAAAATGTAGTAACCCTTGAATTTCATTCATTTCATTTCATCATTCAAAAATTCACATTATCAATTAAATACAATAAAATTCACAAAAACATTTAAATACAATGCTTAACCTTGAAATCAATTTGTATTTGACAAAAAGAATTCTTTTCTGGAAAATTACAAATAATAACAGAGTGTAATAAATTAAAATTCACTATATTACATAGTTGAAAAATAAAGTATCATATACACATGGTATCAATACCTCATTGATCATTTAACATATCTATAGACACTAACCTCGAGTTTGTCACGATAAATTATTAGGCTTATCAAAAATTCAAAACAAAAACTCTTTATTTTCTCAATGACAAGAAATTCATTGAACTCAAAACTGTCGCATGATTCACATTAATCTTGACAACGGTCATGCAAATAATATTTGTACTAGTAATGTTTGTATGAAATAATAATAATAATAATAGTAATAACAATACTGTAATATTTCTAATATATTATTAGTTCTAAAGTAAAAGTAATAATGAAAATAATAACAATTTAATTGCATTATTTGTATTATAATTTAATATTTTGTAATCGATTCCTATCTGAATTTCATCCGCGGAGTTAATTTTATAAATAATTTAAATAAAATCCTTTTCGGAGTGAATTTCACTCCGGGATGGGATTAAAGTAATTAAAAATCATCCACACTCCGCATTCACTCCGCAAATCACTCCGCATTTAACTACCGATTTTTTTTTGATAGTGTAGTGTTGCATACACTGTAAAAAATTGGGAGTTAAATGCGGAATGATTTGCGGAGTGAATGCGGAGTGGATGATTTTTAATTAATTTAATCCCGTCCCCGGAGTGAAATTCACTCCGAAAAGGATTTTATTTAATTTAAATTATTTATAAAAAATCTGGAGTTAAATGCGGAATGATTTGCGGAGTGAATGCGGAGTGGATGATTTTTAATTAATTTAATCCCGTCCGGAGTGAAATTCACTCCGAAAAGGATTTTATTTAAATTATTTATAAAATTAACTCCGCGTATATGAAATTCAGATAGGAATCGTTCACAAAATATTAAATTATAATACAAATAATACAATAAGATTTTTTTTATTATTATTTAGTACTAATAATAATAATATTTTAAGTCCGCACAAACGTTTGGCAAGTGTGTAAACCCGGCATTATGCCATCTTAAACTAACAAACTAAAGTTCACGAACGAAAAATCACGTCCGGTTTTGTGTTTCGACCGCAGACCTTCGCAGGCTCTCGCAGATTCACGGCGTGTGAAAAGTGCGCCACCTCACACTGCGTCCGAACGTTCGCTGTTGTATAGATGTCTCTTGGTTACAAAAATCTGCGGTGAGTCGCCCTGCGTCCTCTCACTGAACTGCGTCTCAACGTTCGCTCGGCCGGCTCGCGGTGCGTGAAACTACGCCACCTCACACTGCGTCCGAACATTCGCTGTTATATAGATTTCTATGGGTTACAAAATCTGGGGTGAGTCGCTCTGCGTCACCCCACTTAACTGCGACCCAACGTTCGCTTGGCCTAATAGGTATTATGAGGAACGTGACAACATACACCCTGCGACGCGGATTCTGTCGCTGGTGACTTTCTAAAATGTCATTTTTAAACATACTAGCCAATGAACAATTAATTCGCATGCCCTCATTAGCTACGGTGGCGTTTACCCTCGTCAATGAAAGCATGAGGATTGATTAATCATTGGTTAGTACGTTTAAAAGAACATTTAAAAAAGTAAACAGCGACAGAATCCGAGTCCCCGGGTGTAGTAGAGCGAAAATATACAAGCGCGAATGTACTTATTCCTTTAAAAGATGGATTTGAAACTTGAGAACACTCGTCAAGATCTTTCGGTCAATTTCAGACAAGCTTTAAAAGCCCAAAATCGCTTCAGTATTACATTATGCCGTTGATTTTTCGCCTCCACTCCGATTACATAGTTCATCCCCCCTGAAGGCCACATGTGATCTAGAATCGTACAATATTGATAAGTACTGAAATAAGTTAGTAAAGGATGGATTACATTGATAATGGCATAATCTGATCTTGTGAGTATGGCTTTTAAGGAATTTATAGTTAGAACTATAGTTAAGTGTAAAAACCTTATCTTTCGCTGCGCTCTCCTTCAGGGCCGTCGCCAACTTGGACTGCAGTATGGTAAGAGTTTCTTCTGTCTGTTTTATTAACTACAAAATACACAATAGTTGTTTATTCTCTTTATACAGATTTACTACCTGAGGTTTTTTAGACTGTGTTTAATTAGGTCGCAGCACGAAGAGGCGAGCCTCGTCCTCCCTCCCACCATACCTCGTGCTACGACCCAATTAAAAGTTCTTCCGGGTAAAATGTAGTTTCTTGTAGTGAGCGTTGTATTGGAACTGCAAGAATCGTGAGAATTAAGCGATACTCTGAGATACGCGGTACGCGCGCTTCAATGAGATATGTACTACGTATACTTACGATTCTCTTCATACTCTTAATCTTTTTGTCTTTCGGGGTGATATAATATATATCGGCTGGCCTCTTCGCTTTATATCGAGATCCAGCTCTATAAACCACTTCCCTTTTCCAACCCTTTACGAAAGGCTCCAAGAATGCCGGGTTAATCTCTTCTCGCGCTATCGCCACGTTCGCGCTACCCGAACTGGCGCTATTGCTATCCGCGGAAGACTCCTCGGGACTGAGAGGAGTCTTCCCACGTTGAACATGCTGGTTCTCGGGACCTTGGCCCGCAATCCCTATAGCAGGGGTTGCAGGACTTACAGTTACCCATGGTCCCAAGCAGAGGTCAGGTACTGACTTCATGCTCACCCCTCGTCGGGGGTAACTACTCTCTCCTTGGTTAGTCTGGCGGGGAATATCCACGAGACCGCCGGCCCCACCTTACTCAATCACACAGTCACACACGCGCACTTCCTGTACGGCTGGGGGAAGCCGGTGGCGAACACTCCCACCACCAAGAGTTGGTAGCTCCTCCTGGGTTATCCCGGGCGTCTTCCCCGCCCCGGAGAGGGGTGAGGAGGACTAACCGGGGCATACCATGGCTCGCGACCTAAGCCCCCCCTCAACTTCAAGGCGGCTGCCACGGAGGGGACGCATCGTCCAACAATTAAATCCAATATTAAACCAGAAGAAACGACACTATTATCAGATATTTTCCTCTGCGATGTACTTACATTACTTTACATTAATTGAAAAAAAACATTAAAGAAAAACAATGTTTCATTTCCGCTCACTTTTTGATCTTTTCCGAATATTTAGGTAGGGGTCCCACTTTAGGAGCCCTTTTTCCAGAATCCGAAAAATGCATGGCGCAAGTTTTTTCCAAATTTCTCAAAAACAAGTCTTGTCTCAAATTTGTGGCGAATGTATGTTACAATTAATTGTTTACAATTTGCAATACAGGTATTGTAACTTCCATATGTTGATTCATAAAATTTTTAGATGCCAAAAAGTAAATGGGGGCCCGACTTTGGTGACTTTCCTCTACTTCAATGAACACTGCTATGTATTGGTCGTTAAAGGCCGTGGGTTGAAATAACAGCACACTCGATAAGCTTAGCCTAACGGTTTATTCTATACGCCTAATTGGATACAACACGTGTGCGCTCGAGTCGGCGAGCATGCGGAGAGAGAGCGGAAGAGCCGCACGAGCGACCTCATGCCGCTACGCACACACTATGCGCGCGCATGTACTATGGCGCGTATACCTTAGAAACACTTTGTGAAATCTTATGGTTACACTTTATAACTTCTTTAGCTCGTTTAGACTTTCCGCACGCTTCACGAACAGTCTTCGCGAAGAAGACTTACTTCTGCATATCTGCAGTATGATATAATTACTGTATGTTAATTTGACAATATTGTTAATTATTTCGACCGATATTATAATTCATTGTAATTTCACAATCGCAAAATCTCTCAACATCGTACACCATATGAATGAAAACAATGATAGACGATACGTCACTTTCATTCACTCACTATAATCGACTTCAGATGCAAGTTTATTTGATAAATCCCACGCGGCGCTCTGCATAGGGATGACGGTACTGGATGATTCCAGTTTTTCGTTTTTGTTTTCATACCATGTCAGTTGAGTTTTCAGTGGATTCAATTTCTGCATCAATGCTTTGATGTTATTAGCATGGTTTTTTATAGTCACCGGCAGTGGTCGAGTGGTTAAAGTGCTGGCCTCTCGCAGACTGCTTGGACAATACTGCCCAACTATGGAGAAAGGCAGTAACTGCTAACCGACAAACTTGTGGAAAATCAATTGTAACTTTGATGTCTTTAGCCGAAGGGTTTCCAAGACAGAATAGTAATGAAACCTAGCTTTAACATTAAGAAAGAGTAACAAATTTGGGTACAAAATGATTCAAGATATTCAATGGTATCAAAAAACGCATCTCGGTTTGTTTTGCTAGTTACTGCCTTTCTCCATAGTTGGGCATTATAGGTCTAGGGTTCGAATCCCGACATGCGGAAAAATAATTTTTCCGGTATCCGGGGATCGAACTAAGACCGGCTGTACTCGGGGTGGGGAAGGTGGGCTTCTGCATGGAGGACCCCCTTCCCCAGTGATTGAGGACAGAGAGAAGGGCCCACTCCTCTGGTTGAAATATCTGGGAGGGCCTAAGGAGCTTCTGCATGGAGGCCCTGGGCTCACCTGGGGTTGGGAGCGGAGGAGGGGACCCCTCTCTGTCTGAGTTGCCCCAGGTGTGGCTCGGGTACAATGGTCCAAAAAGGACTGAGTGCCCGGTAAACGCCAAATACAGATGGTTTTTTATGATCTTTGAAATAGGGAACTTGCACATATTTTTTTAACATCATAAATGGATTGAGCACGTAAACAAATTTGGGACGTGTTTTCTTATTTCTTTTTCTGACGCGAAATTAAGTCGTAAAAGATTAATAAAGTTTGCGATAAACTCCACCCTCTTGAAACAGCCGGTCGAGCGGCACGCTGCGCCGTGACGTCACTAGCCGCTAACGGTTTGCCTGCGCTAGATATCTAGGGTTAAATATCTCGAAAACTATTGAGAAGTCATCGAGACATACCGCGGAAAAAATTTAGAGAATTTCAAGACGAAACAATTGGTTTTTATTTGATTTTGTTACGATGAATAGTTCTCGAGATATCGCACTTTGTACATAAACTTTATGATAATAAAAAGATTTTTTAATGATTTTTTATGATAATTCAGAAGTACGCGTCATCGATAGAAAGTAAAACGTTCGAACGGTATAGCATCGTTCAGTGATTGTGAAATTTCTCGTTCAAAATATTTACGAATATAATATCGTAGCATGAATATTGTATATCGCACTCATCGTTGATGTTATTTTCGGCCAATTGCAGGTAAGGCTCCTCCTGCCTATTATTTTCGTTGAGAATTTGCCAGCCTTAACAACGAATTCGGCTGATTTCCACTTGGCAGCTCCCTAGCACTAATCGTAATCACTCGATTAACGTCCGACTCGCGCGATACTTCCAAACAATTTTCCACGTTCCCCGATTTTACAATGAGATTACATTCCGATCTCCGCTGGCAGTACTGCGAATATTATCGCGCGGTTCGCAGACATACGGCGATGTTCCGGGCACTGACCGCGACGATCGGAAAATAACCTATTTTTCCACTGTCCATGCGCAAGAAATTCGACGGCGAATATATTATAGAATATGCGTGTACATTGCATAGCTGAACTTTCTTCGGAAAGTAGATACGTACCTCTCTCTCTGATTGTTGGATGCGTGTATAACTGCGGCAAAATCACACCGGTACGAGTCTAGGCGATTTTGGTCATATTGGAAATATCGGTCACGTGCCCTCGTCTCGGCGACGACGCCTCGTGTCGCCCTACCGCCAGATAGCGTCGTCACCTATCTATCGGCTCTCGCGCCTACCTCCCGGTTCTCGCTAGCGGTCGGACACCACCCCAGCTCCTATTCGCTATGTGCATCTGAACGCGTGGCGCTACCGGTAGCCAGTTCTGTAAGTTATGAACATCAGATTTCATAAGCAATTTGACACGTGTTTTACTATGGAATATTATGGTACACATGGGTATACACGATATTCAAAACTTAAAATGGACCACTGCAAGCGTTGTCTACCTTCCCCCTCCACTTTTTGCCCACTTGCATAGAGTGAATAGGGGAAGGGAGGCAGAACCGGGTAGCTCAGTAAAATTACCTGTAAAAAATTATGCACAAACTTTTATGTTTCAAAAACTATACTAATAGAAATCTTGATATATCAGATCAACAATAAAATGATTTTGATTTGGCAAAGTATCACAAAACTATTTTTAAAAAATTAATGAAATAATAACTGCATTTTACGGTTCTGCCCCTACCCCGGGGCAGAACCGTATGGCGAATGGGGCAAGACCGGGTATCTATTTCATGCCATTTTTCAATTCGCATTGTTCGCATATGAAGTCGTCTAAAGCTTCTTCTGGCCATCCTGTGTACCCTTCATGTGCCCAATTATTGTAATTGTTGGTATACTTCACCTAGCCATCATTTCTGTTAGTTTTGGATATAACTGCGGCAAAATCACACCGGTACTCGCTTCTAGGCGATTTTTGCCATATTGGAAATATCGGTCACGTGCCCTCGTCTCGGCCACGGCGCTTCGCGGCGCCCTACCGCCAGATAGCGTCGTCACCTATCTATCGGCTCTCGCGCCTACCTCCCGGTTCTCGCTAGCGGTCGGAGACCACTCCGGCTCCTATTCGCTATGTGCATCTGAACGCGTGGCGCTACTGGTGGCCAGTTCTCTAAGTTATGAACATCAGATTTCATAAGCCATTTGACACGTGTTTTACTATGGAATATTATGGTACACATGGGTATACACGATGTTCAAAACTTAGAACGGACCACTGCAAGCGCTGCCTACCTTCCCCCTCCACTTTTTGCCCACTTGCACAGAGCGAATAGGGGAAGGGGGTAGAACCGGATAGCTCAGTATAATTACCTGTAAAAAAATTATGCACAAACTTTTATGTTTCAAAAGCTACACTAATGGAAACCTTGATATATCAGATCAACAATAAAATGATTTTGATTTGGCGAAGTATCACAAAACTATTTTTAAAAAATTAATGAAATAATAACTGCATTTTACGGTTCTGCCCCTACCCCGGGACAGAACCGTATAGCGAATGGGGCAAGACCGGGTATCTATTTCATGCCATTTTTCAATTCGCATTGTTCGCATATGAAGTCGTCTAAAGCTTCTTCTGGCCATCCTGTGCACCCTTATGTGCCCAATTATTGCAATTGTTGGTACACTTCACCTAGCCATCATTTCTGTTAGTTTTGAATATAACTGCGGCAAAATCACACCGGCACTCGCTTCTAGGCGATTTTGGCCATATTGGAAATATCGGTCACGTGCCCTCGTCTCGGCCACGGCGCCTCGCGGCGCCCTACCTCCAGATGGCGTCGTCACTATCTATCGGCTCTCGCGCCTACCTCCCGGTTCTCGCTAGCGGTCGGACACCACCCTGGCTCCTATTCGCTATGTGCATCTGAACGCGTGGCACTACCGGTGGCCAGTTCTCTAAGTTATGAACATCAGATTTCATAAGCAATTTGACACGTGTTTTACTATGGAATATTATGGTACACATGGGTATACACGATGTTCAAAACTTATAAATTGATCACTGCAAGCGCTGCCTACCTTCCCCCTCCACTTTTTGCCCACTTGCACAGAGCGAATAGGTACCTCTAATAATTGTAGCCTCAACATATATATATTGAATTAATTAATATATAAATTAATTCGATAATATATTATATATATCACATATAATAATATATGATACATTATTATGTGATTATAATTGACTCATTGCATTTATTTCCTGCGAGGCTTCTTTCGCGTTTCACCTCGCTACAATATTGCCATAGGGGGAGGTTACACGTTCAGTCTGGCATCAGTTCAGTCTTCGACCTTGGATTGATGGTAGACTGACACAGTCTGTATTTAAAGTAATGGAATATCCGTCAGTCCGATCCATCAGTCAACGCATTTACACGATCAGTTTTTCGTCAGTTCAGTCCATGACTGTGGTAATACTGATGCCAGACTGAGCGTGTAACCTCCCCCATAGAGCGATGCGTTAAAAATACCGTCACATTAAGTACTTTGCATTACAGTAACGCAAAAACTGTATGGTTAAGTATCCCTATCTTGTAATATGTCATTAATAACATCATCATACATCATATATTAGTTTTCTAGCAAAATATATAAAACATTTCTGCTGCTCTTAATGAAAACGACCCTGTAGCTTATGTTTCACCTATACCTTGCATGTTAAAACTCCCAACTTTGAAAGTGAATATCTCCACTTTGGTATGGGTACGGTTCTAATAATTTGATGAATGTATAGATAGAACTATTAATAACATATGGTCCAAATTTCAAGCAAATGTATAGAAACTTGATTAGCCGATGAACCTCCTTAAGGCCTCGAAGCCGTCTCCCGAGATCATACCTGTATTAGATAGGTTTATCTTATTGTCAACGTAAAATATGTGTTTTCAAATTATATTAATGAAAATAATGTAAATAATATAAAGGTTTTGGGCGTGAAGTCGTGTTATATGTTGGCACTAAGACTCTCCCTGAGAACGGATTTCAGGGAAAACAAGATGTTCTTGGATTAACTTGACGAGTTTATTCGCGCGTGGTTTTACATGCTCTCACGGAGCCGACCGATATATGAGTGGGGAACGCTAGTTCCGGAGTTGGCGCTCTAGGCGCGTCTCGCTCGGTAACCGTCTACTGTGCGTACAGACGCACGTGAGCAGAGAGCGCGGGCGAATACGAAACCCTATTCTCAACACGCTCACGGTTTGAGTATTCGCCGAAACTCCGTCACTCGGCAATCGTCTTGTGCGCGCAGATGCACGTGGACAGATAAGAGAGAAGAAGAAGCATATTTTATTTGCTCCAGGGCCGCAGAGACCCTCTGAGAGCACGCAACAGGTCAGAACAAATGAGTAACAAACAAAGCAACGAAGAGAGTGAACGAGTGGAAAGAGATAAAGTAAATAATAATAGGAAAGTAACAAGTAAAGTAAAATAATAGATAATAAATAACAGTATGGCCTAGGCTGCTGAAGTAAGGTAAATTAAAGTATACATTGCAACTGAAATGGATGAAACTTACAAAGTAAAGTACGCTAAGAGGAAGTAAATAATACGAATGAGCGCTTGATGAGAAAAGCAAACACAAAAACGAGAACATACTAGTCTACGGATAGGAGCCAACGAAAGAGCCGTCCTTTGAATTCCAGAACAGTCGTGGACTCCCTGATATCGGCCGTGAGTGTATTCCAAAGCATGGCAGCGGTAACAGAGAAAGATTTTTGAAATGCCGCGGTGCGACGGGCAGGGACCAGCAGATTGGACACAGGTTCGCGCGTGTCATGAGGCCGAACTTCAGCTCTAGCGCGGAACATTGCCGCCAGATAGGAGGGCTCACCGGAGGAACGAGTAGCGAAAAACAAGGAGCCAATAAAGTACAGGCACCGCCTGAGAGAAAGAGAGAGAAGAAGAAGAAGAAGAAGAAGAAGCGTTTATTTGCTCTAGGGCAAGCCCTCTAAGAGCACACAAAGGAAGTACATATTAAATCGAATAACTAGGAATAAGTAAGTCATAGTAACATGAGTAACAATAAATAAATAACTAAGGTATAAAAATAAAGTAAATAACTAAGCAAGTAACTAAAACAGTAACTATAACGGTAAGAATAAAAAAAAAGAAATAAAGAAATGTAAGAATAAACAAATATAAGAAATAAACAAATAAGGAAGTTATAATGATAACGAGTAAATAAAGTTAATAAATAACAATAAAAACATCAGATAGAAATATCGGCAAAATGACTATCTATAGGCGGCTCCGCAATAGAATTATTTGTACATACTATACATACCATACATAATGGAACTTAACATAAGTAATTAGCCAATAGGCAGTTTGTCTAGACCTCAGACCTCGGACAACAGCCAGTGAAAGAATCTTTTCTTGAATGCGAGGGGAGATATCGACTCCCTAATGTCGTCCGGGAGCGAGTTCCAAACAGTGGGAGCAGCGACAGAAAAAAATTTTAGGAAGACTGTGGTGCGGCAAACGGGGACGTGCAGGTTGGTGACAGGCTCACGTGTGTCGTGGAGCCGAAGCTCGTTTTTATTTTGAAGCAAATCAGCCAGGTATGAGGGCTCTCCAGAGGAGCGAACGGAGAAGAGCAGAGAGCCGGTGAGATATGTTAGCCTCCTCTTATAGTCCAGCCAGTGAAGGCTACGACGATAAGGTGTAATGTGCTCATCACGACGAACGCCCAGAATGAAGCGGATGCAAGTGTTCATAGCCCTCTGGACCCTAGTGATCTGCTCATTGGTAATGTCCCCGAATAACGCACCATAGTAATCCATATGCGGGAAGACGAGAGCCGTTACCAGCTTCCTCCGAAGGTGAACGGGCAGGAAGTCGCGATTTCTCTTTAGCTGGAAGAGCGAGGCATTCATACGCCTAACAACCTCAGAGAAATGGTCATTCCAGGATAGTGTCCTGCTGAATTGGACTCCGAGGTTCCTCACCGTCTGAGAGTAGGGGACAGCCACGCCGCCGACCATTACCTTGGGAAGCGTTTCGTAGTCAATGAAGTTGATATATCTACTCGTGCCGAAGATGATGACCTTTGTTTTCGAAGCGTTAAGTTTGAGAGAGTTGGCGGAAGCCCAGGCGAGCACCGAGGAGGCGTCTAGGCTGACAAGTTGGATAGCCTCGGCCAGTTTAGCCGGAGAACAGTGAAGGTACATTTGGAGATCGTCAGCATATAGCATGTGCAGGCAATGACGGAGGACCAGCGGGAGATCACGCACGTAAATAGAGTAAAGTAGCGGTCCCAGGACCGAGCCTTGCGGAACACCCGAGGTGACTGCGCCCCAGCTAGAGGTTGCACCATTGTTGCCTAACACGGCCTGAAAGCGGTTGGTAAGATAATCGCGGAACCAGTGGAGCGAGGAGAGCGAGCAGCCCAATCTCTCAAGCGCAGTCAGGAGGGTGCTATGCGATATGGAGTCAAAGGCCTTTGAGAAATCGAACATCACAAGAATTGTGAGCATTCTGCTATCCATGGTGGACAGGATGTCGTCAGCAACTTTGACCAGCGCGGTTTGGGTGCTAAAATTCTTGCTAAAGCCAGACTGCCGAGGGTCAAACAGGTTATTATCCGTCATGTGTTGAGCTAGTTGTTCGTACACGATCCGTTCGAGAACCTTAGAGAGGGAAGGCAGTATCGATATGGGTCTGTAGTCTGTCACGTGCGCAGGTGTCCTAACCTTGGGGATAGGCCTAATGAGAGCGAGTTTCCACTGGGAGGGGAAGACTGAATTAATGATAGAGTGGTTGAATACCGATAAGATAGCAGGGAATATTACGTTCATGGATCTGCGCAACAGGTTGAGCCCCAGTCCGTCTGCACCAATGGCAGGTGATTTTAATTGACGGATTGCACGGGACAGACATTCAGGAGTGATTGGTGAGAGGTAGAAGCGGGAGGGGTAAAAGGTGACTGTAGTAAGATCAAGGTCAAGAAGAGGAACGGGCAGTGTGAAGTACGAGAGAAAGTTATCATTGAGCTCCTCAATGGAAAGCGCAAGAGACTCAGAAGTCTTCTTCTCGCCGGTAGCCTCGAGATGCCTGAGATCAGCCCAGATGTCACGGGCCTGACGACGACCACCAAGTCTTTCATTGAAATAGGCTATTTTAGCGGTCCTTACCCTAGCTCGCACTACATTCCGCAGGGCCTTGAACTCTGTATGATAATGTGGGAGTCGCATCCTCAAGAAAGCACGCCGTTTCCTGTCTCGTTCACGCATGAGAGTTCTAAGCTCGGGAGAGATCCACGGAGCTGGCTTGCGCTTGAAGGTGACGACCTTGACCGGCGCATGCATGTTCATGGTATCCGTTACGGCGCGTATCAAATGATGGACCATGTTGTCGATGGCTGGTGAAGCGACAAGGGCCGCCCAATCATAAGTCCGCAAATCGGAGAGATAATTGTCCTCATTAAATCGGCGGTTATCCCGGATCGTGAGAGTCCTGGGAGGTACCCGTGGGACCCTGATGGATAGCTCAACATAAATGAGGTCATGCGCTGATAGAAAGGGAACAGGGTGCTGTCCTGAGGATACTATTTGCCAACACGAATTTTGACCGGAAAAGCGTTTTTTTTTAAAGGAAACCCCCCCAAAAATGTTTTCTTTTAGTTTTTCTAAAATAACTGGAAAACTATACATTTTTTGTAAATATTAGTTCTATATGAAATTAAAGAGCATAAAATTTCCTACATTTTATCTATTTAAGTTTTCTTTCTAGGATTAACGGTTCAGCCGCGAGAAGGCCGCAAAATTAACTCTTAGTTACTCGTGCGGCTTAATTTCTATTAACTACTCCCGCGGTGTATTTTATACACCAATAAAATACATGGTCACCCATTCCGTTAACATCCGATTCTTCTTCAGTTTCATAGCCTTCCACTTCAGATAAACTATCATGATCGCTTTGTGTTATGTTTTGCTGCTCTTCGCCCATTTCTGAACCTCCCATTTCTTCTTCCGAAGTTACTCCCTCCAAACATTCTCTCAATTCTTCCTCCGTCAAACGCTCTTAATTATGTACAACTTTTTGGGACCTATAAAAAATTATTGAATCAATAAATAAATAATATACCTGTACTGGTATATTACGGAATAAAATTTGAAATAAAAAAGAAGAAATACTTACATGATGACTACTCGCGAGGTGTATTTAAGGCACCGTACAGAAAAAAACGCACAACATGCAATTACGAATGACGAGACGACTAAATCAGGATGCGCAGTACAATAGATACATCGTTTGTAGGTTAGGAGGAAGGAGTGGGCTCAATTCGTCCTTGAAGTTTAAGTAACATATGAAAATAGAGCAGTGGTGTACAAAATACACCAGCGCAAGTAACTAAGGATTAAATGCATCTTCACAGACGTGTCCTTTTCCTCGAAGGCCCCGGCTTTTCATCGGCATCTACAATATAAAAAGAGACAAATGGAATTAGAAGTTTGTTGTCTGGTTATGATTAGTTTAACTTTACACCTTGTAGAATTTCCTAGTCTTCTTTTATTTGCTTGGCAGGTTCAGTGACTGAGAAATCCAACTCCAGTTCATTCCTCATTGAGAGCCCCGGCTTTTCGTCGTCATCTATAATATAAAAAGAGAAAAAAAAAGGATTAGAATTTCGTTGTTTGTTACTACTGATTATTTTAAAGTGATACCTTGTATAATTTCCTCGTCTTCTTTCATTGGGTTGGCAGGTTCTATCAGGTGATCTATAATATAAAAAGGGGAAAAAAGGAATTAGAATTTCGTTGTTTATTACTGATTATTTTAAATTGATACCTTGTATAATTCCCTCGTCTTCTTTCATTGGGTTGGCAGGTTCAGTGATTAAGAAATCCAACTCCAGCTCGGTCGTCATTTCCACTTCATCTTCTGGGTCTTCAAGAATGACTGCCGTATTGCCGCAACTGTTTTCGCAGTTCAAGCACAAATTAGAGCAGTTAAGCCCTGCTTTTTTAAAGCCACAACTTTTTTTGCAATTTGTAGTGCATTTGCACGAGACAAGCTTCAATAAGTCTTGGGGAGCAGGTGGTAACAAGCTTGTCACAGGTGCGAGACCAGTTTGTAATTTTTTCCATCCCCACTCTTCTGAGTTTTTTTCGACACCTAACCATTGCTGGAGCTGACGGTAGACTCTTAGTGAGGGTTGTCGTGCTGCAGCTGCAGATGGTGGTAGTGACGCAATGTTTGCCTTGTGCTTGAAAGCAGATTTAAAATGTAGGAGATATATCTCAAGTGATTTTGAGCGAAGTCACAGTTTTACCGGTATACCCGTATAGTGAAACCAAGAAACGTTCACCAGCATCAGCAACCGTATCCTGAGTAGCATCGAAGTCTTTGAATACTTTGATTGTGGCAGCAAGATTAGGGTTTTTTCTCAGGGTATGAAGGAACTTAAGTTTCCCTTGATTGTACAATGCCGATGTTGTATCACAACCACTCATTGCGTGCAAGAATAGAATAGTATCAGCGATTATTGTTTCACTTACAGCATCAGTAGGAGAAAATGTAACTGCAGAGACTTTGTCCTTCCCAGGTTTCGAGAAGAAAACATTTGCGTGTTTGCATAGACCTATCAAAATTACTAAGAGGTCTATATCCTCACCAATTATTGTATAATCACAGTTTCATTGGTTGGAGCCAATTCCAAAGCTGTGTTCACTATTAGGGTGTCAGTGTCTTCTTTCGCCTGCTTACAAGTAATTTCTGCACGGTAATTGCCTTCCGATAAAGATCTGACCGTGGCATTAGCGGCCTACGTTCGCCGAAATATGCCGCTTAGGGCCGGTTTTACCAACACGGTATAAACGCGGTATAGCGCTATCCTGAGAATAACCAGCAATAAGCCCTATGGTTATTATCAGTATAGCGCTATACCGCGTTTATACCTGTTGGTAAAACCGACCCTTAGTTGACGGCGAGATTAACTGTGAGTTCGTAAAGTATTTACGATCGATACTGTTAGACGATGCGAACGGAAGTGTCCAAGTCCGTCGATCAAATTCCGTCTTTGGTGCGACGGGACGGCTCTCACTAAACTTCGCGCACACGAACAAAAAACGGGCGCTCCGGTAGGTAACGTACTAACAATAAGTACTAACAGATAGACGCAGACATCCGAAATTCAATTAACAGGCTTCTTACAAGGAAACGTTTCGAGGCCGCTGCTTCCGATCTTGATGAAACTTCGTAAATTTAAAGTTTATCGAAAAATAAGAGACCCCCATTTTTTTATAGCGGCCCAATTTTGGTTTAAGGGGGTGAAATGGACCCCTGAATTTTCACCCCCTTCGAGCTATCTCCGAAACGAAGCGAGATAGATGAAAACTTTCAATGTACGTTTTGTTTGGTTTTTTTAGTATAATAAAATCCCCTAAACAGATTTTGAAAAAAAGCATTATTTTTCAAAAAAAAATTTTTTTATCTAATTTTTCGAAATTTCGGTTTAGTCATGTGGACAAAAATTTAGGAAATTTTATTACAAATTCAACCATGTATGACATGATATATTTCCCTCCTACAGTTTTGCAAATTTCTAACTTTTATGTCTGATAATGAGCGGGCTACCAATGGCAGTGACGGGATAGGTCGGGGGTTATTACTTCTATGTATTTTAATGCCACTTTTCTTTTATTTAATAAAGTTCAACTTCTATGGCTCATAATTATGACAATAATGGTATTCCGTGAAAAAATGTTTCATACAAAGTTGTTTCTTACACCAAGCACACGTAATAACGGCAATATCGCCACATATGTGGCATCGTGGTTCCGAGTCCTGTGCATAACAAAATTCTACAGGATGTTCAAATTCAGGAGGTCTCCTGAATATATATCCACTCTTGAACCACGAATATTTAATAAAGTTAGTAAACCGTGGTGAAGAAAACTGATTATGAGTAAGAGATTGAAGTTTTAAAATATTATCTCTCGAATGAAGGTTAATATCGTAATTGAAAAGAGTTACAATATCTGAAAACCTCCTTACAAAATTCTTCCACATTCGAAAGCCGTATACGTCTAGCGGAATATTATCAAAATAAAATGGACAAAAATTGTTCAGAAATCTTATTAATAAATCCGACCGTTAATTTATTTATATTATTTTCTGTTTGTGTGTAAGTAACTAATAATTCACTCACAGGTTAGATAAAATTGTCTGAATTTTTATAGTTTTTTGTTGGAATCATTTTTTTCTTTACTTTTCTTCTTCGCGTACTGTTTCCTCCAGTACTCCTCACATTCTTGCAGCTCTCGTTCTACTTCGGCCATGGATGGTCCTGTTGTGCGGAATGTCAGATCCAGCGATTTCCCGGGAGACGGCAATGGTATGTGCCCATTTTTAAGATCCTCCACGATCTTCTCAAAAGTCGGTAACTCGTTTGAACCCATCACTTGAATGATAGACGCAGCCAATGAAACTGAAGCTCTTTGCTTCTCGGCCCTGTATATATACTCCTCGAAAATGCCGTAAACAACATTCCTGTTATTTGTAGGGTTGCCTTATATGGCCCCGGTGATGCGAAAGAGGGAGTTTAGTTCTTTGGACAAGCTTTATTATTAGTTGGCTCTGTGCCCATGTAAAAATATTTTCGTACGCGCTCTCGAGTTTCGTACGCGGACTCCGAGGATGATGGCCCCTTTTTGGGAAGTCGGACCTCCCACCCTCTCCAGTCTGTTTCGTTCTTGTGAGGCGACTTCATTATATATAAGGAAGCGAAAGAGAAAGCTTTTTAGTCTGAATATTCAGTTTCTATGGTGCACAGCAGTTCATATTATTATTATGGCAATTATAAATCCGATCAATGTGTTAACTTTATTGGTGGCCGTTTTCAGTGTACCAAATGGAAGAGAAACTCCAATGAATAGTGCAGAAGTGCAATTGAAAGATTTATTACAAAATATTATTATACGTAGCATGGAGGATTCATCATTTCGAGTCGAACATGAAAATAAATTGGAATTGGAAGATTCAATCGAGGATAGTGAAATGCACGCTGTTAATACTGACTGGCTGGAATCTGATGTCGAGGATGTTCCTCACGTAGAAACCTCTATACCTCCAGAACCATATCCCTGTACACCCGATGAAGAAGCGGTTAGCTTTGAATATAAACAAAGTGCCATAGATTACTGGAACAGTGGGAAGAAAAGACGTCGAACCGTAGCAGCAGTTCAACATCAGTTTAAAAAAGTGAAATCTGATAGACAATTACGAAGATGGGCTGCGCAAGTAGGACAGGGGGGTACTCAAAATGATAAATTAATACGCATAGCGAAATATACTTTTGATAAATTTGTAGAAGCTAGTAGATCGAAAATAATAGTACATGATGTAGACCTTAAACGATGGGCTTTACAAGCAAAAGAAGTAGAGAATCTTCCAACCTTCAAAGCAAGTCAAACATGGTTGAGGTCATTCAAGAAAGCATATAGAATTGTCTCTCGAAAGATCACAAAGTTTGTAACGAGAAAAAACGTTGAGGGTGAGGAAAGTTTGAAAGTACGAAGCCATGCCTTCGTAGAACAAGTGAAGCCACTCATTACACAATATGGACCACAAAATGTATTTAACTCTGATCAGAGTGGATTTAATTTAGAAATACATTCTGGCCGAACTTTAGCTACATCGGGGCAAAAAAAAATTGAAGCTGTGGTACAATCAATATTTTCTACAACCCACAGCTATACTATACAACCCACCATATCTGCTGATGGAAAACTACTGTCGCCTCTTTATGTGGTATTAAAAGAGGCTAGTGGGCAATTGGGAGAACGAGTGCAACAAACCGTGTTTAGGCCGCCAAATGTATACTTCATGGCTTCCAAATCTGGGAAACTTACAACCGATCTCATGAAAACATGGCTGCAAGAAGTTTACTTCCCTAACACTGGATCTACAAGCGTCTTACTGCTGGACTCTTGGAGTGGACAATGTGAGCGAAGTGTTCGAGAAGCTACACCAGAAGACAAGACAATAATATTAATGACGATTCCACAAGGCACCACCGGACTGATTCAACCGCTAGACGTATACGGATTTCGAATGTGGAAGAATTTTGTAAGGAGGTTTTCAGATATTGTAACTCTTTTCAATTACGATATTAACCTTCATTCGAGAGATAATATTTTAAAACTTCAATCTCTTACTCATAATCAGTTTTCTTCACCACGGTTTACTAACTTTATTAAATATTCGTGGTTCAAGAGTCGATATATATTCAGGAGACCTCCTGAATTTGAACATCCT
This sequence comes from Xiphydria camelus, assembly GCA_963678675.1. NCBI lineage: Eukaryota > Metazoa > Arthropoda > Insecta > Hymenoptera > Xiphydriidae > Xiphydria > Xiphydria camelus. The sequence goes on along the minus strand of OY783192.1, from coordinate 25,807,479 downwards.
GTAGAATTTTGTTTTGCACAGGACTCGGAACCACGATGCCACATATGTGGCGATATTACCGTTATTACGTGTGCTTGGTGTAAGAAACAACTTTGTATGAAACATTTTTTCACGGAATACCATTATTGTCATAATTATGAGCCATAGAAGTTGAACTTTATTAAATAAAAGAAAAGTGGCATTAAAATACATAGAAGTAATAACCCCCGACCTATCCCGTCACTGCCATTGGTAGCCCGCTCATTATCAGACATAAAAGTTAGAAATTTGCAAAACTGTAGGAGGGAAATATATCATGTCATACATGGTTGAATTTGTAATAAAATTTCCTAAATTTTTGTCCACATGACTAAACCGAAATTTCGAAAAATTAGATAAAAAAATTTTTTTTTGAAAAATAATGCTTTTTTTCAAAATCTGTTTAAGGGATTTTATTATACTAAAAAAACCAAACAAAACGTACATTGAAAGTTTTCATCTATCTCGCTTCGTTTCGGAGATAGCTCGAAGGGGGTGAAAATTCAGGGGTCCATTTCACCCCCTTAAACCAAAATTGGGCCGCTATAAAAAATGGGGGTCTCTTATTTTTCGATAAACTTTAAATTTACGAAGTTTCATCAAGATCGGAAGCGGCGGCCTCGAAACGTTTCCTTGTTAGAAGAGAAGGGGCTCTTAAATAGCCAATAGAGTGACATTTCTCACCGCGCGGGACGACCAGCAGTCAATTGGACAGTTATTTTAGAGAATTAAAAATCTTTTTTGTTTAATTTTTTGGCTTAAAAAGGAATTTCCGGTCAAAATTCGTGTTGGCAAACCTAAAATTCATGTACAGTGACCTAAAAAACATATATAAATGAAATTTCAAAACTCGACCAAAACTTTCCCCTATTTACCCTTTTCGAGCACCATTTGACTAAACTATTAATTTTGCGGCTCTCTCGCGGCTAAACCGTTAATCCTAGAAAAAAAACTTAAATAGATAAAAATGTTGGAAATTTTTTGCTCTTTAATTTCATATAGAATTAATATTTACCAAAAATGTATAGTTTTTCAGTTATTTTATAAAATCTAAAAGAAAACCTTTTTTTGAGGGGTTTTCGTTAAAAAAAAGCTTTTCCAGTCAAAATTCGTGTTGGCAAATATGATATTCCTGTTAAGCAATACAAAAAACAGATACAAACGAAATAGCAAAACTACACAAAAACTTTCTCCTATTTTCTACCATTTGACTGGACTATATGTCTTGTTTGTCTCGTGAGCTCGAAGCTCGTCGTTAATTGCTCTTACCCATTTCTCACTTTCTGGCCCGTTAAGCACCTCACGATACGTTTCCGGCGGTTTATACTCGCTGAAATCAACTTCCCCGAGATATCTTCGTGGCGCTTGCAGTAGCGCACGATCTTGTAGTCCGCGTCGTTCGGCTCTTGGAGTCTCCGGTGCTCTTCGTTGAGTCCCCTCAGCTGCTTCGCGCCTCGCTGCTGCTACTCCCTCGCCGTTTATTTTCCCAACATCCACTCGTTCGTTGTCTCTGCCCTCAGCATCCGCCTCATCATCGTCGTCGATCTCGATGATTTCGTCTTCGTCTCGAGCTGCAACCGGCAAAACGAGTTTTCTTTCGCTCGATTCTTCATTGCTCGGATCTTGCAAACTCGACTTTTCTTCGAAGACGACATCTCTTGACACGCTTACTTTCTTCTTTTCTGGATCGTACAGCCGATAGTTCGAAGACTCGCCATGATACCCGACCAGTATCATCTTTTTCGCCTTGTCATCGAGTTTTCTTCGGAACTGCTTTGGTACGTGCATATACGCAGTTGACCCGAAGACACGCACATGCTCGAGATTTGGTTTCCTGCTTGTCCATACTTCGTATGCACGGTTAGTAGGTATTGATTGTACGGCGACGATCGTCGCCGGCCTCCTATTACGCGCGGGGTCGTCGCCTTGGAGATCTGGAAAAGTCTTTAGGAAAATTTGATTAGTTTTCTTCCTGGTGAGTAAGTTTAGTCTCACGATGTGAGAACTGACCTTCGCCAATATTAGCCTCCATTTCTCGGCCTTCGCCTTCATCCGTTTCACCAGGATTTAAATTAATCTCGTTTAAAGAGCCATCTAATTCCTCTTCGTTTATCGATTGGAAAAATAGAAGAAAAAAAGGTTACGCGCGCGCGTTATTAAGGTAAGTCTATACCGGGATACAAAAATGTTGGCAACACGATAATCCGGTGTTGGCAACACGATAATCCGGTGTTGCCAACATGTATCCCGCCGACTTGCAACTCGCCGACGGATACTCGGCAACAGCCACTATCCGAATGTAGGTACAAACCGGGATACAAAATGTTGGCAACATGTTGGCAACACGAGTATCCCGTCGACTAGCGACAATTTAATTGCTACTCGTAAACTGCGGGCGGCATGACATCAAAGAAAGCTGTTGCCTGTTGCTTGTATCCGAGTTTCCCATTTGAAATGGGAAACATCGGAAACATCGCTCTCTCTGGACTAGAATCTACCTACCTACCTACCTACCTAGCTACCTACCTACCTACCTACCTACCTACCTACCTACCTACATACGATAATGTTCCGTCGCACGAGGGACAGAATTTCAGAAGGTCGATTGAAACCTTTTAATAGTATCGATCATAAATAACATATATTTCTTGCATAAATTTTTCATTGAATGCCACATTATACGGGCCGCACAGTGTTTACATGGCAGATCGGACGGCGTATCGTATTTCTCATTTTACAAAGCAGTACTCTCTCTCACTACATGTGTATGTTCTTTCTAGATTGAAAAGAAAGGCACGTAATTATTTCTCTCGGCAGAGGCACTCTCCCGATGCGTGATTTCGCGCATACGGCTGCCAAGTGGCACGTGCGAATATCAAGCCACGTTTAGGCTTCTGTCGGTAAATTTGAGCCGCGTCAAAGGAGCTTCGAAATATAGCGGTATCTATTACCGCGGGCACTGCAGAAAATGACTCATTCTGACCTGTCCCATATCGCCCGCCTCGCCGGGGGTATATTTCGGCGAATCTAGGCTACCTGAAGGGTTAATTGCCGGACGAGTCGTAATGAACCCCTTACCACAAAAAAATACCCATTGTAATAGATACCGCTATACTTTGAATATTAAATCAGCTTTGTAAAGGGGAGAAATGAATTCAATACATGACTGATGCAGTTGATGGCCAATTAGGAGACACTTAATGACGAGTAACTCCGCCATTAAATTGTCACCATAGCTTGTCCCGTTTTGTAAAATCTGTCGCTGTCTCCACCTTCTTTTTCGCTTCTGGGAGGCTATTATGATGAAAGCAGGACTAACACTAGCAGCAATAGACGGTTCCATTTTTTAACATCAAGACTCCGTTTCGTTTGAACGCTCAACTGGTTCTGATCGCATGTATCCGGATACAAGTCGATGTATCCAACAGTATGTTGCCAACAGCGACATCGTGTTGGCAACACTCAATGTTGATGTTGCCAACAGCGATGTTGCTGCTGCCAACAGCCATAAACGTGTTGCCAACATGTTGCCAACATTTTGTATCCCGGTCTAAACGTACCTTTACTTTCGCGTCGAGCTTGCGCGCGAGCAAGATCCCCTCACTTCATCTCTTACCGCCGCTGCCGCTCCTGTGTCACCTTCTCCGCCTTCATCCTCTTTTTCACTTCCGGATTCTCCTTCGTCTGGCGCATTAATTTCTTCTCTTGATTCGTATATCTGGAAAAACAGAGAAAAAGTGACACGCGCGCTTTATAACTTTCGCGCCGAGCTTGCGCGCGAGCAAGATCCCCTCACTTCACTTTTAAGGGCCCCGTAGACGATCAACTAGGTTGGTCAACTTTGTTCTCAATTTGCCGTGTTGAAATGGATGTTGAATGTCTGTGGGCAGGTTGGTAGTTGACAATTGAAGAGCTAACAATAAAGTTGACAACCAAGTTGATCGTCTATTTGGCCCTTTAAGCAGATATCATTTACCATGTCCACCGCTGCTACTTCTTCTACATTCATCACTTATTCACCTTCATTCGCCTCTCCAGCATGGTATGGTTTTCCTGCCACAGTTGGCATTGGGGTGCATTTTTAAACATAGGAGCCAGTGAACAATTGATTCTCATGTCCTCATTAGCTACGGTGGCGTTTACCCTCGTTAATAAAAGCATGAGGATTGATTAATCATAGAAGGTACGTTTAAAAATGACATTTTAGAAAGTCACTAGCAACAGAATCCGTGACCCTGGGTGTATGATGCGATTTCAATGCCGAGAAAATAATACATATAAGATAAAAACTTACATCGGCTAACGCCGGGTGAAGGGTTTCTTCTAAACGGGAAACTCTTTCCTCCATACTCTGCAACATAAAAAGATTAAAAAATTTTTACGGTTTTTTCCGGACCGAGAACTGACCTGACGGTTCGGGAGCAAAGACTGCAGTTTCAAGAAAGACGCTGACGACGAAAGACGGAAGTGTTCTATTTAATTACCTATCGCTTAGTTGTCGTTTCAAGTGGTTTATTTTTTCGTTTTTTATTTATAAAGCCTATGAAGCATGAATAATGTAGATAATATGCAATGGATACATTAGACTGATTTAAAAAAAAGGTGTTTTAATTAATTCTCTTGGCGGGCACTTAAAACGTTAGTATTTAATGTAACTTTGACTATGTCGCCGGGTGCACATTCTCACTCAATATTTAGGGGTGTTTCAATCGCTTTTTCTGATTTCCGTTTGAATAACACGGTGAAATTGTTGAATCATTGGTTTAGTGCTAATTTCTTCTACGGTAAAAAAATTTCCCCGTGAAAAATTAGAAAAATTGAGAGTTTTTTAGGTGTAATTGACGTAAAGAAATAGTATTTTTAATTATTAAATAGAATTAAATGATAATTATGGGGGAATGAATTGCAAATTGCAGAAGTTTTACGGGCAGGAACTGATGCTTTCGCGAAAATGAATTCGAACGTTCACCTTGCCGTTAATCGCTTTTCATTCGCGACTGCCACAAGTGAGTATTCACATGGCACCAAACGGACGTTACTCACCATTTGGTCGGTAAAGAACTGGCTGGACTCCATTCTAATGACGTTCGACGAACTTGCAGTAGGTTCGTCAGTTCTAAAAGTTTGAGGAAGAATGTCGTCCGCGTCGTCAATCAAATAATTGAGTAAGTTGAACTGTAATCAGAGATTAAGCTTTAGGAAATCTATTACCTTATCCTGTTTCGGTAAATTGAAAAAAATGTTAAAACAAGTCCTTATAAGCTGTAAGAGTTACTAAAACAGTTAGTGTGAATAAATGCCTTTATTTGGAAATAATTTACACTATAAAAGAGTGATAAAGTAGTATGGGTAGCAACAGAAATTGAAATTAAATTTTTTAATCTGCATATTCCTCTGTAGGCTCAAATATTTCATTTACGTCATGAGGTTCATCACTTCCAGTAAACACTTCTTAAAGGAATCGAGTTCTTCAGTCTCTTTCCAGTTGCTTCTATAATGTGTCTCCAAAAGCTTTATAACTCATTGTTTTTTCTTACTAGCAATATTATTACTTTCTGTTACTGTAAGTGGTATTATATGTGTTGGGTTCTTGTTACGTAAAAGCAATGGTCGATACTTTCCAATATCGTTCCTATAAAAATATTCTCCTCACTTAAATTGACTGACCTTCAAGTAAATGGCGATTTGCTTTTACTTTATCACGGAATTTTTTGAGTTTTTCGTCATATCAACGAGCCATATTTTTTAACTTTTTCTTGGTGTTCTATTTCTTTATCGCTTAATTATTTTTTCAAGTGGTTTATTTTTTCGTTTTTGATTTGTAAAGCCTGTTAAGCATGAATAATGTAGGTAATATGCAATAGATACATACAATAAAAATTAATATAAGTGTAAAAACCTTATCTTTCGCTCTCACTCCATTTATGGCGGCATCCAACTTAAGGTCTAATGTTTCTGTTAGGTTTTTGGCCTTTTCCGAAAACTACAAAATATAATAGTCGTTTATTCTCTACTTATTTGGACGTGTCGCCCAAATCGCCTTCCATTTCAATTAAATCTTTTTTCTAGTTCTTTAATTTTTTATCTCTTATTTCTAAAACCTGTGAAACATAAATAATATAATATGCAACAGATACATACAATAAAAATTAATATAAGTGTAAATACCTGACGGGTTGCCCTCGTTTAACTACAAAATATAATAGGCATTTATTCCCTACTTAGGTATAAGAACCAAACAAATTGATAAACTCACGGTGTACTTCGAACGTAGTACTCATCGAGGAATAGCTTTTATGAGACCCGCACGTCCTGCGGACACGTGGCAGTTATCGTTCCCAAAGTTAATGCCGACCACGGTTATGCTATGTATAATTATTAAGCAATGTCAACGTCACATATACCTATTCCTCATCCACACTACCTGGGAGTGGAGGGGGTCGCGTTATCAAAGTATAATCCGAATATATCTCCACGAGTGTCAACGCGGAAGCGCGGAGCAGGAAGGCGCGTGTTATCCATTTATCGTAGACTTTTACAGTGCGCATCGTGTTTTCTTCATAAGTTTCTTCCTTTTTTTTGCGAGAGACGTTCCATCGTTTCTTATTTTCTCTCGTTACGTATGTATATCTACACATACCTACATATATCGTTATTCTGTTCGTAACTCCGCCGCTCCAGTCGGCCGCCCCTGTTCTCGGGCTTCCGCATCGACACACTCAAAAAAATGTGGCCAGAACTAGAAAATTATAGTAATTGCAGTGATAATTATCTTCGCAATAGCAAGAATTCTTGCTACGCTAGCAATATTTTTCTAGTTGTATCTGAGGCAGCCAGAAATATAGCTGGAATAGCTAAATACTTTTTTCAGTGCACTCCTCTGTCACATTTACATAGATCTGAAACAGAACTCTTCAATCACGCGCACTCAGGTTAGAGACATTCCACGTCGTATGCTACAAACGTAAATATCAAATGGTGTATATATCTCTCTTTATTTGTTTCATTAATTAGACCTATATGGTGCCCCAGCATATTCGTTTCGTCATCAGTTGCCGAGTTTTGATTGGTCAGCAGTTAACAGGCAACCGTCTATTTCTAGGGACCGTGCCGTCCGCACACTGTCCCCCTCTCTGCGGTCCGCACCATCTCGACTTGCGTGATACGACGACGGTGGCGGCATGGTTCATGTGGCAGGGCGGGGTTTAATTTTTATGTTTTTTGGAGGGTAGTATATATCTACTAGCGCCTCTTCAGCTTATATTGAGATCCTGCTTTGTAAATAACTTCCCTCTTCCAACCGTGTACCTATGAAAGGCTACAAGAATGCTGGGTTGATCCTGACGTTCGCGCTACCCGAACTGACGCTGCTTTTTTGTGGTTCCCTCTTATCGGAAAGTTCTGATTTAATCCCCGAAGTCTCTCTCACCTCCTTTTGGAGGCTCGCCGAGGGGACTCGGCGGCGATGGCTGCTTCTCGAGTACTTTTTTCGAAGTGGCCATAGGATCGCACATTTCGTTATACCTAAACGAAAGATAGGAAAAAAGGCGACGCAAATTTAGAAACCACGTAACACTCACCCTCGCTTTTTTAGAGAATTTTATAAGTTCCTTTTTAGGTTCATTAAAGCCGAGCTCCTCCGGGGAAAAAGTGAAATTGTTCTTCGTTAGCCCCGTGTTAAGAACTGCAAGAATCGTGAGAATGTCAGTAAGCGATACTTCGAGATACGCGGTACGCGCGCTTCAATGAGATATGTACTACGTATACTTACGATTCTCCTTAAGAGTCTTCATACTCATAATCTTTTTGTCTTTCGGGGTGATGTAATATAGATCGGCTGGCCTCTTCACTTTATACTGAAATCCAGCTCTATAAACTACTTCCCTTTTCCAACTGTGATATCGGCGCCGCTATTCGAACTGGCGCCCACGGTCCTCTGTCGTTCCATCTTACACCTTGTTTTCGAACTGTAACGTACAAGAAAAATAGAATAACGAGAACGTTTTCATTGTCGTATGCGTCTAAATATCGATAGCTTGGGATTCTCATCTATAAGATAGACTTATACTCTCTGCGGCCCGCACTATCGCGACACGATGGCGGTGATGGCATGATTCGTGTGGTGGGGCGAAGGGCACGGGTGGAAGGCGTCGAATAAAGATCGATTCACATTGTACGTAACGTCAACGTAATGTCACGGCACGGCCGAGTCACGTCAAACATTTTATAATATGTTTTATGTTCCGTGACGTTGCCATATAGTGAGAAAATGTAGACATTTAAAACATATTATAAAATGTTTGACGTGATGCTGCCGTGCCGTGACGTTACGTTGACGTTACGTATAATGTGAATCGACCTTAACGTGAAAATCGCGTGTCCAGGGGTTGCCGGGGATAGCGAAAAGCGTCGGAGGGTGTGCGCGGGGAGTTTTCACACAACGCCGGCGGTCATGAGTTCTTCCAGCAATTTTCCCGGGAACGATCGCGATTTTCGATATAGCATTACAAATACTATATTTAATTTTTAAAAGATGATACTGTATCTGTACATTTATCGAAAAAAGAAATATGTCCGTCTTCCTCGAGTAGCATCACACTCATCTAAAGGGCGTCCCATTAAGAACTTTAATTCTGAATAGTGTGCCATGACTAACAGTCAAATGTTTAATCGGTCATACTTGGTACGCGTCTTACAGAAACTTTGACATTTACAAAAATGCCGCGTTACACTCTTGATGAGCGTCTATTAATTGTGAAAACACATTATAAAAATGGTGAAAATTTTATAGTGACTATCCGCAGGTTGCGTAGTCATTTTGGTGTGCATAATAATGAAAATTTAATAAAAAAATTTGATGAAAAAAAGTTCAGTGGCTATGTAACCGACCACTCTTAATAGTTCTTCTTAAGTGACATGGAATACTCCATATAATTCCATAATAAAATACGCAGCGGGAAACTGAAGTCGTTGATAACACTGATCGATAAGAAAAGTTGTAATTAAAATCAGGTCGATTTATACAGATTCTTCCACACGTACGCCCGGCAGCGCCTTTTCAACCACCGTATTGGTTGCAGACAAGTGAGCAAGAGAGGTCGTTCCACGTTGACCATGCTGGTTCCTGGGACGTTGGCCCGTAATCCCTAGGGGTTGTAGGACTTACAGTTAATTACCCATGGTCCCCAGCAGAGGTCACAGGTACTGATTTCACGCTCACCCCTGGTCGGGGAGCAACTACTCTCCCATTGGTTAGTCTCGCGGGGAATATCCATGAGACCAGTTTCTGTTATCTGTGCACGAGATCGCCGGCCCCACCTCACTCTTTCACACAGTCACACACGCGCACCCTCTGTACGGCCGGGGGAAGCCGGTGGCGAACACTCTCACCACCAGGAGTTGGCAGCTCTTGGTCAGTCGCTCCTCCTGGGTCATCCCGAGCGACCACCCGGCCCCGGAGAGGGGTGAAGAGGACTAACCGGGGCCACTAACATGGCTCGCGACCTAAGCCCCCCCCCCCCCTCAACATCGAGGCGACCGCCACAGGGGGGACGCATCATCCACTATTGATATGCTCCATGTCGCATGCGGCGTACGATAATAATAATTATCGTATCTACAATGCCGACGCGCATTCTCCGTAACGAGCCAGAACGTTGCTGACTGGTTACGAGTAAACTCGCCTCAATGAGATATGTACAACGTATACTTACGATTCTCCTTGAGAGTCTTCATACTCTTAATCTTTTTGTCAAACAGGGTGATGTAATATACATCGGCTGGCCTCTTTTCTTTATAGCGAGACCCAGCTCTGCGCACTACCAGCCTCCTCCAACCGTGTCTAAACGGCTCTAAGAATGCTGGGTCAATCTCTTGTGCTATTAGCTGCCCATAGACGCAGAGGTTGATCCGACGGTTTGGACCGGCGCGGTCCAAACCGGCAGATCTACCTTTCAGTTAGTGGGCGTTTGCCACGCGCCGGATCGAACTGTCGGTCCAATCTGTCGGTCCAGACCGACGGGAAAAACTGCCGCCGTCCACTAACGTGCGGTCCGCGTAAGGACGTTCATCTATCTAGTCATAACCAAAAGTTTAGTCGCTTGTTTTATACTCTTTCCCTATAGCGCGCCCCTCTTCATACTTTACAACTCTTAACATAGACTGTACATATTAACACTAGGGTGGTAGCCTGCGTCCTGTATACACTCATACTAGCGTACGTTGAAAGAAGGGAAGATCGCTGCTCTCCTTTTTATAGAGCGATGCGTTAAAAATACTGTCAAGTTAAGTACTTTGAATTACAATTACGCAAGAACGGCATGGCTAGGTATCCCTATCTTGTAATATGTCATTCCTAACATCATCATACATCATATGTTAATTTTCTAGCAAAATATATAGACAATTTCTGCTGCTATAAATGAAAGCGGCTCTCTAGCTTATGTTTTGCCTATAGGTACCTTGCATGTTAAAACTCCCAACTTTGAAAATGAATATCTCCACTTTGTGTGGTGTGGGCACGGTTCTAATAATTTTATGAATGTATAGATAGAACTATTAATAACATATGATCCAAATTTCAAGCAAATGTGTAGATAATTGATTAGACGATGAACCTCCTTAAGGAGAGACATAAGCTTTCTCAAAGGCTATATGGTGGGGGTAAGCATCAAAGGAGCCGACATTGGATTGCATCTTCAAAAAAAAATTAGTTCAATTAAAACCTTCCATACTAAAATTATGCAACACTATTGAATTTCTTTAAGACCTTTTTAAAATATATAGCTAGTCTTATAAAAATGTATCAGAATGGCTGACTTCTCCACCTTCAACTATTCGGTTTCCTTAACACCACATCGTACAGCTCCGTGTTAACAGTACGGTACTGAATACCTCACTTCTTTTTCTTTTTTATAACGACTCATGATACTCACTATACAAGCACTAATACTCAGGTTTGCCTGTATAAGCGCAAGCCGGAAGGCTTGCCTTCCGGCAAACCTTAGCGTGTATGGGGCCCTTAAGAGCGTCTCGACCGCGTGCTCAAATTTCGGGAGCCTCGCGGGAGGGTTCGGCTGCCTTTCGCTCTCCTCGGATAAAGTGCAGACAGGCAATAAATTCAACTATTACGGTTCACATGCACTTGTCCGGGGACAGCACCAATCGGTCGACGCGAATCTGCGTACTCTCTAAATTTGTCTGACAATAATTGATTGACAAAAATCAATCTTTTGTCACCTCTTATTTAAATTCATTTATTATGTGGAAGATGTTGGTTTCAAGTATTTTTCCACATTTGGCCCTAGTCCGGATGTTTGGTTTGCGAGGGGTGGGTCAATTCTGTGTTTCCTAACATTTGCATGTACACATCAGTTTGCGCAAGTTGCATGAGCGTGAAAACGGACCTTTAGCGATTCGGTGAAACAGGACGATTTGAATTCGGACGCAGAAAACTTTCGTCAAGTCGAAATTCTACAGATACGGTTGGACTAATAACGCAGTCACACAAAAAAAGTGGGGTATACATTTGATACGATATACGTTATGTGCGTAGTAATTTTGCCTCCTGATCATGAGTCCGGTGTCACAATTTGGCCATCACGTCATATTTTTTTTAATCTCAAAAAACCATCAAGACCACTTAAACCAAATTAGGTATAGGGGATTTTTTGGGTCGCTGATCACGAATCTGAAGTCGGATTAAAAAAATTTAAGATGGCGTATCCAATATGGCGAACGAGATTTTTGAAAATTTTGAATTTTTGTAAATATAACTTCATATTCGTCATCAGCGACCGAAAAAAAACCCTATACCAAATTTGGCATGAATCTATTGATTTTTGAAAATTTCGTCCGCCATATTGCATTCGCCATCTTCAATTTTGGAAATCTGACTTCAGATTTGTGATCAGCGACCCAAAAAACCCCCCTATACTGAATTTGGTTTAAGTCCATTAACTTTTTGAAAATCACGATCTCTAGCTGGTTTTTTGAGATTAAAAAAAATATGACGTGATGGCCAAATTTTGACATCGGATTCGTGATCAGGATGCAAAATTACTACGGTTAACATATATCGCCTCAAATGTATACCCCACTTTTTTTTGTGTGACTGTAATTACCGTTACAGTCTAGGGTGACGTTAGGTATTTCCCAAGTCCCGCAATACCTATATTTCGGCTCCTTTAAAGGTCATAAATAAATTTATGGTCATGGGGACGAGTCATCGGAACAGGACGATTTGGACTGGCACGCGGGAAAAAACTTTCGTCAAGTCGAAAGTCCACGGATACGGTTCGATCCGCGGATCGATCTGCAGTTTTGCGCCCACTAACACGCGGTTTTGCCCGTGGCGGTCCAACCCGTCAGTTTTAACCGCGGATCTCTATTCTGCGTTAGTGGACGACGACGGATCGGACCGACGCACAGTGCTTGCCGGTATATGGGAGAGTGGACAAAAATAGAAATTTCTCTTGACGGTTAATCAAACAGTAAATAAATGATTGTTAAGGAGGTTTTTTGGATCGTTGATCACGAATCTGAAGTCAGATTTCAAAAATTCAAGATGGCGGATCCAATATGGCGGACGAGATTTTCGAAAATCGACGAATTCATGCTAAATTTGGTATAAGGGGGTTTTTGGGTCACTGATCACGAATCTGAAGTCAGATTTCAAAAATTCAAGATGGCGGATCCAATATGGCGGACGAGATTTTCGAAAATCGACGAATTCATGCACAATTTGGTATAAGGAGGTTTTCGGGTCGCTGATCACGAATCTGAAGTCAGATTTCAAAAATTCAAGATGGCGGATCCAATATGGTGGACGAGATTTTCGAAAATCGACGAATTAATTCTAAATTTGGTATAGGGGGGTTTTTTTGGTCGCTGATCACGAATCTGAAGTCAGATTTCAAAAATTGATATGGCGGATCCAATATGGCGGACGAGATTTTCGAAAATCTACGGATTCGTGCCAAATTTGGTATAGGGGGATTTGTTCGGTCGCTGATTCCGAATATGAAGTTATATTTGACAAAATTCAAAATAATAAACATTTAAATTTTGTTCTAAAGTTCTTTGTTTGTTTGTTTATTTATTTCTTTTTACTTTAAAAAATACTTCTGATTTTGGGGGGGGGGGGCAACACCCCCGCCAACACCCCGCCTTGAACCCCGTCAACCTCGTATTTGACCCTTACAATTAGTGATAAAAAATAGAATTCGTCATTCGGGCGTTTCGCGCCCTCATAATGAAAATATCTATAGTTAAGCAGCCCTGAGCAAATAAAACGATCTTATAGGTATTAAGAGGAATATGCAAGCTTTAATAAAATATTAAACTAAAAAGGAGGTTTTTGGAACTTTTTAAGAAATAGCCTCCGCAATCGTATGTGTAAAAATATAAGAAATATAAGTTTTACGAATATTTTTTGAAATACTTATAATTTTTTTGTTCGTAATGGGATGTTGGGGGACCTTCTCCCCCCCCCCCCCCAAGACCCCCGCCAACACGTCGCACAGTGCATTACTTAAGAGGGAATAGTGGACGAAAATCAGCATTCTCCTATCAACAAAACTTTTTTAACAATTTTGTTATATATTTATAGAAGATCATTAACAATATTATCTACATCGGCAATTTTGTTCTAAATGTACAGGGTGTCTCAAAAACTGTGTCACATTGCTACCAAAAAAACTGAAAATAATAACTAATTTTAGGATGGACTCAGGATGGACTCAATCACTGTGATAAAAAAATTAATTAAGTGGATGACATATTTTCAATGTTTAAATTAAAATTATTACTTTTACACTGTCATCTGCATAACCAAAAAAAATGGAAAACTGAATATCTTAATCTAAGAAAAAATCGTACAAAATTAAAGATAAAATAATTAAATCTGAAATAATAATAATAATTTAATCGCTATCTGAAGAAGTCCTTTCTTCATCATTTAAGTTTATTGTTGAGAAATTTAGGACGGGAAGATAGCTGCTAGACTGTAAGGAGAGAGAGAAGGTGACTCGATAATATAGTCCTCGATATTACTGAAGTCTTGGGAGTAGGTACTTGTCTGTTTTCTTAAAGATGAAATAAACGGATCAGAGGTAATTAACAACGAAGTCATTAAGTCTTTATTGGCATTTACTCTTGAAGATTTTCTGGTATTGGATGAATAATTTTACAAAATTAAAGATAAAATAATTAAATCTTAAATAATAATAACAATTTAATCGCTGTTTGAAGAAGTCGTTTCTTCATCATTTAAGTTCATTCTTGAGAAATTTAGGACGTTAAGATAGCAGCTAGACTGTAAAGAGAGAGAAGGTGACTCTATAATATAGTCCTCGATATCACTGAAGTCTTGGGAGTGTGTACTTGTCTCTTTTCTTAAAGATGAAATATACGGATCAGATGTAATTAACAACGAAGTCATTAAGTCTTTATTGGTATTCACTCTTGAAGATTTCCTAGTATTGGATAGACGAATTTTACGAATTTCTTTATGCCTAGCCTCTAGAGCATCCTCGGCTAACTGACCTATAGGCAGGTTAAAATGTTTAATAATTTCTTTTCCATGCACTAATAGCTTGTGGACGCTACTAGGCATGTAAAACCAGTCATATAATTGTATATAAAGCTCTTTAGTTTCATCGAGTAAGTTACCAATTCTAACGAGATTTATTTGTTTCCCGCTCGCAATAGTTCGCAAAATAACAGAAAAATTTCTTATTAACTGTTTGTCAATACCAGTTATGGAGGAACTAAGATCAATATTGTTGAAAAACCGTCTGGCTGTATTGCCGTCATTCGTGGATCCGTAGCCAGGTTTCGGTTTGTCGACTATTAATCCCATTTTTGCCTTAAATTCCGTCTGAATGTGTTTTTTACGACTTTCGAATATTTGTTTGTTTTCTGGTCCTCTAACTTGCCAAGTTTTGAGTGGTAGCCGATACGATATATGTAGGAAACACTCAAAGCAGCGAATCCACGAATGTAGCGATGACATGCCAAATCTTAAGTTTTCATAATTTACCTGTTTGTCATTTACTGATTTTGAGTTCATTTCTTTCGGTGAAGCACCGCAGATAAAGCACTTTTGTGTGGAATTGGTGTAAGATAACGTGTTAATTGTACTACCGTCTAACATTGTTAACAGCATGGTGTAACTTACGACATATTTTTTTTCTTTAAACTGTATTGCAAAGTCATTTAACTTAATAATTTTTAATTTCAGTTTAGACTCTTCCTCCAAAACTAAAGATGATGTTTCTTTCGCGAAGATAAATTTTATAGGCCTACAAAAAAATGACGAAGTTCTGGGATTACTCCAAATAATTTGACCAGTTTGTTTATCAATTAGCTTTAAAGGCGATAAGGCACTAAGAAATAAATATTCATCAGTCATATCTGGGTTTTCGAACTTTTGTTTATATGTACTATGCCCAGAACTTCCGTCAAACCCATATTTAGAAATTAAAACGAGTGATGTATCATTACGTAAAGGACAACCTTCAAGAGTCTTAAATATGCTTTGAACAGTCATGTTCAATAATTCTTGCAAATCTACCTCAGCTCCAGACTCCGTGCAATCGATGCTTTTTGGTAACAAAAGATTTCTATAATGTCTGACTACAGCTATGCTAGGGAAACAGTCTTTATGCAAATTATTTACAACAGATCGTAAAGTATTATATTTCCGTTCTGATAAACTTATGTCTAAATATAAGGCGAGTGCCTGCTGCGGTGATAAAACGGTGGCCTTTTTATGCTTTAATTCGCTAGAAAGACCTAGACGAGCAGATTCTTCAGCTGCGAAGGACAACTCTTCAAAAGTATGATTGCGAACTAAATTTTCCACGCGCCTCTTTTTAGTTTTTAAGCTCCCCTCAGCAAAAGGTACACGCGGCCG
The DNA here is from genome assembly GCA_963678675.1 of Xiphydria camelus. Lineage (NCBI taxonomy): Eukaryota > Metazoa > Arthropoda > Insecta > Hymenoptera > Xiphydriidae > Xiphydria > Xiphydria camelus. Next base: position 25,791,545 of record OY783192.1, on the reverse strand, counting down.
ACCACGGCTAGGCCCAGGCGCAAGATTTAGCTCAGTAATATTGTCTTCTAACTCAAAATAGGGCTTTATGGAATCTAACATACATATTTCAGATTCGAGCCATTCGTTGTAATTCTGTATAAATCGATCATGTATACGTGAAGATTTCTGCCATTTCTTGTCCATATTTAAACAAAAAAGCTTCGCAATTATGTCGCATTTCTTTTTAACTTCTTCGACCGAGTCAGAATACGATAGAAAACTGTTAATTTTTTCCCCAACTTTAACCTGCCTTTCGTTTTTTTTACTCGAAATCCACACATCGAAAAGATCTCTGTTTTTGATTGACATTCTTGGACTGAAAATTAAAAATATTTTTTGTCACTCAGTGCAAATACTCGATTTAATGGGCGTCCTCAACGCATGTGAAATCACCTTTCATACACCAATTCGAGAAAAGTTGCGCAGTGATATGAAATTAAGTCGCACACTCGAGAAGTCACTGCGATTATTACTTCAAGTTGGCACAGCCAGTGTGTCCAACGCTACGCATGCGCAGCACAACTCTACACAGCTGACGCAAAGCCGGTACCAATCAGAGCGCGTAATCAACAAACATTAAATTAAAAACACTTGAAATGAAATTTACTTTAAATTATTAACATTAAAACTAATAATAAAATATTGTGAAAAACAAGTTTTGTGACAATGAGTTCACAAAACGTTTAAAGTTGACAAAAATTATTAAAGTTCAAGGAAATGTTTAAAATTAAAAAAAATGTTTGCATTTTATAGTATTTTAATGTGAGAAACAATAATAAAAATTTAAATTTTGTTCCAAAGTTCTTTGTTTGTTTGTTTGTTTATTACTTTTTACTTTTAAAAATACTTATGATATTTTTGTTTGTAATGGGGGGGGGGGGTTAAATGTGTATGTAATCTACAAGGTAAGTAGATTTTTATTCACTTTATATAAATAAGAAAAGAGTTGACATACCGAAAAAAATATTCGTCAAACTTATATATTTCTTATGTTTTTACACTTATGATTGAAGAGGCTATTTCTCAAAAAATTCCAAAAACCTCCTTTTCAGTTTAGTATTTTATTAAACCTTGTACATTCCTCTTAATACCTATATATCGTTTTATTTGCTCAGAGCTGCTCAAACCAAACTATGGATATTTTCGTTATGAGGGCGCGAATGACGAATCCTATTTTTTATCACAAAGTGTCAAATACGAGGTTGACGGGGTTCTAGGCGGGGTGTTTAGGGGCTCACTTTATATAAATAAGAAAAGGGTTGACATACCGAAAAAAATATTCGTAAAACTTATATTTCTTATGTTTTTACATATATGATTGCGGAGGCTATTTCTCAAAAAATTCCAAAAACCTCCTTTTCAGTTTAGTATTTTATTAAAGCTTGTACATTCCTCTTAATACCTATATATCGTTTTATTTGCTCAGAGCTGCTCAAACCAAACTATGGATATTTTCGTTATGAGGGCGCGAATGACGAATCCTATTTTTTATCACAAAGTGTCAAATACGAGGTTGACGGGGTTCTAGGCGGGGTGTTTAGGGGCTCACTTTATATAAATAAGAAAAGGGTTGACATACCGAAAAAAATATTCGTAAAACTTATATTTCTTATGTTTTACATATATGATTGCGGAGGCTATTTCTCAAAAAATTCCAAAAACCTCCTTTTCAGTTTAGTATTTTATTAAAGCTTGTACATTCCTCTTAATACCTATATATCGTTTTATTTGCTCAGAGCTGCTCAAACCAAACTATGGATATTTTCGTTATGAGGGCGCGAATGACGAATCCTATTTTTTATCACTAAGTGTCAAATACGAGGTTGACGGGGCTCGAGGCGGGGTTTTGGGGGGCTCAAGCCCCCAACACCTTGCCTCGAACCCCGTCAACCTCGTATTTGACACTTAGTGATAAAAAATAGAATTCGTCATTCGGGCGTTTCACGCCCTCATAACGAAAATATCTATAGTTTGGTTTGAGCAGCCCTGAGCAAATAAAACGATATATAGGTATTAAGAGGAATGTACAAGCTTTAATAAAATACTAAACTGAAAAGGAGGTTTTTGGAACTTTTTGAGAAATAGCCTCCGCAATCATATGTGTAAAAACATAAGAAATATAAGTTGTACGAATATTTTTTTCGGTATGTCAACCCTTTTCTTATTTATATAAAGTGAATAAAAATTCCCTTACTTTGTAGATTACATACACATTTAAAATAATTTCTAAAAGGAAGTTCGTAATTCTGTTGAGACGAGAATGTTTACGCTGTGACACGTCTTTCTTTATGTATTTGCATGGCAACGGTGATTCAGTTGTTCAGAAACAGATAGGTGTGGGTATAATGGGCATTACTTTTTGATATTAACGAGTTAGTTTTTCTATATCGCGTAAGTAAAAATCTGATTTTTGTCCACTGGATGAAGCACTGTGCGACGGATCGGACCGGCAGGTCGGACCGACAGATCGAACCCTGGCCAGCTTAACACGCTTAATACGTTGCCCGTGGCGGTCCAACCCGTCGGTTTTAACCGCGGATTTCTATTCTACGTTAGTGGACGACGACGGATCGGACCGACAGATCGGACCGACGGATCGGACTCTGCGTCTGTGGCCAGCTATTGCCACGTTCGCGCTACCTGAACTGGCGCTATCGCTATCCGCGGAAGACTCCTCGGGACTGAGAGGAGTCTTCCCACGTTGATATGCTGGTTTTTTTTATCCCATCTGCTACATATCACAAGTTACTGGTCCCGTCAAGCCACAATTCGGCTTTTCGACGGATGCCAATTACATACTTCCGCATAAGGTGAAGATTTTCCTCTTATAATCTTACATGACGTGTTTTCTTAACCTAACCTAGTAACCTATCCTAAACTCTATTAAACTATATTACCCCCAGCATATGCAAGCTTGTTTCTACATTATTTGTGTATCTCCGCAGAGATTTCTTCAATTCACCTTTCTTTATCTCTTTTATTTCCCGAAATGGAATCTGCTCTAGTAGTTTAATACCTATGTATTCTTTGGTTCTGTAACCAAATTTATTGAAGCGTCTAGGGACTGGAACTCTCGACCTCTGTCTCATGTTATAAATTTCTCGCTCCTCTTCGTATAGTACATGTCTAACAAAAAACTGTTCCCAATATAAGGAGTAATAATACATCCCTCTTACAGTCGATATCTCCAGATCATCTGCCTTCTACACATAATTTAGATGTTCTTTTCTTTCAAAATTCCGCAATGCATACTTCTGCGTAGATTGCAATTTTTTAATGTAGACCTCTGCTGTCCCCCAAGCTAAAATCCCATACCTTATATGCGAGTCTACTAATGCGCAATAAATAGCTCTTAGTGTTTTTCGCGAGACATAGTTTTTTAGTTTATACAGAACGCAGCTCGATGTTCTAATTTTCGCCGTGACGTAATCTATCTGTACATCCCATTTGAAACGGTTGTCAATATATATATACCAAGATATTTCTGTTTACTCACTTCTTTTATAATATTACATTGGCAATCCACGACTTCTATAGTGCCTACTCTTCGATAATTCCTATGGAGACATTCATTCCCGTGTTTTATAAGTTGTCAATCCGAAATCCCCCGGTTCCGCTTGTGGCTTTATTATCATTAAACTACTTTTATTCTCGTTTATTACCAATCCCACATCATGACACCATCTCTGTACGCCGTCTAGGTCATATTGGAGCATTTGCACCGCTTCCTCTGCATTTATGTGATTTGCTATCATTATAACGTCATCTGCATACGCGAATATTTTACAGAACAGTGGGACCTTAAAGATACTGTTTAGCATGATAATGAACAAACTAGGCGATAGATCTGAACCCTGCGGACATCCTACTCCTTCCATCATCTCTTCACTACTATAAGATGTATTAATTCTAACTTTTATTTTCCTGTTTTCTAAATATCCTTTAAACCATTTTAACACTTTGTGCTTTATTCCAATGCCTCTCATTTCCTCTATTAGTTTTCATGTCGTATGGTATCAAAAGCCTTTCTAAAATCAATGAAGGTCACCGCACACTTTCTTCCTCCATGTAATTCTCTATTTATGTAGTCCGCTACATCTCCTAGCATACTTGAAGTTGATTTTCCCTCTTGGAATCCGTATTGTGATTTGTGTATTATAATGTTCTCTTCTAAGAAATTCTTTAAGCTGTTTGCCATACATGATTCCATTAACTTCCCTATCACCGACGTTATTGCTATTGGCCTATAGTTTTGAAGGTCAGAATGGTCACCACCTGTGTAAATTGGTCTGACCATACTGACCTTCAACTCTTCAGGGTATTTCCCTGTTTCTAAACTGTTATTGAACATGTTCGCTATTGCTCCACTTATTTTTTTCCCTATCTCTTTAACATCTATAATTCTTATTCTATCCCCACCAGTATCTTTCCTTTCATTTAATTTCTCGATCATTTGATCCATCTTTTTCTTATTCATTTTAGGCACGTACATCCATGCATCAGGACAATTCTCACTTCCCTTCTTATACATCATTATATTACATTTCAAAATCGTCCGCTATCTCTTTTTCATTTCTATCCTTTTTCATATATTTCTCTATAATTTTGTCTAACAAGCTTGTCTCTTTCTTCCTAGTTAGTTCGTTTATATGTTGCCAAGTTTTCCTACTATCTCTATACGATGATTCAAATTTCTTCCTGTAATATTTGTCTTTAGCGTTTCTAATAATCCTATTTATTTCATTTCTACTATTTCTATACTGGTCTTTATATCCTGCATTCGTGGGATTATTTTTCCATCTACGAAATTTTTTATCTCTGTCCTTACATGATTTAATCATTTGCATGCTAATCCAAGGTTTCTGATCTGCTCTACCTCTCTCTCTTTCCTTATCTTTCCTATTTCCTGTTTCTCTGTCACATTTATCATATGTTTCTGTGAATTTTTTAAATATTTGCAAATACATCTCCCTTGAATCAAGTTCGCCCTTATCCAATTCCCACTGTGTTTTATGTAATTTTCTTTTAATTTTCGCATTATTAATTCCTTTAGCCGCTTTTTTATATTCCCCATCTTCTTTGCTGCTACCTCTGATTGCTAAAGTTATTATATCATGTACCCCCCGTGGGTAATAGGCGCTCGGTGACAAGTCTGACATTCTCCAATGTCCATCGAGTCATCTTTTTACGGACAGGACACGAGCTAGATCCTCTTCGGTTGCACCTGTACGAGATGACATGTCAGAAAATCATGAGTCTTCATGAAAATCTTCTAACCTACTCGTTCTGCGGTAATACTTAATGAAATAAAAGTGAGATACATGTACACTTCACGTTTGACAGGTTGGTATATAAATTCGAACTTGGGATAGTATAATACGAAAGAGGAAATATATCGATAAAGAAAAAATAATAATAAAGTAGTTACTACATTACTGTAATCCAATTCCATTGTATCCCTTATTTTTCTGCCACGGCTTTGATTGTTGATAGTGAATGAAAATCAAATTTATTAGCTGATCCATCCACTATCAACAATCAAAGTCGTAGCAGAAAAATAAGGGATACAATGGATTTGGATTACAATAATGGAGTAACTACTTTATTATTATTTTTTCTTTATTTATATACTTCCTCTTTCGTATTATACTATCACAAGTTCCAATTTATATACCGACCTGTCAAACATGAAGTGTACATGTACCTCACTTTTATTTCATCTCTTCTTCGCCTCTGGTATAATCATTTACACCCCACAAAGCACGTTTTTGCAATTAACTTTTCTGTAACATTCCTGCGATATTTTGCAATATTCGTGAATACTACCGTATGTTAGAAATATATACAGGGTGACCGCCGGGACTATACTCATTTTGAATGGGATTGTACTTAGCGTAGAAACGTCGTGGGAGGAGGCGATAGCAGCCTTTCTCCTCCTTATTGTTTGCCATTTCAGTTACGATGGAGCCGTGGTCAGTGCAACAACGTATGTTCACGTACGACGCGCGTATATATTGAATGCCGACTCAGTGGTTGCAGCTCAGCGGGCGTTCCGGTTCATCGTGGAGAATCACTTGCATACGTACAGCAAAATCTTCCCGCTCTCCATAATCTCCTGGGAGTATTTGTTGAACGTTTACGATCTTATACGATCTTGTACGGGTGGAATTTCAGTTCTCTTTTCAAAATTGATCTTACGGTTTCTCTTGGAATGTGTAACGCTTGTGAATGGCGACGAGCCGAACGTGTAGGACTGGCGTTTACAGCTGTTCGTACTCTCTCAATATTGTCGGGAGTCGTCACTGTTCGCTGAGGCCCCGGAGGTTTTTTTTGGAGCTATGCTACCTGTAGTGCGCAATTGTCGAACCCATTTCAAAACAAGATTCCTGCTGGGAACAGCTCCATGTCGACCGACATTGAAATTACGCCGGAACGCCCGCTGAGCTGCAACCACTGAGTCGGCATTCAATATATACGCGTCGTACGTGAACATACGTTGTTGCACTGACCACGGCTCCATCGTAACTGAAATGGCAAACAATAAGGAGGAGAAAGGCTGCTATCGCCTCCTCCCACGACGTTTCTACGCTAACTAAGTACAATCCCATTCAAAATGAGTATAGTCCCGGCGGTCACCCTGTATTTCTCGATAAATTCGCGAATGTTGCAAAATATCATAGAAACATTTCGGAATCATTACATCGAAAGGTCTCCTCGATAAGGTACAGCTCAATAAGATTGTACTTGTCAGGGCTGAATTATATGGGGTTTTTATAATTATTTTAGGAAGTCCCAGAAGAATACAGGTGCAGCATAATATAGATCTGTGCTAGAAAGAATAAGGAATAACCTTCGACGAGCATTCGGGCTGTGGTAACAGAGGTTAGAATCAGCAAGACCATGGTAGGGAGGATATTGAAGGATGGACGCACGTCCATGCACTCGAGGCAGCAGATCTAACCCGCCGAATGAACTAATGCAGCTGGTTCTTGGAACAACAAGTGGACGATCCCTCGTTCGAAATAAACCCCCTCGGGTTCGCACATGATTTGGAGTCCTTCTGGGTGGAATTGAATAGCAGCACGTTTATTTCTGTAAAAAATTATAAATAACAAAATTAAATCCAGCATTTCGCTATTTAAAATATAGTACGACGGAGGAAATATATCAATAGAGAAACAATAATTTTAAAGTAATTACTTGATTATTGTGATCCAATTCCAGTGCATCTGCTATTTTTCTGCCACGGCTTTGATGGAGAAGAAACATCAAATTTATTTGTTAATCCATTGATTCGCCCCGTACTCGCAGGACACTGGAAACAAAAAATATAATTACCACAAAGATATTTGTCCTTCCATCGAAATTGAGGTTAAAGCTGTCTGTTGCTTGTTTAGCGTATTAAGCGATTAGCGATGGGAGCAAGGTTGAGAGAATGCAGAAAAGCGGGGAAAGAGAAATGAATTGAGCCGCGTGTAACGTACGAAATTCGAGAGTCACGTTTATTGATATCACCTTAGCGGATTGTATTCGACGACTGACAATAGCTCGTCGTTCGTCCGAGCTCGGGCCTCGGGGTGGGAGGCGACGAGATAGAAAAAACGAGAGTCGGTGAGCGCGATATTACCGACGTGATTATTTAAAGTTTTGTCTCTCTTTTGCCGGAACATCCCGCCCGCCTTGCCGTTATCGGAGATAACGGCGAAATGAGAACAATATTGATGAATGCTGCCTGCCGAGGCACGCTTAAGAGTCTGTAGCAAGCGGTAGAACGCAGAGTTTGACGATTGGTCGCTTCAGAGTTGAGGACTGCGTTTTGATCGTGACGGCGCGGACGACGCCATCAGCTCCGGGGTGCACGTCGATCACTTTTGCCAGAGGCCACACCGCTGGCGGTCGATTGTCATCCTTGACGAGGACAATGTTTCCAATCTTGATGTTAATCTGCCGAGTTCGCCACTTCGAGAGGGATTGTAGGGACTGGAGATATTCCGCGCTCCAGCGCTTCCAAAAATGTTCAGCCATCTGGCGCCCTTGCTGCCAGCGTGAGAGTCTGTTGAGGGGTGCGTCGGCGAGTGAGGGATCTGGCACGGTGTTTAGTGCCGTGCCAATAAGGAAATGCCCTGGTGTTAAGACGGCGAGATCAGTTGAGTCGTCCGAGAGCGCGCAGAGAGGTCGTGAGTTCAGCGTGGCTTCGATTTGGGCGAGAAAAGTGGTGAACTCCTCGAATGTTAGAATCACTTCGCCTACGACGCGTTTAAGGTGAAATTTTACCGATTTGACCCCGGCCTCCCACTTACCCCCGAAGTGAGGTGCGGAAGGAGGGTTAAAGAGCCACTGAGTCCCGTGAGTCGCGAGAGCGTCGGCGATGCGGGTTGATTCGGCCGATGCTTCGGTGAGCATTCGGCGGAGTTCAACATCGGCACCGATGAGGTTACGACCGCAGTCGCTCCGAAGTGTGGCAGGTATCCCTCGGCGTCCCGTAAAGCGTTTAAACGCGGCGATAAAAGCGTTCGTTGAATAATCCGACGCGAGCTCAAGATGGACTGCTGAAGTAGCGAAATAGACAAAGATGATTATGTACCCTTTGTAAGTTTTGGTTGTGCGTCCCCGAAAAGCTCTGATAGTGAAGGGTCCCGCGTAGTCAGTCCCAGAATGAAGGAATGGGCGCGACTGCGCGACGCGAGAAGGTGGAAGTTGCCCCATGAGTTGAGTGCTGAGAATTGCGCGCTGGCGTGCGCAAGGTATGCAGCGATAAATCAGAGCACGAATCGGTACTCGTCCGCCGAGCACCCAGAAGCGTTGTCGGATCGAAGCGAGCGTGAGTTGCGCCCCTCCGTGGAGGGTGAGCTTGTGGTAATGATCTATCACCAATGTTGAGAAAGATGAGTCGCGCGGGAGGATGAGGGGATGCCGTTCATCGTACGGCAGCTGAGATCGTTGCAGTCTTCCTCCGACTCGGAGATTCTCGTTCGAATCGAGGAATGGTGCGAGTCGTGCGAGTGGGTGGCTTCGAGCGAGAGATGAACCCTTTTTTATCTGCCGAATTTCTTCCGCGAAATAGGCTTGCTGCGTAGCGTGAGTCCAAAACAGCATCGCTTCATTTAAATCCTGAGTTGCAAGCGGCCCGGCGTACTGAGCTGAGTGACTTTTAGCGCAGCGTGCACGCCATTTTCGAATTACGCGCCAGCACTGCGCGGTAATCCTGAGGAGCCTCGAGAGTCGCGAGAATCGATCGATCAAATCCCACATGAGAATTGGCTTGGTTTTCGCGAGATTAGCATTCACACGATGGCGTACTTCGAGATCGTCATCGGGCTTTGGCGTTGCAGAGAAGGAGGGCCAACAAACTGAAGGTTTGGCTAACCAGCTGGGCCCGGATTGCCACAATTTCGAGATGTGCACTTGCTCCGGAGCGGCACCGCGCGTCGCGAGATCGGCAGGGTTTTCGTTACCTGAGACGTGATGCCAGCGAGCCTTGGTTAATTCCTGAATCTCGGTGACTCTATTGCAAACGAAGTCCTTACGTAGAGAGGGGTGACTCCGAATCCACGCGAGCGCGACCGTCGAATCAGTCCACAAGTGAACCGGCACGTCCTTCCAGTCCAAGACTCTCTCCAAAAAGCGCACGAGCCGCACAAGGAGGAGAGCGGCGCACAATTCGAGTCTTGGGATTGTCACCCTTTTCAAAGGAGCGACCTTTGTTTTCGCGCACACGAGTGTCACTTTGACATCGCCGAAGTCGGGATGCACATGAAGGTAAACAACCGCGGCCATCGCGGCCTGCGATGCATCCGAAAATCCGTGAATTTCAATATTGAGGTTCGATTCATAGAGTCCCATCCAACGCGATATGGATATGTTCGATGCTCCTTGAACTTCTTGCAGAAAAACATTCCACCGCGCCGCGAGCGTTTCCGAGAGCTCTTCATCCCACTCTAGCCCTAGAGTCCACAACTCTTGCAAAAAGATCTTCGCTCGAATTGTGACGGGTGCGAGCCAGCCGAGGGGATCGAACAACTGAGCTAATTGAGACAGAACTTTTCTCTTCGTAGGGTGCGAGAGGCTCATGGAGATTTGAGGTGCGAAATCAAACGAGTCTTCGTCGGGCTTCCACACGAGGCCGAGTGCACGAAAGGTTGGACTTTGGTCGAGGAGAAGATGGCTCGATGCTTCCTTCTTTTCTGGAGCTATATCTTCTAAAAGTTCCGAATGACTGGCAGTCCACTTTTGTAGATCAAAACCGCCCGCCCTGAGCAGTTGTATGATTTGAGAAATCTTCTCGCGCCCTTGAGTGACGTCCTTGGCTCCGGTAAGAACATCGTCTACGTAAGTTTCGTGAAGTATGGCGTTGCTAGCGAGAGGAAACCGTGCACCTTCATCATCGACGAGTTGATGCAACGAGCGAATTGCCAGATATGGAGCGCTGGCGAGGCCGTACGTTACTGTACAGAGTCGATATTCGTTTACTTGAGATTGGTTGTCCTCTCTCCAAAGAATACGCTGCCAATCACGATCGTCTTCGTGTACGAGTATCTGTCGATACATCTTTGCAATATCGGAAGAGAAGGCGACCGGATAGCGTCGCCACCGCAGAAGAACATCGGCGAGATCGTTGAGAATCTTCGGGCCGACGAGAAGATTGTCATTCAGCGACAATCCGAGATTCGTTTTCTGTGATCCATTGAAAACGACGCGTAGTTTCGTCGTCGAACTGCTTTCACGCACAACGCCGTGATGCGGTAAATAAAACGCGCGCGAGATGTCGTGAGGACCATGCATCGCGCGCTGCATGTGTCCGAGTTCCGCGTATTCGCGAAGGAATTTCGAGTACGCTTCCTTGAGCGACGAGTCCGTCGTGAATCGCTTCTCCATCCGGGAGAGCATGCACAACGCGCGAGAGTGCGAGTCGCCGAGAATTGTGTCACGATTTTTGAAAGGCAAGCGAACTATATACCGACCGGAATTGTCACGCGCAACGGTATCACGAAAATGTTGCTCACATTTGTTTTCTTCTGGCGAGAGTTGAGTAGGCTTCGTGATTTCTTCTTGACTCCAAAAACGTTGAACGAGTTCGGTTAGTTCGTAATCGAGCGAGCATTGGAAGCCTTGAATCGGAGCGCGATGAGGTTCTGTATCTTCCAGTGCGACGGAGCCTGATAACACCCAGCCCAGTCGAGTTTCCATCGCGATTGGGGTCATTGGTCCACCTTTGCGAAGACCTTCGAGAATAACGTGACTGTAAACATCGGCGCCGAGAATGACGTCGACTTTGTTAGGATGCGCGAAGCTTGGATCAGCGAGTTGAAGTCCTCGGAGATGTGGCCAATCCTCGACGAGCAAACGAAAAGATGGCAAAAACGATGTTAGGCGCGGAAGCACTAGCGCGTCGACTTGACACGAGGACGATGAATCAGTCCGCGATCGCAGTATAAGAGAAGCTAGACCGCGAGTAACACAGGACTGTTGAGCTCCCACTCCGATCACGGGGATGGTTGCATGGTGACGAGGTAATCGGAGTTGTTGCGAAAGAGATTCGGTGACGAACGAACTCTCCGAACCTTGATCGAGCAGGGCTCTTACTTCGAGAGACTCTCCCGTTTGAGGATGCGAAACTGTAACGAGCGCGGTAGCCAGGTGTACTGGCGTTCTCGGAATTATCTTCGGCTGTGCTGTGTGACTAACGACGGGGCTTGTTGTGCTTTGTGTTGACGTTTCGGCTATCGTTTGCGATGGATTGATGCTACTTCCGGCGTTCTCGGCTCGAGGACTGTTGTGAAGGAGCGTGTTATGATGCCCTTGACATATCTGGCACCGCTTTGTACTCCGACACTCTTTCATTCGATGAGATCCTAAGCAGTTGAAACACAAGTTTTTTGAAATCACAAAGTCCTTTCGCTCGTTTACCGGTTTTGATCTGAACCCTGAACACGATGCAATGTAATGGTTTTCTTTGCAGGAAGCGCATGATCGTTCCTTGGCTTGAGCAGTGTGGGCTTTTGTTGAAATGGAAGATGCTTTCGAATGCGTTGGAGCTGACTTGCCCTTCGACGCTTGAAGTTGAGCTTGTTCGATGGCTTCAAGCGTGTGAATACGTCCGACAATAAATTTTTCAAGCTCATCGAAGGTCGCGGGATCGTTATTTTCCCCTACCCGTTTCTCCCAATCTTTTAGAGACTCGGGATCGAGCTTGCGAACCGTCATATGGACCAGTAGATGGTCCCACTGATTGATTGGGCTCCCAAGTGCCGCGAGCGCACCGAGGGCTTCCTTTGTGTCTCCGAGCAAACATTTTAGGCCCGATGAAGCTTCCTGAGTTAGGCGAGGTATCGAGAATAACGTTGCGAGGTACGAGTCAACAAGGAGTCTCTTGTTTTCGTATCGAGCGGTGAGTGTGTCCCAAGCGCGCACGTAATTGTCTCCCGAAACCGTGATATTTTTTATTAATTGAGCGGGCTCACCTGTGAGGCACGTCTTTAGGTAGTGTAATTTTTCCACTGCCGAGAGAGACGTGTTCGCATTAACCATGGAGATGAACAGATCGCGAAATGGAGTCCAATCCGTGAATTTTCCATTGAATTTCGGTAAATCGATTTTCGGCAACCGTCGATTTTGAGTGGCCGTTTGATTTGAATTTGAATCGTCGGTCGGAGGGCATTGAGGATTTAACTTACTAAGCGTGTCCTTCATTTCGGTTTTCGAATCGAGGAAGCCTTCTTCGCACAAGGAATAGATGTCATCTTGAAAATAGTCACTCTCAGAGAGCACTTCCCCTCCTTTGGTGTGCTTTGCTACGATGAGCCTCTCGTGATTTTCTTGAAACTTTGCCCAATTGGCTTCGAGTGTTTCGAGACGACTTTCTACGCGCGAGATTGTCATGTCTTTGGGTCCTGCTTTCCTCAAATTTGTCACTGCTCGTTGCACTAGACCATACAGCTGCATTTGCCGCTCGAGTAGAGCTTCCACTGCCGTCATTGTTCGCTGCACTTTTGAACGAACACGAGAGAACGAGAAAACGAGGTCTGAATCGACTTCGCAACAACCTTTAGACGCGACGACGCAAAGCTCTGCAGCGGACTAACTGATCACTTTCGCGAAACCTTGCTCCGTTTTTATTTTTTTACGTCGCGATTACCCGACGCGTATCCGGCTCGAAGGACCATAAATTATGTTGCTTGTTTAGCGTATTAAGCGATTAGCGATGGGAGCAAGGTTGAGAGAATGCAGAAAAGCGGGGAAAGAGAAATGAATTGAGCCGCGTGTAACGTACGAAATTCGAGAGTCACGTTTATTGATATCACCTTAGCGGATTGTATTCGACGACTGACAATAGCTCGTCGTTCGTCCGAGCTCGGGCCTCGGGGTGTGAGGCGACGAGATAGAAAAAACGAGAGTCGGTGAGCGCGATATTACCGACGTGATTATTTAAAGTTTTGTCTCTCTTTTGCCGGAACACTGTCAGATGGCAATTAAACTTATCTGATGGTAATTCTTCTGAGATACTGCCGTCTCCTTTCCTGCTCTTCATGCCCAAGCAACCAGAGAAACATAGCACTGCATCCGTTCACTATCTCGATATTCGAAAAAAATACAAACGATTATTAAACTATACGGAGCGTCTGTCACATTCACCACTATTGAGATTCATAACTCCGATTAAACTGAATTTTTACTTTTTATTAACAAGCGCGTCCGAGGATCGAAATAAACGCGAGGAAAATCGTTTCGCGAAAATGGAAATATTTTATTAGCTTTGAAAACCGTAACCAAACATTCAAGGAATATATTCTCTCACACTCTCTCACATACATTTGATGGCGTATGCGTGTTGCCGCATCTGTGTAGACATTTCCGATCATGGCCGACTATCGCCGAAGATAGGCGGAATTTTTCGGACATTTAGACATATATGTATTGCCCGAGAAATCGGATTCTCGACTTTTAGGCGCGAGGGGCGTGGCTTCGCGTTGCTAAGGAAGAATCTCTGTTAATATGTAACTTATAACATTTATTCTGGTCTCTATCAATAGAGAATAGTCAATTTATATGGCGTAACTAAGCATAGTTTTGGTTATAACCATATATTTATTGAGAAAATTCGATGTAAAAATTGAGGGGTGAAGGGGGCAGACATTTTTCCTGTAAAGATACACGAGTGCGCACGGCGACAGTTCTGTCGGCGTCGTTCTGACGAACTACTTGAATGAACATGCCGCGAGACACTGCCGTGTCTCTTGATCTCCGTGCAGATTATTATATCCATTTCGTATTTCTCTACGTATAATTCTAATTCCCCAAATCCCTTTCTTATTGTTAGTGATCTTACATTTAAGTGAAAGATGTTTAAGATTTCCACATATACTAGTGATTCTATCTTCTTTCCAGTCCTCTAGATTTTCGTATACTTTGAAATTTCCCTTATTCTCCTTTACCCATCTTTTACTTCCTTTTGTATTTCCAGACTTGCCATTTCTTCTTATTTTTCACCTTTTTACTTTTTTCCTATCCTAAACTTAACCTAAAATGTACGTACTAACTTATATTTTCTTATTCATTCTTCGCTTCCGCTCCTTCCTTTCTTCTCTTCTAGTCCTTTTCCTGTTTCCCTTGCTGTAAGCGCCTCTCGATCCTCCGTTTCGGCTGCCTTCTCTTCCCTCTCTTCTCTTTTTCGGTGTAGCTTTAGTTTTGTCAAATCCTCTTCTTCTCGAATTTGTAGTATTTGCGTATTTTCCGTTCCCTTCATAAATATCTTCCCATGCTTTATCCACACGAATTTTACCTGCTGCTCTTTTGCAAAGTTTTTTACCCTCCATAGCAATGCACGGTTTGCCGCAGATAGACTCTCATCTATGTATATCCTTCTTCCTCCACCAAGCCCTATATCCTGTAGGGTGAGTTTCATTTCCTTTCCTCTATTGACGAGGTACTCAGCTGTTCCTATCGTAGTGCATCGTATTACTATGTAGCTATCCTTTACTGGTCCTCTCTTCACTCTGTATATCGCTGCACTCCAAGTTTCTCCATTATCTTCATCGCCAGCTTCCCTATATCCCCATTTCCTTCTCCTGTTATTCCATGAATTTCTACATTATACATCCTGTTTTGTCTATCGAGTACCTGAATCTCTTGCCTGTTCTCTGCAATTTCACCTTTTCTTTCTTCTACCGCGTTCTTGACACTTTTTATCGCCTTGTTGATTCCGTTGTGCTCCTTCTTTATCTCCCCTACTTCACTCTTTATAGTGTCATATTCTTCGGCGAGATATTCTACCATTTTTTTCATGTCCCCGACTTCCCGTCTAATCTCCCTCATTTCCCTTGATAGACTATCCTGTACCTCCTTAAACTTTTCTACAAGAAACTCCATGGTTACCTGCGAGTCGATATCTTGGTTTTTAACGTCGTTCCCTTCCGAGAGTGGACCTTCTTTTTCTGTGTTCTTTCCACTGCAGTTTACGCAGCTCCGCTCCTCTCTCCTCCTGGAAGACATTTTTTTCCATGTGCTTTCCGTTAGACCACTACATTCGTAATGTGTGTCGAGTGAGTCTACATTTCCCACATTTCTCAAGATTGCCGTCTCTCGGTAACGGTTCCCCACAGCAATCTCCTATCTTACTCATTGTTAAACCGGATACTGTATCTTCCTACGTGGGTGTGATGCTCATACTATCTATCTCACGATATTTCACTATGCGCTTTTAGGTTAGGGCGTATCCGAGAACGTTCACTCGATGATTCAAGATCTACACTTGGCTCGTCTCCCAGCTCTCTTTTTACTCGTTTTCAATTCCCCTCACTATCGCAGTTTTCCATCTCTCGTGCACTAGTGCAGATAGTTTTCCATCTCTTGTATGCCATACATTAACTTCGAGCTGTTCTTTGCCACGTGTTTCTAGATTAAATCACCATCAAGTAGTTTCGCGGCTTCTAATTAGGTTTTATCGCTATTTAATACCCCGTCCAGCTGCTTAGAGCACTCGCGATTTATTCATCTCGTATTTACTTATTTAGTCTAACTTTAAGAGTTTAATGCTCCGAGCAGAGAGCGAGTCCTCGTGGCGCCACAAACTTTTTAGGTTAGGCCCACAGTTAATGCCTATTTTAACGCCTTCTCCACCGCTTTCAGCTCCAATTTGTAACACATTCCGTGGTTTAGAACACCAGCAGCCCAAATATATCGAGGCGGTTCACAGCACCCCGATTAAAAAAGTTTATCTCTCAACAAGAGAGGAGCGAAAGTATCAGCGTCGTACTCGTTGTAGCGGTAGTAGTAGTAGTAGCGTTCCCGGGACCTTGGCCCCTAATCCCTATACCAGGGGTTGCAGGACTTACAGTTACCCATGATCCCAAGCAGAGGTCAGGTACTGACTTCATGCTCACCCATCGTCGGGGGGCAACTACTCTCCCCTTGGGAAGCCGGTGGCGAACACTTCTACCACCAGGAGTTGGCAGCTCTTGGTCAGTCGCTCCTCCTGGGTCATCCCGGGCGTCCACCCGGCCCCGGAGAGGGGTGAAGAGGACTAACCGGGGCGGACGCATCGTCCACTATCGATATGCTCCATGTCGCATACGGCGTACGATAATAATAATTATCATCTCTACAATGCCGACGCGCATTCTCCGTAACGAGCCAGAACGTTGCTGCCTGGCCACGAGTAAACTCGCCTCAATGAGATATGTACTACGGATACTTACGATTCTCCTTGAGAGTCTTCATACTCTTAATCTTGTTGTCAAACGGGGTGATGTAATATATATCGGCTGGCCTCTTTTCTTTATAGCGAGGCCCAGCTCTGCGCATTATCAGCCTCCTCCAACCGTGTCTAAACGGCTCTAGGAATGCCGGGTCAATCTTTTGCGGTATCGCCACGTTCGCGCTACCCGAACTGGCGCTATCGCTATCTGCGGAAGACTTCTCGGGACTGAGAGGAGTCTTCCCACGTTGAACATGCTGGTTCCCGGGACCTTGGCCCGCAATCCCTATACCAGGGGTTGCAGGACTTACAGTTACCCATGGTCCCAAGCAGAGGTCAGGTACTGACTTCATATTCACCCCTCGTCGGGGGGCAACTACTCTCCCCTTTGTTAGTCTGGCGGGGAATATCCACGAGACCGCCAGCCCCACCTCACTCAATCACACAGTCACACACGCGCACCCCCTGTACGACCGGGGGAAGCCGGTGGCGAACACTCCTACCACCAGGAGTTGGCAGCTCTTGGTCAGTCGCCCGTCCTGGGTCATCCCGGGCGTCCACCCGGCCCCGGAGAGGGGTGAAGAGGATTAGCCGGGGCCACTAACATGGCTCGCGACCTAAGCCCCCCCCCACCCCCCCCCACCCCCTCAACTACTAGGCGGCCGCCACAGGGCGGACGCATCGTCCACTATCGATATGCTCCATGTCGCATACGGCGTACGATAATAATAATTATCGTCTCTACAATGCCGACGCGCATTCTCCGTAACGAGCCAGAACGTTGCTGACTGGCCACGAGTAAACTCGCCTTTGTTTCGCGTCAGCTTCATTGGGTCAGTGGATTCTTGGAGAGCATAGAGTGTACTTAATTGTTGTTCAGCATACCGCAAGCTTCTTTATTTAATAAATCCATCAAGTTGTGCCCCTTTGCTATAAAAAAGAAATTTGAACCATGCCGAGAAGTGTATTTTGGAACGTGAGGTGTTCAAACATTTCCTGAACTCTTTGTGTACACTTAAGAGCGCCAGATCTCTTTTTGTGTACTTCAATGAACACTTTGTGAAATCTTATGGATACACTTCATAGCCTCCTTATCTCGTTAAGACTTTCCGTGTGAAGAAGACTTAGGTACTTCTACATAATTTCTTCAGTATGATATAATTACTGTATGTTAACTGGACAATAATGTTAATTATTTCGACCGATATTATAATTCATTGTAATTTCACAATCGCAAAATCTCTCAACATCATACACCATGTGAATGAAAACAATGGTAGACGATAAACAATGCAGATAACTCTCCCTCTTATAACGTCAGCAACCCACTGCAGTTTAAGAAAAAGTATTGCTCTGCTCTCATTCTCTCGCTCAGCTCGACAATGAAACAGCAAGTATCACGCGCGTCCTTTAGTTGAAAATCTTTTCTATAATGCCTCTACTACAGTTACTTCTTAGGAAATAAACAAACGAGTTGTTGATTAAAATTTCGCTATGTAATATTCAAAGTATTCGATATTCGTTCTATAGCATAAAGTTAATTCACTTTCAAATATGGAAAAAATTTACGAGAGGGAATAGAATTATCCCCAAATTCTCTCTGTTCTCGTTGAATGGGTAAAATAAGCGTTCAATTACTCTTAAGAGCTTTGACGTGAACACCCAGGCAAAGCTCGTTAATGTTATTACATAAGCCCATGACACCATATATAATTGTACTAATATTCTGTGTCCAAGAGGTCTTCTTAGAAGTCTCAATAATATATCCAATATATCCTATCAGCGCGTTGGGAACTAATGTAGAGGAAAGTGCCCTAATATTAGGATAGTTCCTAATATTGGACACCACTGTATTTGTCAAAGAAGATAATTATGTGGCGCCATCTTGTGACGAGTAGCTTTAATAAAACCCAAAGAGAGTAGCCTATGTTTGTAAGCCTGCTAGTACAATCCATCAAAGTGATATAGACGGATTATTATTTTTCGCACTTTAGTTTTCTACAGAGACCTGTTTGAGTTGGGAAATATTGAAAATCAGGTAAGAACTTTAAGTAGTTGCGTATCAGTATTGAAGCTACTGTTATAGACATCGTATATGTTTAGTTTTCGCGCTATAATTTTAATTAATTTTAGCTGTGAAAAACCTAACTTGCAAATATTATCCGTGGCCTAATATTGGACACTATGCCCATCCTTTCGGATTCATCATCCGAGTCAGAAGAAGACATTCCATATATTAATTCAGATGACATGGACCCCGAAGAGGAAGACGTAGATTGTTTATTTTGTTTAGGATCATTTTCTTCGGATCAATCAGGCGAACGATTAATCCGGTGTTTTAGGTGTTATAGGTGGGCTCATGAAGACTGTGCTGAAGCTAGAGGAAAGAAACAATATATTTGTGACTTATGCATAGATGGATAATTATTTTTAGTATTTTTGTGCAAAATATCAGTCGCCTAATAGATATTGGATACCCTATCCAATATTAGGACACCATTTTTTAAAATCAATAAAATGACATTTATTTTTCAGTGACCTGTTTATTTTAAAAATACCACACAAAAGTTATGTGAATTCATCTAATAGGTAGCAAATTAATTCTAGCAAGTACCAAAAGCAAAAAATATATATTTAATTGATTTGTTCATAAAATATGACAGTTTAAAAAAATGTATCCAATATTAGGGCACTTTCCTCTACTCCAATAAATCATCGACATCTTCTATAATAACACAGCAAGGTTAAGAGCTCAGTGCAATCAAAAATACGTGAAAATTGCAAATATTCGAAAGAATGATGCTTTTCAATGTACATAAATAATAACATTTTATTTAGCAAAATTTTAAAAATTGCATCGAAAGCCTTAACGTACTTTTTGAAACAAAGAAATACTTCTCTGCATGTCCGAGCATATCTTTTGGGATGATAGCTCCGGCGAGAGGAAGACAAAAATACATAATTTTAACAAAAAAGAGGAGGATGAGGAGGAGAAGAAGAAGAAGAGGAATCTTCTTCTTCTTCTTGTTCTTCTTCTTCTTCTCCCCCTCCTCGTCCTCCTCCTTCTCCTTCTTCTCCTTCTCCTCTTTCTCCTCCTCCTCCTCCTGCTCCTCCTTCTTCTCCTTCTCTTTCTTCTTCTTCTTCTTCTTCTGCTTCTCTTTCTTCTTTTTCTACTTCTTCTTCTTCTCCTTCTCCGTCTTCTCCTTCTTCTCCTTCTTCTCCTTCTCCTTCTCCTCCTTCTCCTCCTTCTCCTTCTTCTCCTTCTCCTTCTCGTTCTTCACCTTCTCCTCCTTCTCCTTCTTCTTTTTCTTCTTCTTCTCCTTCTTCTCTTTCTCCTCTTTCTCCTCCTCCTCCTTCTTCTTCTCCTTCTTCTTCTTCTGTTTTTCCTTCTTCTTCTTCTTCTTCTGTTTTTCCTTCTTCTTCTTCTTCTTCCTTTTCTTTTTCTTCTTCTTCTTCTTTTTCTTCTCCTGCTCCTCCTCCTCTTTTTCGTCAAAATTATGTATTTTTGTACATAAAGGCTGCGACCAACAGATATCCGTAATTGGAACTGCCTGTATAAATTCGTTACTGTTTATTGCTTGCGATTGCCGAACTTCTTGTTCTTCAATTTCTGATTCAGAAATATGGTGATCTGTCATGTACCAATAGGGTGAGGATTAGGCGGAGCCATACAATTATAGGCGTTTCCAATAACCAGTATATCGAATCTTTATCCCGTGCGCCGGCTGTGAGACCGCACCTCACTAGTTAAAGGTTAAGAGGCCGACATACCAGGCCCACTAGTTTCTCCTGCGGGGCAGCGGTGAGACGAGGTAATGTCAAAACGCTAGAAGGGGGTGGAACTACTCGAGGTTAGCGATGTTGCCAAATGCATGCAGTGTGGACACGGTCCGGTCTTACGCCGGCCTCAGTGGCGAGAGCATGGCTCGCTCCCGTTTAGACCGGGATACCACGTCGCGCGCGCGTTCCAAGTGTCTCCGGGATTAGGTACCCATACACACAGAGGTCGAACTGTCGCGACAGTGGGCCAAAATGCCGAAAACCTGGCCAAAACTCAAAAAGTTAACGGACTGACTTGAATTGGGGTACTCGGGGGTTTTTGGGGTCGCTGATTACGAATCCGAGGTCAGAATAGCAAAATTCCTAGATGGCGCTGCGATACGGCGCATGCGTGGTCCAAATCTTGACGTAAAGTTGAGTAATTGCTCTGAATTCGGGTATCCGGGGGTTTTTGGGGTCGCTGATTACGAATCCGAGGTCAGAATAGCAAAATTCCTAGATGGCGCTGCGATACGGCGCATGCGTGGTCCAAATCTTGACGTAAAGTTGAGTAATTGCTCTGAATTCGGGTATCCGGGGGTTTTTGGGGTCGCTGATTACGAATCCGAGGTCAGAATAGCAAAATTCCTAGATGGCGCTGCGATACGGCGCATGCGTGGTCCAAATCTTGACGTAAAGTTGAGTAATTGCTCTGAATTCGGGTATCCGGGGGTTTTTGGGGTCGCTGATTACGAATCCGAGGTCAGAATAGCAAAATTCCTAGATGGCGCTGCGATACGGCGCATGCGTGGTCCAAATCTTGACGTAAAGTTGAGTAATTGCTCTGAATTCGGGTATGTGGGGGTTTTCGGGGGCGCTGATTACGAATCCGAGGTCAGAATAGCAAAATTCCTAGATGGCGCTGCGATACGGCGCATGCGTGGTCCAAATCTTGACGTAAAGTTGAGTAATTGCTCTGAATTCGGGTATGTGGGGGTTCTCGGGGGCGCTGATTACGAATTCGAGGTCAGAATAGTACAACTGAGTTTATGAGAATGATCCTAAAAAATAAAGATCGGGTTAAAATCTATCAGAATTTATTTTTATGGAAAATTATTTATATATATTTAGTATACATGTATATAACATTACCTGTACATGAGTAAAATCTTCACAAAAAAAAGGCTCCATCATCATCGGATAAATCCTCGAGTCCTTGGACACTTGAAACAGATGAATCGGTGTCGGTCTCGTCTTCGAGGATGAAATCTTCACTTGATTGTACCAATGGCGGTAATAGTAAAGGAATCACATCTCGTGACAATGATTTTAGTGGCTTTGCACGTAATTTACGGCAACTAGAAATAAATGGGTCTAAAGCCACTAAAAATCTCCGGAAAACATCTTCCATTGTTTTCTCGCGGTGATTTTTCCGGGCAAATCTTTCCCGGTACTTTTTGAAAAATTTATTACAGGCTTCCTGAGCTTCCTCTGACATCTGTCCGATCGGTACCTAGTAATGAATGATCTATTATTTCTGCTCCGTGTATTAAAATCTTGTGTACTGTAGTGGGCATGCAGTACCAACCGTAGAACTCCACAAACATTTTTGCCGTTTCCAACAAGTACACTTTGAAATTCTGAATATGAATATCATATCCAAACGATACTGTTTGGAGTATAATATAAAATCTATATATGAGATCTTTATTTAGCCCAGTTATTTCTGCGGTTTGTTCGTAGTTCTCAAAAAAACGTCGAGCGGTGTTCCCGTCATTAGTACTGCCAAATCCAGGTTTTGGTTCATCGACAATCAAGCCCATCTTCTTCCTGAGTCCTTCTTTAATTGTTCGTTTCCTTAAATTAACGTTGGCTACATCTTCGGGTTTCGTAGAGCTGACTTTCCACTTTTTTATACCCAGCTTATATGATATGTGCAAAAGGCATTCGAAAAACCTGATCCAGGCATGTAAGGAGGATATTCCGAACTTCAGATTTTCTTTATTGACTGTTCTCTCTAACATTTTCTTAATGTCGTTAAATTCTGTGGATACCGCTCCACACAGAAAACAACGTTGCGTAGATTTGGTTTCCGAAAGAGCATTGCACACTTTACCGTCAATCATCGATAAATTTAAAACATATTTTACTGCAACATTTTTTCCATGGAGTACCGTCTCATAAGGCGTTAAATCATCAACCTGTTTTTGTACCGAGGCGGTTTCTTCCTTAATGATATCTGTACTTTCTTTTAGCTGTATTATTTTTATAGGTCTGCAAAAACGCGGTGAAGACGGTCTTGGATTTTTCCATACTACAGTAACTTTTTTTGATGTTTGATCAGTGTGTATGAGCTGCAATGGTACAAGGGCAAGAAAGAATACATTTGCATCAGAGACTTCTCCTTTTGCTAGGTGTTGTTTGTATGTGCTATGCCCTGAGCTGCCATCGCAACCCCACTTGCAAACGAGAACCAAGTCTTGCAATTGTTCTCTGGATAATTGATCAATAACCTCAATCTGGTAACTTAATAAACGCTCAATTGTGTGGTCGAGTAGAGGCTGCAGTGTGATTTCCGCAGACGTTTCCGTCACAACAATTCTTTTTGCTGGGTAACACTCTTTTCTAGCTTTTGCTAACTTATTTTTAGAAGGGAAAATTTTATAACCCTTATTCATCACCGCTTTACGCAACAGCAAATAATTATTTCTTGATAAATCAAGCTCAATAAACAAGGATAAACCCTCTTCAGCTGTAAAAACTCCTTCGTCTTTTTCCGATGATTTTATGGACTTTCTACATTTAGTACCTTTTGTAGGGGAGCCAAGTATAACATCTTTTACAACTGCAGCAGCATCTAGTTTTCCCTCGGCCCTTAATTTGATTTGCGCAGCATATCCAAGCTCGCTGCTTGAGTATGACGCGCGTACAGTCTCTGTCTTTCTTCTCTTACTTCTTTCAGAACTGCTTCCAAAATCTGAAGACGGTCTTCCTCCGCGCCCACAATCTCCGCTGGATTCGGGCTCCTCCGAGTTGCTTGTCAATTCAATTATCCTCTGCAGAATAAAAAATTTTTATAATTCCATTCCAATTTCCCTGTGAAACAAGTTATGGATATTTCTATTGTATTGTGAAGAGATACCTCTAGCCAGTCTCCATTGTTTATCAAAAATCTACCCTCTTGTCGGTTACATGAATTCCATTTTGATCTGATTTGGGACATTTCCCTACAAATGTTTTTCTTGCCATCAGCAGAGATGTAAAATGATGATTGAGCTTTCGAGAAAATATAGCTTTCAACATTTGGTATTGGATTCGCATTTAAATCGTTTTTCATCAACTGGAACAATTCCTTCCTCGTGAGTGAGATTTGGAGAGGAGGGGTTTTGGCATCTGAAAAGGTATTGATATATATATCCAAATCGCCAGGTCGCCGTGTTGCGACAAATAAATAAATTTCAACAATAACTGTTGACTATCCCAGGTCGAGTTTTTCGACCTGGAAAGTCCTTGTAACAATAACATTCTGCAAGACTGAGTGAAACATATCTGGTCAACAAAAAATTGCTCCCATTAGTCTACACAGATCATTTAAACATTAGTACATACCTGAGGTTGAAGGCTCCATAACACACAAATTAATTGCAAAGTAATGTTTATGAAAAAACACAACACCAAGTGAACACTACGACGTAAGACTTTCAGTTCTATGCGTCTATCAAACTTACGCTATGAAAGAGTGAAATGATAAAACACTGAGTCGTCGTGGGTATGACTGAGATTCTCCAATACTGTAACGAATGCGCATTTGGCTCCGACTTAAATACCTTACGTCTAACAGTAATTGGAATACAGTTGGAATAACGTAGGCTGATGCAGTGTCCCCTGATTGGCTGAGAGAGATATGATGTTGTTAATAATCTTCAGTATTTCCTGAGTAATGTATCTAACGGGCAAGGGTATCGCTTGGTTCACTTAGCTGATAAAAAAGATTAACCCTGGGTCCTTGTCGAGTCCCGGCATTTGTCATTTCTTCCCCTTTCAATCGCCGATTTATCGTTCTAGATATAGCTTGGCCAGTAATGCAGAAGAAGTCTTATTACGGTCCGCCCGGTATTACCCTTCCAGCGGAAAAATACGGGACTGCGAGCGTAATTACAGCACGCGTTTACCGAAATGTCGACGTTCGCAAATAGGAACATCATATCTCAGTAGATATCATTATTGAGATACGATGTTTTTACTTGCGAGCGTCGATATTTCGGTAAACACGTGCTGTAATTATGCTCGCAGTCGTATAAGAACATCTCAGTAATGATATCTGTAGAGATACGATGTTCTTATTTGCCAGCGTCGCGACGCGACGCGACGCGTCGATATGTCCCTCGCCTCGCCATGGTGATCGAAGGTGAGATTAGCTCTCATTAGCGCATTACTTAAATCAAAATGATAATAAATAATAAGACACAGTAGGTAGGAGTCTGCTAATCGTGCAACGAAACATATACATATATAGCGAATGGTTAAGTAATAATATAAATTTGCAGTCAAAATTAATATTAATCGCGTGAAATTTTTAAATTATTTTCATAACTGCAGTCGCATTGTTTGGGATCTGCCAATTTGAACATCTAGCCTCTGGCTCGAAAATACGTGTGCCACTGCACATAGGTATACATAGTGGAAATTCCTTTTTCCCGCAGTTAAATTCGAAAAAAATTCATAAAATGTCAGAATGCAGCTAAATGCAGCTGGTTTTTGTTTTTATTGGTAGAAAACACTTTCATCTACGATATTCAGTAAGTTTTGAGGCGGGGTTCGATGGGGCTTTTTATTTATCCATTGAAGAAGCCAAATTTTTTCCTGTTTGCATCTTTCACAATTGAATGTACTAGTGGCTTTCCAGAATTTTTCCTTTCCATAAAATTGAATTTAAACTAATTGTATTATTTTCTACTTACTTTCACGAGTAGGTTCCACTTTGTTTCACTCAAATCGGCCGTATTTTGCTCCTTCACCGTGTATTACAATGCAAGAGTTCGTTTTCGTGCCAGATGCCTGAGACTCGCGACTCAGAGAAAGGCTCACTTCCGATTGGTATTCCCAAGGATATATGAACAATGGGGACCTAATTCCTATGAATAAATACACTTCAAGGGATTCTCTAGCCAACGTGATGAAGGAAAATCCCTAACGAGAAACTTTTTTTTTCGAGTTTTGGCCAGGTTTTCGGCGTTTTGGCCCACTGTGTGTCGGTTTGGAACGGCGCGGTTCGAACCGGCAGTTTTACCTTTCAGTTAGTGGGCGCGCCACGCGCCAGATCGAACTGTCAGGCTGACCCGTCAGTCCAGACCGACGGGAAAAACTGCCGCCGTCCACTAACATGCGTTTTAGCACGACAGACGGAACGTCGGTTCGTACCGCTTAATATCATCCTAATCTAAGCGAAAGCGCTATTTAGGCCCTTCGTTCACCGACAAGATAAACCGACAATTCTGTGTATGGGTACCTATTTAAAAATATCGTCGAAGACATTTGGATTTTTATGTTAATATTTATTAGAGAAAAATGCTCAAAACCGGCGATTAAGAATCTGTATGAAGCTTGTTGAAGCGGTTGAAAAGTATCCGCTAAGTTAAAACAAAACAAAAATCATCGGAAAATACCAATTTTAGTGAAGTTAGAGGCATTTGTTTACAAGAGCGCGCGGGCGCTACGGCGCGTATTTATGTACAAAATTCAATATCTCGAGAACTATTCATCGTAACAAAATGAGATAAAAACCAATCGTTTCGTCTTGAAATTCTCTACATTTTTTCCGCAGCATGTCTCGATAACTTCTCAATAGTTTTCGAGATATTTAAAGAAAAAGCCGTACAAAAAATACATTTTTATTAAAAAGCAAACTTTGGCTTTATGTCACATTTGTTCTATATATTTTTCCGAGTATTTTAAAAAAAGAAGAATTAAAATCGTACACTTATAAAGTACAAGCGCAACACAATCGATTTTCTCAGCCCGTCTACTGTCGGTCGACACTACGGGTCGATCTGCAGTTTTGCGGCCGGCCGGCCTGTCAGTTTTACCCGCGGGTTTCTATTCTGCGTTAGTGGACGACGACGGTTAAAACCGACGGATCGACCCGACGGTTCGAACTGCCGTTCCAAACCGACAGTTCGACCTCTGTGTGTATGGGCACCTATTGGCGTACGTCATGTCACCAATGCTTCGATAGCTCAACGGTTAAGTTGCCGGACTGGGGGTCTCGATGTCGCGGGTTCAATTCTTGTTGGGATTTTTTTTTATTAACTTTTTTTATTCGATTACAACCTTTTCTTGTTATAGAAAGTTGTTTACATTATCGAATAAAAGAAGAGTCAATTTTTTTCATAGTTTTACGTTATTTTCTTCCTCGTTGAGGTGAACCAATATTATTAGAAAGAACAGTTGGAAGCATCGTTGCATTTTTTTATTCTTATATATCGTCATGGGAATTTTTGGCTGCCGAAGATTTTATACACGATTTTGGATAATAATTGTCGAAAAAACATTTGAAGCACACCGTATTTTGACACCATGAACATTTGACGAATGGAACTTTGCCACACGCACATTTACACTTTAAAAGCGTTATGGGAAAGCAAATTTCATTGACATTTTCGAAAAACGGCCTGGTTGGCAATAATATTGGTTCACCTCAACGAGGAAGAAAAAATAACGTAAAACTATAAAAACAATTGAAATTTTTATTTTATTCGATAATGTAAACCACTTTCTATAACAAGAAGGGATTGTATAATCGAATGAAAAAAGTTAATAAAAAAAACCCGACAAGACTTGAACCCGCGACATCGAGACTCCCAGCCCGGCAACTTAACCGTTGCGCTATCGAAGCATTGGTAACATTATGCACGCCAATCCCGAAGACACTTGGAACGCGCGCGCGACGCTATTCCAAGAAGTTTTCAAGACAAAATCGATTTGACATCTGCCGGGGTCCCCTTGTGAGATACGCCCTTACGTGATAAGACCGACGATATTCTGCTATTCGTGGCGGAGACAAATCTGACAACCCCGCAGTCCGTACGTAGTGAAGACGCTAGATGGAAGCATTACTCGGCTGATAAAAGTAGACGAGTAATAGGTTTGAAATAAAGGTTTTCTGCAATGGGCTTTCAGAAATCTTTCGTGCAAAAGGTGGTAGTACCTTGTACAAGGTTTATTTTAGGGTCCCATAGAAGAATTCATTTCAATACTTTGATTGTTTCCGCGTTTACAACTTGCAAAATATAGGTATATTTGTGAGGTCGCCGATGGATTACAACAAAGAAATTTATTTATTTTTTTCTATAGGGCCCTAGATTTATGTTTTTTAAGTGTGGTGGCGAAAAGTACAAGAGGTTCTTATGCACCATGTTGGAATTATCGCTTTACAGCCGCGACAACTTTTCGGGCGTTTCCAGACGGGGTGTGTCGGCCTCTTAAGGATGTGTGTGGTCTGGCGTCATCGGGATGGAAAATAATGCCTTCGCCGATATTGCATTAGCTGATGACAATACACTTCTGAATTGATAGTTTGATTCCTCTTTGAAGTTGTTCGAAAAAAATAATCCAACCAAACAAACAGCACAACTTTCTTTTGATGAATATCAGATTTTGATGTTGATTGTGCCAGATCATCTCGCTTGCGCCACGATCGTTTTTGTACGACATTATCGTAAACAATCCACTTTTCATCGCCCGTTATGATTCGCTTCAAAAATTGATCATTTTTGTTACGTTTAGCAATGAATCGCAGATGTTAATTCGTTTAGAGAGAAGAATTTCTCGCAACTCGTGAGTTACCCAAACATCAACTTTCTTTAAAACCACTCTGCTGTTTTATTAAACAAGTTGGTTCTTCAGTTGAGAGCGTACTGGAGTTCAAGGAAATGCTGTAGGTAGGAATAACATGGGCGTTCGTTGAGCGATCCTATGAACGCCGACGAACGACCGTACAAAATGTACCTACTACAAAAGAAATGAAATTAACATACAATTAAATGCAATCTAGATTCACTTTTCTCGAATTTCTTCTAGGAAATATTTAAATAGCTATACACACACTAAAAACTCCAGTTAAAGTAGATATAAAATTCTATGTAATGCCTACTTCCATTAAAATCTCGATAATATTAAGGTATTACTTCCCTAGTAATCGGACTCAAAAATGTACGCGTTCGGGGATGTAACGACCATTGAGTTCCCCCTATACCTCAAAGCGAACTTTTTGTCCATACCTGTACATCTTTGGCGTCTACACACACATGTATTCCGTGAACGGATAAACTCGTACACAAGTGTAGATTGGCGCGTAGAGATGTGGCAGGGTTGCTTGGAGCATAAGTAGTCCATACAGTGAAAATTCAAAATTTTTCTGATAGCCCTATCTCCGTTTCCCGATGGTCAAAAATTTCCATTTTTTTAAATATTAGCTAACACATATTCCTTTGTATTGTTATGATTTTTGAAAAAAATGGTAAGAGTCGTTTCACCGTAAAAATTGAAAATGTAACGCAGTGTCCCATTATGTACCAACATGTTAGATATGGAGACAAGCTGCAGAATAAGCAATATTCAAATTCGATTATCTTCTAATCTAGATGGTCGATTTTGTTCCGAATAGATTTGTGTTGTAGATAAGAATCTAAACAATACACTGGAAAAGTCTGAAAAAGTTGGTAAGCAAAGTGCATTTAGGGAAGTAATACCTTAAATCGTAGCAATAAACTGATCGTATTCCAAAATGTACCGCAAACTTTGTAAATACTACCTACGTTTTTTTCCGTGCACAAAATAGTTTACATTTTAGATACTTTCCAAAATTATTCCCATAAAACAACACAGTCTTCATTATACCTTATAAGAAAACAAACATGATAACACCTTTAACCAACTTCTCGTTCACCAAGCGTTCTCCGGTAATTCCGCGGGACAGATGCAATATGCGAGCAGAACGCATGTTGGAAAAATCTCAAAGCATAAGTGATATTGCTCTGAAATCGAAGGCAAAATCAATGTCGTCTGGATACGAAAGTCGTTACACCATCACGTGAAGTAGCTAACTACTGCCTGAGGGATTCTATACTTTCCACCTATATTCGTTTCTACAGCTCGGTATATGCATGTTTATATATCAGTCGCGATTTTTGACGCGGTAGAACAGGATAGCTCGTACCGATACCTTTCGGAGAGAGAATACACGCATAAGGGGGGCCAGGTATGGCAAAGGATATATTATTTTTGTGTTATCGATATTGCAAAAAAATGGACTTCCTTACTCAAACCATCTCTACCCAAGCAACATTTTTACTATAGGGGCATAATTTCTGAAGTGTACCACCCTCGAAAATGAAAGTTGTCTGATCCGGCTAAAAATTGGCCCAATTATAGTCCTATTAGATAATATTCCTCACACCAAAAATTAATTCATTTTGATAATTATTTATCAAAGTGGAGGGGGTACAATTTTTGGGTTATTTAAGCAAAAAGCCTTAATTTTAAACATCTGTAACTTTTTCCCTATTGCCTTAAACAAAATTTCACTAGAAATGTTTTTCATAGATTTTTCCGCGAACTTTCTGGTAGCCATAACAACTTTTAAAAAAATTAAAAATTTGACCCTAATTTTTGAAAATCAAAAATAAATTTGATTTTCTTTAATTTGGACAATTTTCTTATTTTTTAAATAATTTTAGAAGAAAGCTGAGATTTTTTCCTATAAGACCTCCAAGTTTCAGAGAGTGGCAAATTAATTCTTCTCTGAGTAATAGAACGATACGTAAAGCTGGTGGAAGATGTAACGCGCGCGTATTCGTAGATCTCTGAAAATGAAGTGGTGGGAGGTCGAGCTGAACGCAATTCCGTAGCCGCGTGCTATCCTGTGCTACAACTGCTACATCGAAGGGACCGGTGAGTAAATTGGCGGGATATTTGAAAATATCGTGACTGGTCATTCTTATCTGAAAAAAGTACTTTTTTTACGATGTCCTCTAAAAATATGAATAAAATTTGGAAGGATAGATGTATTAATCCTTTTCAAAAGGCTGATGACCTTCTAAAAAAACTGATGAAGGTGTTCAATATATATATCTTACATCTATCCTTCCAAATTTTATTCATATTTTTAGAGGACATCGTAAAAAAAGTACTTTTTTCAGATAAGAATGACCAAAGTCACGATATTTTCAAATATCCCGCCAATTTACTCACCGGTCCCTTCGATGTAGCAGTTGTAGCACAGGATAGCACGCGGCTACGGAATTGCGTTCAGTTCGACCTCCCACCACTTCATTTGCAGAGATCTACGAATAAACGCGCGTTACATCTCCAACCAGCTTTACGTATCGTTCTGTTACTCAGAGAAGAATTAATTTGCCACTCTGAAACTTGGAGGTCTTATAGGAAAAAATCTCAGCTTTGTTCTAAAATTATTTAAAAAATAAGAAAATTGTCCAAATTAAAGAAAATCAAATTTATTTTTGATTTTCAAAAATTAGGGTCAAATTTTTAATTTTTCAAAAAGTTGTTATAGCTACCAGAAAGTTCGTGGAAAAATCTATGAAAAACATTTCTAGTGAAATTTTGTTTAAGGCAATAGGAAAAAAATTACAGATATTTAAAAGTAAGGCTTTGCTTAAATAACCCAAAAATTATACCCCCTCCACTTTGATAAATAATTATCAAAATTAATTAATTTTTGGTGTGAGGAGTACTATCTAATAGGATTACAATTGGGCCAATTTTTAGCTCGATCGGACAACTTTCATTTTCGAGGGTGGTACACTTCAGAAATTATGCCCCTGTAGTAGAACATATACAAGTCTATAAGAGAAACCCAACCGCGATTATTTCCCTATTCGATCTAAACTCAACCTTTAATAAATCACCATCTCATGGCAAGTTTACAAGATGGAAATCTCTCCACCGTGACATCTCCACTTAGAAGTAGGGAAGACTGGGGTAGATTGCCGCAAATTTTATATCTAACTTTTTCCTATTTTACTGAAAATGAGAATTAGTTTTCGAGAGTCACGTAATGTAGATTAACGTATTTGGAATAAAAGCGTGGAATAAAATTAAAATTATTTAAAAAATTGATGAAGGTGAAAATAAAAACAGTAATCTATGCGCGTGTTGCAATTTATCCCACGTTCGAGGCATGTTGCATCAGTGCTTGGGTACTTTAAACCATTTAACTTTTGAAGAACTTTTCAATACATATTAACCCTTTCACTACTCGTGACCATGATCATGTACACATATTTTAACTCATCACAGAATAATAATTTTTCAATCTGTTCTTTAAACAATGCGTGCGAATTATTGAATACGCCTTTCCTATTTAACTCTTTCGCTCTCTGTGTACACAATTGTGTACAGTGATGTCAGTAATTTTTATATGGAAAATTTGAAAAATTTTACCCGCCTGCTTCCACTGTACTCAATAAAAATTCGGTAGTGAAGGGATTAAGTTACTACCACATAATTGGTTAACAAAACTCATTTAAAAACTCCAAAACAAAGTTAATACAAAAAAAACAGATGCCGTTATTGGCTCATGACGAATGTGCCCACCTTAAAGATGCTTTCTTTTATAAAACTGACAGGCTTGTGCGATATCGTACAGTTTTCTACCGATAAGGGGCCAAAATATGATTCTACTGAACCTGTAATTCTGCTGGAGGGTTTCTTGTCAAAAATAATTGATTTGTTGCAACTTACTCGTGTAGCAACTTGCCCCGTTCTCCTTTAAATATATCTCGATAGAGATCGTACCGTAGAGTGATTTCTTTCCGGAAAACTCGTCATCAGATGGTGATATATTAAAAGTGAAGCTGAGATCAGGCAAGGAAGTAACTGCGGTTGAATTCCTCTCATGAACTTGTATTGTAGTAGAAATATCACTTGAGTAGATGTCCACATGCCAAATGCACGACTGGCAGCAGTCTGATAATTCTAGAGAAAAGTTATATTCGCACATGAAAAAAGGGAAGGAGAAATGACAAAAAATACCCACGGGTAGAGGCACGGGTAGAGTATTAAAGTAAATATGTTTAGAAGCATTGCCAATATCTTCATCGTTACTGTAACGATGCCTTCTGCATTAACCTTCCGAACTTCCCCGGTGAAAAGAGAAGGTAGCACACGCTGCACCTTCGGCGAGCGACTCCCTTGAGCCTCGAGAACTCTTAAATTTAGAAAACGATTAAGTTCGGCAAATCGCGTGAGCGCCAGATGCTTGCGAGTTCCAGAAAGGATGGAAAGAACGAATGGAAGAAGACTAGGGAATCAATCACCGGCTTGTTCGGCTGGCGTCAGCCCCGAAAAATTGGCTTAGGATAGGGGTTGGGTTCTGAGAACTAAAACTTAATTCGATAACGATAACAGTTTAATGTTCTTCAATCAAGTTATACGAAAAAGATCGTGGTACAGTCTCCTTCAAATTTGAAGCGGTTCAAAAATAGAAAGAAAGAGTTTTCGCTATACAAGAAAATAGATAAACAAATTCGGAACTATACTATAAACACGAAAAGAGGAATGAAAGCTGCTGCTCTACGTTCTTTGAATGGCGGCAGCCTATGCGCACCCGCCGAAGGGTGAATTTCTAGTCGCTCTCCGAAGAGCCAAAATCTATGCGTGCTCAGAGCCAAAACCTATTCCGCCATTCAAAGAACCCTTATGGCGTGTCGGTCTCTACTCGAACCCGTTTGCCTCTCTTAAGAAGAGCGACGCTCGAAGAGGCAACATGGATGATTTTCCTTGGTGCAGTGGGACTAGCACCTTGCCTTAAACCTAACGATCCCTAGCCCTAAATCGGTGCCCCTCATAAGGAGAGCGAGATGTGATGAAACGACAACATGACTGGTGCCTCCTTTAGGAGAGTAACGAACGAGCGCTCGCGACCGTCTCCACCGATGTAACCACCTTTTCTTCCCGACTGCGTCGAAATAACGTCATTCCTCGCGTGTGAATAGAGTCGAAAGTGGTCAATTTTCGCCCGATGACAAATGATGCTTGCGGAATCGACCGCGCATGCGCAGCAGAGAGAGAAATGAGATTCTCGACTCGAAACGCCACTTTTTCGCGTTGAAAAGTGGCGCTGTTTGACGGAGAACCGTCAAACTTACGGATGCCGTAAACTTACGGAACCGTCAAAGTTAATCATGACACGCTCGGAAATTACGTTATTTCACCGCAATCGGGAAAAAAATATAGTAGGGGAAGGTGGGGCAAGTTGACGAGGTTAAGCGAAAACAGCCTACAAAAAATAACACAATATTTTAATTTTAAACAAAGGAGTATATTATTAAAGATGCATGATTCAACTATTATTTGCAACCATAAAAATAAAAAAAGTTATCCAAAAAGGGTACAAAAAGGAAACATTACAATTGCTGTGCATTTTCGTCATCTTACCCCATCTACGGGGCAAGATGACGAACATATTGGGGCAAGATGACGACTATACACAAAAGTCACATTTAAACGGGCCATGCTTTTCATATCCAGTGCAAGCTTCATGCCACCACGATTCGCACAATCCACGCTTTATCCAGTCTTCGGATGGAGGCTCATATCCTGGATATGAAATGTCTTTGTTTTTAGCAGAATGAATTAACGATCTAGTCGAAGATTTCTGAAACACGTCCTTTTTTACTCTCTCAACTTTTTTTGCTTTCTTAACATCTTTGCTATTTTGTTCTCTTTCTTTCTGTTCTAGTTCTTCTTTGTTTAAAGTAGCTGTTAGTATAGAGGCTTTTTGTGTTTCTTTCTCTTAGTTTTTTTACAGAGGGCGATTATATTTTGGAAAGGGTCTAATTTCAATCAACCTACGAAGGGTAGGTTCTGGTATGTATTTCAGAGAGTCCACTGGCATTATTCACTGTCATATTTTCTTCCATAACAGCATGGATGGCAGCGATTAAATTGTATTCCGACCAAGACCGATGATTGCTTTTTTTCTTATAATTTCTTACCATCTCCAAAAAATATATAAAATTAATGTGAAATGAGAGAATTTAGTGGCTAGCTATTAATTTTTCTCATTTCATTTTAATTAACAGACGTTATCTTCTTTCATGAAATAACATTTATAAAATAAGGGGCAAGATGACGAGTTCGTCATCTTACCCCCGTCAACTTGCCCCCACTAGTAGGATTTTAAAGAAAATTATTTTTTTAATAGAAACACATGTTTTTATGTCGAAGTTTAACTGTACTCTATTTATACTAATCCTACTTAATATAATTAGCTATTTGCCAGTAAAATTCTTACCTTTGTTTTTTTGTAAATCGTTATTTTGATTGAGAACGATTTTATAACACTATAGGTTAAAACACGCTCGATTCTGTAATCCCGGCTAAATTAACACTGGCGCCATTTATGTTCGTATGGTATAGTTACGTCCTAGGAAGGTTGTCATAGCCAGTTTGCTTTGCAGAAATCTTCTCTCGGTTTTTGTAAATAACGAATTCGTCATCTTGCCCCACCTTACCCTACGCTACTCGGGAGGAACCCGATTTTCACCTCGTGCGAGTGCAGCCCTCGCTTCGCTCGGGCAGCAGACCTCGCACTCGGTAAAAATCAGGCACTTTCCTCCCTAGTAACGTAATGTACTATTCTTTTTCCCTTCCCCCTCACCCAACACATTAAAAGTAAGGATTTGAAAGAAGAGTCATTAACGCAGACTATGTTAGAAAGCATGAATATAGTACAGAAGGAAGCACTAGAAGATGTGTGTAAAATGGAAAATATCGCAAAAACTGTTAAACAAAAAATCTCATTTAATTTTGGAATATTTCTCTAAAAAATCGAGAATGTAGGTACCTATACATCCTGCTTTTGTTTAATTAATTTGTGGTCTTTTTATTTAAATAATGTTTACTATTTCATTATTTGTCATGATATTGAGAAGTTTATTAAAACAATATGATTTAATGATATCGATAGTATTAATAATAATGTAGTTTAACGTTGCATTTTCAGAAATCTCCTTCGGAAGTCTCTCTTAAAAGGAATCATGTTTAATAGATTACGCAACTCCGTGGAATCAAGCAAAATTAGGTTACTGATTTCCGTTCTGTCACTTTTTTTCTTTTCTTTATATCATATCGCTGCCGGTTGTGAGAGATTGGGTTGAAGGTCGTTCGGCAAATCGAAATTAGGAGGGAAAGAAGTCTCCGATAGAGATGTGTTCTTGAAAAGTCACTTTCATCCTGTATTCGGAGCTTGCCGCAAATCTCGGGCCAATGCAGTGGGAGACCAACTCTGTAGGGGCGAATCGGCATTAGGAAAGAAAGAAGTCTCCGATAGAGATGGGTTCTGGAAAAGTCACTTTCATCCTACATTCAGTGCTTGCCACAAATCTGGGGCCAATACAGTGGGAGACCAACACTGTAGGGATATCCGTATCGGCAAGATCGGAACGAGCATTGGTAGTACCGCCGTCTTATGTGGATTTCTTGGCGTCAACTTGAGAGACCCCATAATTCTTTGCGCAGAACGGAATTCTAGTATGTCTAACATTCGAATCCGTGGATCTAGCACCGACATTTAGGCTCGGATCCCGGTGAAGTTTTAGATTGTTTTTTTGTCGTGGCAAATTCCAGTTTTTAGCAGGTTTTCTGTTTCGTACTGTGTAACCGTTCTCAAGAGAAATTTTTTAGTTTTAGTCTTTTTAGCGTCGGTAGAAATGAAAGCTTGCTTTCAGATAGTTTTAGTTCGATTCACCTGTCGTGCTGTTGTTTCGTGACGTATAGCTCTCCTTATGAGGGGCACTGATTTAGGGCTAGGGATCATTAGGTTTAAGGCTAGGTGCTAGTCCCGCTCCACCAAAGAGAATTATCCGTGTCGCGTCTTTTAGCTTCACTCTTCTTAAGAGGGGCACACGGGTTCGAGTAGAGACCGAGAACGCCATAAGGATTCTTTGAGTAGTTAAAGAGGTTTTGGCTCTCGGGAGTACGCATAGATTTTTGCTCTTCGGAGAGCGACTAGAATTTGACCTATTGGAGGGTGCACACAGGCTGTTGCTATTCAAAAGACGTACAGCAGC
This sequence comes from Xiphydria camelus, assembly GCA_963678675.1. Classification (NCBI taxonomy): domain Eukaryota; kingdom Metazoa; phylum Arthropoda; class Insecta; order Hymenoptera; family Xiphydriidae; genus Xiphydria; species Xiphydria camelus. The sequence continues at coordinate 25,754,978 of OY783192.1, read as the reverse complement.
GGCTTTCATTTCTGTTTTCATATTTATAGTAGTTCCGAATTTGTTTAGCTGTTTTCTTTTATAGTGGAAACTCTCTCTTTTCGAAACGTGTCAAATTTCAAGACGACCGTGTAACGATCTCTTTCGTATAAGTGAACTGAAAGATATTAAACTGTTCGTTATCGAATTAAGTTTTCATTCTGAGAACCCAGCCCCTCTATCTTAAACTGATATTTCGGGGCTGACGCCAGCCGAGCAGGCCGGCGCACAGAGGAGTATTTGTACCAGAAACGTGGCCAAAATTATGTTATGTAATTTATCATACTCCACAAAAACAGATTCTCTGTGTGTAAAATAAAAAAATGATCGTCTTTTTCTAATAACTTCATTTAACCGAATATACCCACATCACTTCCACGCAATATTGTTCTACCATATGTTTACACATCTATTGCAAGTTAGAATGACTAACTCGTTTTTAGTTTTTTAATAATTGTCTGTAACCGAATACCGTATGTCTGACAGCAAGCGCAACAGGAGCTGTGACCTGAAAATTTGACTTCGGCAGTGTTTGGAGGATGCTCGAGTCACTCATAAACGCTGCTCGCACAGCGTAAGGGCGAAAAGTGTCAAAATGTCTGATTTCTCGATAGCTGTCAATTATTTCTTATTTGTGAGTGACTTGAGCACCCTCCAAACACTGCCGAAAAGTCAAATTTTAGGTTACAGCTCCTGTTGCGCTTGCTGTCAGACATACGATACACCCACATGACTTCCACGCAATATTGTTCTACCATATGTTTACACATCTATTGCAAGTTAGAATGACTAACTCGTTTTTAGTTTTTTAATAATTGTCTGTAACCGATTACACCCACATGACTTCCACGCAACATTGTTCTGCCATATGTTTACACATCTATTGCAAGTTAGAATGACTAACTCGTTTCTGTAGTTCGACATATAGTTTGCCTTCCTCTTCCTCGCAATGTCTGTAAAATATTAATCAGTAAGTAATTGAAACAGTTAAAACTACAAATTAGTAAATAAATGATTGTCGTGTACTATTGAAGTATGTATACAGAAGGATAAAAGTATTCCGTATATTTACACTTACCAGCGGCATTTGACTCCATTGTAGGTATAGGTTATGGAAGTCACGAATTGGTATCTCGTTTTTTTAGAAATCGTAGTGCAACTGTTGTTATATACTGAAAACGGTATAAAGATGTACGTTCTGGAGATAGAAGCGTCTATCATGGGAATGGTGATGTTGTGAATAATGGAAAGTACTCACCGTTATTCTGAAATTCACGATTTCGAGGTTAGATGCTCTGATCTCTCGAATTGATACCGACTCGACTTGTACCGGTATACCGTATGTCCCACTCTGTACGGGCCAGTTTGAAGTTACCTTCGGGGAGGCTTGGACGGTACTTGAGTGATTTAATACCGGTAGAAGTCGAGTCGATAGTTAGAGAGTCGGTGTCAATTCGGGAGATCGAAGCGTCTAACCTCGAAATTATGGATTTAAATGGAATGGAAATTACTCACCATTATTCACAAATTCATAATTTCGTGGTTAGACGCTTCGATCTCCCGAATTGACACCAACTCTAACTACCGACTCGACTTCTACCGGTATTAAATCACTCAAGTACCGACCAAGCCTCCCCGAAGGTAACTTCATACTAGCATACGGTATGTCCCACTCTGTACGGGCCAGTTTGAAAGTTACCTTCAGGGAGGCTTGGTCGGTAATCGAAACATTTAATACCGGTAGAAGTCAAGTCGGTAGTTAGAGTTGGTGTCAATTCGGGAGATCGAAGCGTCTAACCTCGAAATTATGAATTTGTGAATAATGGTGAGTAATTTCCATTATTCACAAATTGATAATTTCGAAGTCAAACGCTTCAATCACCCGAATTGACACCAACTGTAACTACCGACTCGACTTCTACCGGTATTAAATTACCCAAGTACCGACCAAGCCTCCCCGAAGGTAACTTCAAACTGGCCCGTACAGAGTGGGACATACGGTACGGTACGTAAATACCGACCAAGCCCGGCCGAAGGTAAATGTCAAGACCCTCTCGTAGGTATGAGCGCTTTTTTCTGTATTGACATTTTGGTACCTACAAGACTCGAGCACCGTTGGTATTGCCGGAGGTACCTAACTGTCGCTTGTTGCGTTTCTTACGGGCCATGCGGTAAAATCACTAATTAATTGAAACAGTTGAAACCACAAAGTAGGAATTAAATGATTGTCGTGTACAAATGAAATATGTATACAAAAGGTTAAAAGTATTCCGTACATTTACACTCACCAGCGGCATGTGATTCCATTGTAGGTATATTAGGTTATGGAAGTCACAAATTGTTGTCTAGTTATATTAGAAATTGTAGTGAACGCGTTGTTAAATACTGAAAACAGTAGAAAGTTTTACGTTCTGGAGATAGAAGCGTCTGACCTCGGAATTGTGATTGTGTGAAGAATGGAAAGTACTCACCGTTATTCTGAAAATCACGATTTCGAGGTTAGACACTCCGATTCCCGAATTGACAGCGACTGTAACTACCGACTCGACTTGTACCGGTATGAATACCGACCAAGCCCGGCCGAAGGTAAATGTCAAGATCCTGCACCGAGCTCACACGAACACACCCTAATGTCGTTAACAGTTCCCCCACCACTTCCATGAAATCACTCCGTCGCGAGCCTAAAGATGTTTACACATCAAAAAGGCGGCATGTTCATTCAGTGCCAACAAAAATTGATACGTAAAATACTCTCCAAAAAAGATTTGAAATCAATTAAGATCGCCATGTTCAAGATTAATGTATTAAAAGTAAAAGGCATCATTTGAAAGGAAAATTATTGTAAATCAATTTACTAAAAAATTCGACTAAAAAAATTTATTAAAAAATTTTAATAAAAAAGAACTTGCCGCGTTTAAGTTTTCATATTTTGTCCACTATGCCGAATAATTGGTAGTGCTTGGACGGTGCTAGAGTGATTCATAAATTGCACTGCCGAAGTCAAATTCAGAGAAATTCAGAAGGCCCCCGTCTGATCGGTTTCCCGTGCGACATTCGGTATACTGGTGGTATCATATAAGGGTATGAATTTATTTAAAATCATAAGTGCATAAACATCGAGTATAATTCTGTCTGAATTTTTTATTTTGAAGGAAAAAAAGCGGCAAGTTCTTTTTTTATTAAAATTTTTTTTATAAATTTTTGTAGTCGAATTTTTTAGTAACTCGATTTACAATAATTTTCCTTTCAAATGATGCCTTTTACTTTTAATACATAAATCTTGAACATGGCGATCTTAATTGATTTCAAATCTTTTTTGGAGAGTATTTTACGTATCAATTTTGGTTTGCACTGAATGAACATGCCGCCTTTTTTTTTTACAGAGAATCTGTTTTTGTGGGGGGATTTCACTACTTTTTGGAATTTATTCATGAGGAGAATACGTACATGTAGGAGAATAGCTTTTTATTACCACAAAATTAAAGTCTCACATTTTATACCCATACGAGCTAATTAATTATAACCATGTTACTTTTGATTTATTCTCGTGATATTTTGAAAGGGATTTATAAACTAGAGTGCCCTTATATTTTTCACTTTGCCTTAGTATTTTGGAGAAATAAAACATACCGCTTTCGAATTTACAGGCCATCGGATTTTTCTTATATTCTGGTCGTCTACAGAAATCCATGTAGACATTTTACCTTTAACTCTAAGTATATTCTTCCAATAACCGTGACGAATTGTTTAATCACATGTAAAGGTACCACTTATGACAGTATATATGTTGTTACATATTAACTCGAGACGTTGGAATAGTTTCAAGAAATCCTTTTGTATGCACCGCTGAAATTTCGCCCTTACTCGTAAATAAATTTCCAGCACAGAGAGCATCGATATTTTGCTGCACCTATATTCTTCTGGGACATAAAAACCCTATATAATTCAGCCCTAACAAGTACAATCTTATCGAGCTGTACCTTATCGAGGAGATCTTTCAACGTAATGATTCCGAAATGCTTATATGCTGTCTTGCAACATTCGCGAATTTATTGAGAAATATATATTATGAGTAAAAGAATGTTTCTAACATACGGTAATGTTCACGAATATTGTAAAATATCGCAGGAATGTTACAGAAAAGTTGCTTGCAAAAACGTGCTTTGCGGGGTGTAAATGATGATATTTTGTAATTTCCATCGTTACACCAAAGGCAAAGAAGAGATACAATAGAAGTGAGGTACATACATGTACACTTCACGTTTGACAGGTCGGTATATAAATTGAAACTTGTGATAGTATAATATGAAAGAGGAAAAACTTATATCGATAAAGAAAAAATAATAATAAAGTAGTTACTCCATTATTGTAATCCAATAACATTGTATCCTTTATTTTTCTGCCACGACTTTAATTGCTGATAGCGAAGAAAAATCAAATTTATTGGTTGATCCATCCACTATCAACAATCACAGTCGTGGCAGAAAAATAAGGGATATAATGGAATTGGATTACAATAATAGAGTAACTACTTTATTTTTTTTTCTTTATCGATATAAATTTTTCCTCTTTCGTATTATACAATCACAAGTTTCAATTTATATACCGACCTGTCAAACGTGAAGTGTACATGTAGCTCACTTCTCTTTCATCTCTTCTTCGCCTCTGGTGTAACGATGGATTACAAAATATCATCATTTGCACCCCACAAAGCACGTTCTTACAAGTAACTTTTCTGTAACATTCCTGCGATATTTTACAATATTCGTGAACACTACCGTATGTTAGAAATATATACTTCTCGATAAAAACGTTTCGGAATCATTATGTCGAAAAATCTCACCGATAAGGTATAGTCCGATAAGATTGTACTTGTTCGGGCTGAATTATATAGGGTTTTTATAATTATTTTAGGAAGTTCCAGAAGAATATAGATGCAGCAAAATATCGATGCTCTCAGCTAGAAAGAGTAAGGAATAACCCTCGAACGAATATTCTGGCAAGAAAGGTTAGAATCAGAGGTTAGCAAGTCTACGAGGGGGGGGGGGGGGGGGGTCGGAGGATATTAAAGGATACTCATCCATTTAAAGTGACGTACGTCCATGCACTCGAGATAGCAGATCCAGGTCGCCGAAGGAACCAAAGCAGCAGGTTCTTGGAACAACAAGTAGATGATCCCTCGTTCGAAAGAAACCCCCTCGGGTTTGCATACGATCTGTAACAAATTGTAAATTACATATTCATATGCAGCATTTAACTATTTAAAATATACCGAACTTACTCGAGCGTAGAAATTAAAAAACTATATCTGAGTTAATCAATTCTATTCTAATAATGACAGAATTATTAAAAATGATGTATTTCCTCTTTCGTATTATACTACGTTATTCAGCACTTATCTGCCTAATCGGTATCAGTAATTCCTCATTGACCGTCGTTACACCGGAGACGAAGAAGAGATGAAATAGAAGTGCGGTACGTGTACACTTCAGATTTGATAGGTCGGTGTGTAAATTGGAACTTGTGATAGTACGAAAGAGGAAATATATCGATAGAGAAAAATAGTGATAAAATAATTACTTGATTATTGTGATCCAATTCCATTTCATCTCCTATTCTGCCACGGCTTGTATTGATGACTGATTTTCTTCGATTTTTCCCGTGCTCGCATGACCCTGAAAACAAAAAATAGAACGAACACAAAGATATTGTCCTTCCATTGTGAAAGTGAGGTTAAAGCTGTCAGATGGAAATTAAACTTATCTGATGGCAATTCTTCTGAGAACGTCTCCTTTCCTGTTCCTTTCTTGATGCACAGGCACAACTAGGGAAGAATACCATTGCATCCGTTCACTATCTCGATATTCGAAAAAAATACAAACGATTATTAAACTATACGGAGCGTCTGTCACATTCACCACTATTGAGATTCACTACTCCGATTATACTGAATTTTTACTTTTTATTAACAAGCGCGTCCGAGGATCGAAAAAATGCGAGGGAAATCGTTTCGCGAATGGAAATATTTTATTAATTTTGAAAAACAACTAAACATTCAAGGAATATATTATTCTCTCACACACTCTCACATACATTTGATGGCGTATGCGTGTGGCCGCATCTGTGTACACATTTCCGACCATGGCCGAATATCGCCGAAGACAGGCGGAATTTTTGTGAGATTTTGACATATATATATCGCCCGAGAAATCGGATTTTCGACTTTTGAGGCGCGAGGGGCGTGGCTTCGCGTTGCTAAGGAAAAATCTCTGTTAATATGTAACTTACAACATTTACTCTGGTCTCTATCGATAGAGAATAGTCCATTTATATGGCGTAACTAAGCATAGTTTTGGTTATAACCGTATATTTATTGAGAAAATTCGATGTTAAAATTGAGGGGTGAAGGGGGCAGACATTTTTCCTGTAAAGATACACGGGTGCTCGCGGCGACAGCACTAGCGACGTCGTTCTGACGACTTGAATGAACATGCCGCGAGACACTACCATGTCTCTTGATTAAGAAAAATTTTTTAGTTTCATTGTAATAGATCCGTGAATTTGGCCAAAATAGCCCGTTTTCGTATATTTAACCTCTAATATCTCGAAATCCTGAACCACGTCGCAAATTTGAGAGTCAGATTCGTTTTTAGCACACATAAATCTATAAGAATCACCTGGTCTGATTCGAGAAACAAAATCACTGTTGCCCAGTGATATCATCAAAAACCGTACCTGGCTTATTGATTCTTGACTGTCCAATTATTAGATTCAAAAAATAAGAACACTGTCCAATAACTAAGTTTTTTGACTTTATCCCAGTCTTTTATTAAAATATATTCTTTCGAAAATTATATTCTTTCCAACTAAAAATTGTGAGTTACTAGAATGTAAAGCCAACATATTTTCAATCAAAACAAGCCACCACTCATATCTTTAGATAGAAAATATCTTTTTAAGGAGGTTCCTCCGCGACGACCTCAACCAAAAGTTACATACCATGTTCATGTTTAAAATATTGATAATTGGTTCAATTAGTAGTAAATAAAATTAAAAACTACGCAATATTGACTCGGTACTAATATTATAGATAATACAATGGATATCATTTATTGCCGTAAAATATATTCTATATTGTGTTTTTGATCTACCATTGCCAGTAAACTTTTTGCCAGGACTGTCCGGGCTTTGCCCCAATACACGAAATAGCTTGTATATACAGACGACGCACTCTTCTGAGTGCGTGCGAGCGACGATCGTGGCTCGCTATCCCGTTCCCCCTCCACGCACTCGTTCGCTTGCAGGCCTTGCAGATAATGCTATACGACCAAAATTGTGAGGGCTTCTCATGGTTCTATCTTGGAAACTAGATGGTGAATCATTCTCATTTTTTGTTCACATTATTCGTGATGTCCTATTCTACCTTATTCTCGTTTTTTATCAACTTCTTGATTTTAGTTTTGACGGTAGAATAATTAATGACGTACTGTTTTGCCTATCATAACGTATCTGTTACGTGTAAATCAAGCCAAATTCAAGTGTAAATATCTCAGGTTTGGGGTGGTCAAACTTATTTAAATTACACAGATGTTTGGATAATGCATTAAATAACATATGTAAAATTTCAACCATTTCTTAATTCAACGATCTCGTGGAGGAACTATCTTAACGTGGTCTTAAATCTTGTAAAATGCTTAAGTGTCCAATAACTGGGTGGTTTACCCTATGTGATGAACGCAATTGTATTCGGCAGATGTTTTTCTTACACCGATGGTTTTTTTGAGGTATATTCACATCTTTTTATAATATTAAAATTTTACATGTCGTAGGGCAAGAATACGGCTTATAGAATTTGAACATTTATGATATTGCACGTAGGATGTACACGAGAATGCGGGGGACAGGTATCGTGCGATTGCGAGTGAAAACATGTAGTGAGTGTATAAAAGTCTTTCTGTTGTGCACTCTCCTACTGGACTAGTCTAGAGAAATGTGCGACAGAGAGGCTTTTAAGGCCGATTCACACATAGCAGTGACGTGACAGTGCCGTGACCGGCACGTCATTTCTCCGGCGAGATCGAAATTATTGTTGATAGTCATTTGTAGCATGGAAGTAAAATCCGGGCTAAAAGTGCCAAAAAGCAAGTTTTGAGATATGTAGTTCTGAAAGCAAGCAAGCAAGCAAGCTTTGCAGCAAGCAAGATTCTTGTGGCAATTATTTGAACTAGATTTTGAAGGATCTAGACATAGCCCATTTTATAGCGTATTGGAGTTGTCACATAGTCCACTTTTTAGCACTTAACTCAATTTTTCATATTCTGGCACTTAGCCCGGATTTTACTTCCATGCTACATTTGAAAAGGGGCCTATTCATACTTGCCCGGCGTAAGACCGTGACTGTGCAAACAGTGCTGTTACCGACACCGTAACGTGATCGTCAGATTAATCTCCGACGATATTTTGCTCCATCGTCTACCAGTTCCTTGTATAATGTTATGAATTCCCCTTCTGTCCCTCTCTTTTTCCATGCTTGATGGACCCACTTTCGTTTCTCTACTTGTTCTTCCATTTCTTCATCCAAAATCAGTGCTATTTGCAAAAGTTTTTCATCGAAAAAAGTTTCCATTTTGGCCACTCAACTGGACTGCCACATCACTGACAAAATACTGAGCAATGTGAATAGAAATCACTGTGAGTTTACGGCCTGTGAAAACACGTGCCGGTCACGGCACTGTCACGTTACTGCTATGTGTGAACGGCCTTTATGCGCTCGCATCATGTTCTCACATGCATTCGCACGATTCCTATATATATGGTCCGTATTTTCGTGTCCATTCTGTACAAGAACTTCTCGAAATTAAGATCGAGAAGGACGAAGAATGTGCGACAAAGAGGCTCCGATACTTTCCCTGGAGTTGATGTTCTCCCTCGCGCACATACGTTTTCTACAGAATGTATTGGGGAAAGTTTGATACGTATAGATAGGGACGTGCGAGTGTAGGCGAAAACTTTGATTAACTGTGATGAATGCAAACGAGCTTCTTTATCTCACACTTCAGCTGGATAAGTTCGAGAAGGACGAAGAATGTGCGATAGAGAGGCCCTTATGTACTCGCCAAGGTTAATTATTGTAGTTTTCGCCCGAACTCTCGCGTCTCGTAGAGGAGAAGTTCCAAATATGGGCCCCCGTTTTGTTTTTTCATAATAATTTTACTCACCTTCAGATAAATAGCGTTATTTGTTAGGTAAATAAACCAAGAGCCCGTATTAAGTCAGGGCCCATATTCGGACCTTCTCCTCTATGTCAAGCTTCCTCAAAAGCATCCCGTATATCGTTTGCCCTGGAAAATATTTTGCATCAGTTTACATCGACCTTCTAGTAACAAACAACAATAGCTGCAACAATTTCTTATATTTCATAAACAATTCTATCAATTCGCCACACACATTAGACTTAAAAATTAACTGATCGAAAAACATATACCTCCTAGCGGCAAACACGTACTCGAAGCTCGGGTTTTTGTAACGAAAGTAGTATTTCTTTTGAAAATCTAGTCATGCAAAATTTCTTATTATCTAGACTAGTAGCAGGTTCGTTGAAAAAACATGTAGTGTTATTCTGGGGAATATTAATTCTATTTAATAAAGAGTTAGGATAATAATTTTTATCATAATACAATCTCTCTATTATTATTTTATATTGTTGGAGAACGTCCCGTTTCTCCAGTGAGAGCCCCAGGGAAGGAACAGTGTAGGTGTTGAGGGAAAAGAAGGCCGTACGCGAAAGCAAATAACAATAAAACAGGTGGTCTTTAATCTGAGCACGTCGACGAGAATTTCCGTATCACTAACGAGCAGTCTCTAATGAGCAACCCTCTTACATTGATGAGAAGCACGGTGTTATTGATCGGCTTCCGATGAGTGTACCGCGTGAGCAATGGCTGACCGCGTGGCCAGCCCGTGAGACCGTTCGAGAATCCGAGCACGCGGCTCGTACAAGACGCCGAGCGCACGAGCCTCGATCACCGAGCGGACCGAATGAGATTAACGAGAGTATCGATGAGAACTTCGAGGTTGAGATGAGAGAGTTCTATGAGTTGCCCGTGAGAATTAACCGAGCGTTCCGAGAGCCGTTACACAAGACCGTGAAGCACTTGAGATGCACCGAGCAGAACCGCCAGCGGAAGCGAGCCGCCTCTAACCGGAAAAGATGAGAGGCTCACGTGACCGAGCAACGTGGCATAGAACGGTATGCGCAAGCGTGGACAGCACACTCGATGCAGCATTGATCGGCGATCGACGAGCACTGCCGCGAGGTGCTGCCGCGAGACGGAGGAAACCCGAACAAATCGACGGACGATCGCGCCATTATTCAACATATATACAGGGTGACATTTTTAAAACTTAATAAGCATGAATAGTGCGCTCTCTCGTCAAATATTCGTTGCCATAATTATAACTATACTGACATGTTCCTCTCTGTAGGGAAACCTAATCAAGCTGAGGCACTATTCATTAATCAGATATTAAGGATATCGATATCGTTAATTTGTTTAATCTATGTATCCACCGTACTGTATGTCGTCTTGTGTTGTCCCGTGTCGTCCTGTTTGTCTGTGGTTTGTGCGGTGGAGCGGGTACCCTCGGGGCTTGCCGGCCTCGGTCCACTGTAAAGTGGATTGGGGGTGGCTAGTCCGGGGGTGCCGCAGGATTTCTGTTGTGTGGTCCCGTGTTTGTCCCTTAGATACAGTGGCGCCACATCCCCCGACCGTAGGACGGCGGGGGGCTACCAATATTGCTTTGTTAGGACCCGCCGAAACCAAATAAATCTACTTTTCTACTATGGCGGGTCCCCAATAGTGGGGGGTGGGTATTAAACCGCCCCCCCTTATACTTATATCTATGGTACCGTATTGTATTATGTTTGTTTTCTTTATCGTCGGCGCCACGCGCCATTACCCTCGGAGGAGCATTGTTCCTCCGGGGAACACATCTTATTGTAAATTATTATTACAATAAATGGCTCGTATTTCTTTTAAAAATCTAGTCATGCAAAATTTCTTATTATCTAGACTAGTAGCAGGTTCGTTGAAAAAACATGTAGTGTTATTCTGGGGAATATTACTTCTATTTAATAAAGAATTAGGATAATAATTTTTATCATAATATAATCTCTCTATTATTATTTTATATACAGGGTGACATTTTTAAAACTTGCCATCCCCAATATCTCAGAAAATTACAGATTTCCTAAAAAATAAAAAACGGTTTCGGCAATGAAGAGGGGGAATCAAAATAACATAATCGAAGACGCACCCCTCCGACCCCCTTAGGGGTAGCCCCACCAACTTTGTAATCTTAAGGGGTTACCTGTAGTAACGAGCTTGCTTCGGACCTCATTTTTCACATTTTTTTCTCTGAAAGTATGAGGTAGATTGAAACAATTATTTGTACGTTCAAATACTTTATTCTTAAACTTTATTCGCGAATTTTTATGAAGGTAAATAATAAAAAAATGATGGAGTTATAGCCTGTCGCCGGGAGCACGTTTTCGCGGTAGGGGTGCGCGGTGGACCGTTTATCTGAAACAAACAAACAAAATTGCACTATTCTACATCGAATCGGCTAGTGATTAAACGTAGGAAATTAATTTATGGTGATTCGACACAAAATGGTGACCGTGTGAAGAAAAGAGCTGTTTTTGGCCTAAAATTGGCTCTTTTAACCTGCAAAAAAAATTGTAATTTTGATCAGAATTTAAAATCCTACGTTCAATCACGAGACAATGTTATCGTCAACAATTCCCCAAAATTTTATTAAAATCCGCTGAGAAGTTTGTCTGTAATCCTGTCCACCGATTTGAAAAATGTCGTTTCGAGGAAAACGCGTTTAAAGATTCAAAAGCACTTTACACATAGTAAACAAAATTTTTTTCAACTTATATCGAGTCGTCTATTTCAGGGCCATATAATAAACCCTCCATTCCTTCGGCAGCTTCTAATAATTCAACTTGGTGTTGTCTGTGAACCATTCTTCCCTCTCGTGTACTGTCATGCGCTCTTTGGTTGGAGATCGTGACAAATTGTGCATCCTCCTTTTCAGCATATAAATGCGCATTGGGCCGAAGTGAAAGTCCCATTGCATTCATAAAATACAAGTGATGCTGTACCTTCATTGGATACACAGGCAGCGATGTATGCAGCGATTTCCACGATTTTTGAGCTATACGGAATGATTTTCGGAGTATTTTTCCATATAAGTTGATTGTAACTCTCGTTATTGTTTTGCGTGAAACCACCCACACATCTTTCTAATAATTGTAGAGTGAATGTAAACAAGGCTCTAAGTGCCAAAATTAGCAAAATTGAGCTTGGTATCAATTAATGTTCTATGTGCCATCGCCAACAATCTGTATAAAGCTCTAAGTTCCAACTGAACTAGAATAGTGAAAAAAAAATTAAGTAAGATATATTTTCCTGACGAAAATGGAACGAAAAGAAGGTCTACGGCAAATTAAGTCTCTTGGCACTTGGAGCCTTGTTTACATTCACTCTATAATTTCTCATTGCTGAGATCTGTATAGATCGGATACACAGCTTCAACAATATCCTGTGGTAATGGCTGATAATCATGCTTAAAAGTAGATAATTCATTCGTAGGCCAGTCGCCAAGTCGTATAAAATAGCTGATAACGGAAGCAATTCCGGACAAGCTGGAAATAATTTTAGTTTGTTTGATTTGGTGTTAAAAAGTACGTATTAAATTTGCACCCCCCAGAAAAAGCCCGGATTTGGCCGCCATCTTAAGAAAAGTGGCTAAAAAAAGTTTTTTTTTCATTATTTGTCAATAACTCGATTTCTATAAACTTTAGAGCAAAACATGCAGTTACCAAAATGAAAGTAAATTAAATTATCTATCAAAAATGTTGTATGTGTTTTTCCGTGCGACCATCTGGTTCGAAGTTATATGGACATCAAAAGCTGGGTATATTATAGGCATTTATTATTTTCATTATTCTAGGCATATTTAAAAGCAAGCAACTGCTATTATGCTTTCATGATTGCATTTATATTTGTTTTCTATCGGCCAACCCTACTCCTGTTTTATACGAAATGTTTAATTCAAGGTCATTAACCCTGTAAGCACCTAGACAAGAAATGTCGGGTGTAAACATCTGGACAGGGAAAGTCGGGCTTTCCCGATCGAGCCTCTCGTTCGGGTGTTACCAAGGACGGTCTACCACTTTTTCTCGGGCGTTTTTTAATGCCCGCAATTTCGAGTTTTAGGCCAGTCGATAAGTGCATTAATAGCGGGGGCAAATCCGGAAAAGCTGGAATAAATTTTAATGTGTTTTCCTTTGACCAACAAGATACCTATTAATTTTGCATTCTCAATATAAATATTAATGGCCCGGATTTAGCTGCTGTGCTGAAAAAGGGGCCAAAAAAGAGGAATTTTTTCTTAATGTTATTTGGTTAAGAAATCATATCACATACTCTTGTACTTGCTTCAACACCACCTAGAGGTAAAGTACCCGGCGCGTTTTTTTAAAGTGGTATCCCCAATAGGCCTAATCCACTATGCCACCAACTTAGATAGCTAACAATAAGTTTCTTTTAAGGTTGTAGGCTCATCAGAGTTTTTTCGCCTTTTTGATGTTACTAGTTGTTCAATATAACCCTCAATATTATCCTGAATGTCTTCAACATCTATCTCATATTCCGGATCTGGTTCATAATGTGCAGAATATTCTATTGATTAGTTTAGATCTCTTTCTACATCGATAGGGAAATTCTCCTCGTCGTCTTCGTCGTCTAATTCGACCACTTCCAAAGTATTCGAACAAGATTTACCCTGGAAAAATGCACAGAGTACTGAGCAATACAAACCTGCTTTGCGGCAGCTACAAACTGCATTACAACCTTTAGCGCATTTACAAGAAATAAGTTTGAGTAATTCTTGGGGAGCTGCGTCTTGTAAAATAGCAATGGGCATTAACCCATTCTTTGAATTTTTCCATCCCCAATCTAAAGCTGATTTGTCATTTCCATACCATAGCTGTACCTGATGGTAAGTACGGAAGGAGTGCAAGCGAGCTGCATCTTTGGTTGGCGGTAATGATGCTAAGTTTGGTAAGCTTTTGCTAATAGATTGTACGAAACACTGATATCTGTATTTATTTAATGAGTCGCATTTTTTTGATCCATACAGATAAAGAAGAAATTGTTCTCCAACTTTGTCCGACGGCCCGAGAACACCTCAGTTCCGAGTGGCAGTTAGGTACAGAGAAGCAAGTTTATGAGGAACTGAATCCCCGTGACGTGCGGGACTTGGACGGGAAAACTCGAAATTGCGGGCATTAAAAACGCCTGAGAAAAAGTGGTAGACCGTCCTTGGTAACACTCGAACGGGAGGCTCGATCGGGAAAAAGCCGACTTTCCCTGTCCAGATGTTTACACCCGATATTCCTTGTCTAGGTGCTTACAGGGTTAATGACCTTGAATTAAACATTTCGTACAAAACAGGAGTAGGGTTGGCCGATAGAAAACAAATATAAATGCAATCATGAAAGCATAATAGCAGTTGCGCGCGCTTGCTTTTAAATATGCCTGGAATAAAGAAAATAATAAATGCCTATAATATACCCAGCTTTTGATGTCCATATAACTTCGAACCAGATGGTCGCACGGAAAAACACATACAGCATTTTTTATAGATAATTTAATTTACTTTCATTTTGGTAACTACATATTTTGCTCTAAAGTTTATAGAAATCGAGTTATTGACAAATAATGAAGAAAAAACATTTTTTGCCGCTTTTCTTAAGATGGGGGCCAAATCCGGCCTTCTCTGGGGGGTGCAAATTTAACACGTGCTTTTTAACACCAAATCAAACAAATTAAAATTATTTCTAGCTTGTCCAGAATAGAAGAACAGGTAAAAGTGCTAATAATACGACGCGGTCACATTAAAACTACCCTCACAAACTTCAAGAAGGCAGTCGACGCTTTCACCAGAGAGCAAAATCTCAAGAAGCTTTAAATTCGAATAGAGAAACTCGAGGAAACTATGAGAAGTCTCCCAGACCTACAGGTCACATTAGAAGCTCTCGAACCTAACGCACATCATGAGGAGGTAGGTTTCGAAATGTTGGAGAACTATTACGATTATCTCGCCGAAGCCGATCAGTATCTTCGCCCATTAATTACTCAAAGCTCAAGCAACGACTGGGAAGCAGGGCGTCCTTGGTCCTACAAAGATTTATTTGGCCGTTCAACCTGCACCGGGAACTCAACCGCAGCAAGCCGCGTTGCAAGTATCAAACGTAGCGAGCGTTACTACCTCTGCCAAGCAACAAACGCAGCAACCGCAGAGCTTTCCATCCACGGCAACGATTTCTCCTGCACCCAGCCAAACGGAAACGGAAACGGAAACCATTCCAGCACAACCGCCGACGTCCACGCCTAGTTCCCCTGAAAAAGCAAAGGTGGTGGTTCAACAAGTCGGTCGACCCAGGGACACGAGTGATGCCGAACCTCAAAACGCGAGTATGGCCAATGGTCAGCAAGCGTCACGGGCCTCTCAGGAAGCTAAGCAATCGACAGCTAACAAATTTATTCTTACTCCCGACTTCATACAGCAAACGATAAAAAACGCTACGTGAATGACCTATCGAGGGGATAGCGTAGGTCGACGCTATGCAACCTTCGTCAGTCGTCGTCGTGAGACCACCACCTTTGCTTTTTCAGAGGAACTAGGAACTCTTTTTATCTTTATACTTGGAGATTTCTCATAGTTTCCTCGAGTTGCTCTACTCGAATTTGAAGCTTCTTGAGATTTTGCTCTCTGGGGAAAGCGTCGACTGCCTTCTTGAAGTTTGTGAGGTATCTTTAATGTGACCGCGTCGTATTATTAGCATTTTACCTGTTCTTCTGTCAACGTTGCTATAGAAGTCTCTGCCCTCTCCGTCATGATACAAACGTAGTCGAATATTCACTCGATCACTTTAGTAGCACCTTTTACCGTAGTATTGTGTGGAGGGATCCAAATGGTTGACTGGATCCGGCTCGAAGGACCAAAAAATATGTTCGGTTGCTGCCAGGAGTCGTGGATGACTGCTGCTCGTGTGCGACTGAGGTCGCTCGACTCGACTGCGGTATTGCCTGTTTTAGTTCGTGTTCCAATCGCTTTATTTGGTCTTGGTGCTCTCGTATTTTCTCTTCGTGATATTGTAAAGGCTAAAAAATATAACGATAAAATTAGCTTTTCGTCGCTTACGCGCTTTTCGTAGCACAACGACGATAAGATAAAAACTTACTATAAATGGGCCTCCAGCCATTTCCCTGCTGGTACTTTGCATAAAACAAAAAGAAAATAATTGGAGGGCACAACCATTATTTTATATTTATCGCAAGATTCATCACCCTTATTTCATTACCTACTCCGATTTAACTGTATTTTTACTTTTTATATACAAATATAAAAAGGGCTTGTGGGCAGTTGCCGAGGCTTGGCAAACGTATAAAGCCGACATTATCCATCGATGCTGTATTTTTCTGTTTCTGGGTTATAATCGCCTTTTCGCTGTTGCTAGTGGCGTTGCTGGTAGCGTTGCTGGTGGCGTTGCTGGTAGCGTTGCTCGTGCCGTTACGATGCTGTGTTTTTCTGTTTCTGGGTTATAATTGCCTTCCTGCTGTTGCTGGTGGAGTTTCTGGTGGGGAAAAAAAAAAATTAAGATTTAATACCTCTTACACATGTACACCCAGCGTCACGGATTCTGCTTCTGGTGACTTTTACAAAATGTCATTTTAAGGTACCTACTATCCAATGAACAAGTAATTCTCATGCTTTCTTTAACTACAGCGACGTTTATCCTAGCGAATGAAAGCATTAGAATTACTTGTTCATTAGATAGTACCTTAAAAAAGACATTTTGCAAAAGTCAACAGGGGAGCCTGGAAAGTGCACCTCCAAGAGGTGCGTTAATATATCTTCATGGCACTCCGCACTCATACCATCTGGGAGTGTGAGACCATCAAGACGGACAGGTGGTTCCGATAAAAAGGCCCCTCTTGGAGGTGCACTTTCCAGGCTCCGTTCCCACGGCGCAAGGGATGCCCCTCGTCGAAGAGACGACGAAAAGAGTTTTCTGGGAGGCGATAGTGGAGGAGTTGCTGTGGTTCATCAAGGGATCGACGAATTCCAAAGAACTGTCCGCTAAAGGGGTTCGTATTTGGTATGCGAACAGTTCGAGGGCTTTTTTTTTGGATTCCTGTAGCTTTCGGAACAGGGAAGAGGGAGACTTGGATCCTGTTTACGGATTTCAATGGAGGCATGTTGGCGTAGAATACGTGGATATGCATACCGATTACGAAGGAAAGATAAGTGATTGGAACCATGGCATCACTTAATCTTCGTTTTGATAGTTCGAGTAACGATCTGTCAAAAGCTGTGAATTGCACTCCATGCGAGAGACTCGAGGCAATGTATTAAGTTTTCTACGTTTAATGCGGTATGACCGTCAATTCGACTGTCCAGGTATCGATCAATTAAAAGACGTGATTAACAAATTGAATTACAACCCGGACGATCGACGTATTTTAATGTCCGCATGGAATCCTTCGAATATACCGAAAATGGCATTTCCGCCATGCCATTGTCTTGTACAATTTTACGGGAGCAAAAGAGAATTGACGTGACAACTGTATTAAAGAAGGGCAGATGTGGGACTCGGAGTTCCATTCAATACAGCTTCTTACTCGCTACTCACTTACATGTTGGCGCATGTTACGGGTTTACAGGTACGTTTCTTTCGCTTTTTAAATGAATTACGAAGTACTGAGCGCTCTACGATCGCTCGTAACATTTCGTGCAATCGTATTAAGCCCGGGGAGTTTACTCACACGATGGGAGATTGTCACGTGTACAAGAATCACATTGACGCACTTCGAGAACAAATTCAACGCGAACCAAGGGCCTTTCCAAAGCTCAGGATCATTAGAGAAGTCAAGAGCATTGACGATCTCACAGCAAGTGATTTTGAACTGAGCAGTTACCAACCTCATCCAAAGATATCTATACCAATGGCCGTTTTATAACGAACGTATAAATATTTTTCCCTGGTATTTTATCAAAGTATTATGTACGAAGACTACTGGAGGAGGCGCTCGTATTAATATTTAGAGGATGCGCGGGGGTGGCAAAAGAGACGACATAATTTCTAGCAATATTCATACATACTTTATCTATCTATATATATAAAAATGAATGTTTGTCTGTCTGTCTGTCTGTCTGTCTGTCTGTCTGTCTGTCTGTCTGTATGTCTCTTATGCCTTCCTAAACCGTTCATCCGATTGCAATGAAATTTTGGGAAATGGTTGGACGCATGCCCGCGATGGTTTCTGAGTTAGTAAATCTTATACAGGGTGTTCAAAAAGTCCCGGTACGGCCGATTATCTCAGCGGGAAAACGTTTTAGAGAAAAATGTTTAATACAAAACTTTAAGGATTTTCCCTTAGCTATAAAGTGGTAGTATTGGATATGACCTTGACCGTGACCTTTAAGGTAATATCAAATGCCTTCCTAAACCGTTCATCCGATTGCGATGAAACTTTGGGAAATGGTTGGACTTATGCCAGAGAAGGTTTCTGAGTTAGTAAATCTTATATAGGGTGTTCAAAAAATACCGGTACTGATGATTATTATGCCTTCCTAAACCGTTCATCCGATTGCGATGAAACTTTGAGGAATGGTTGGACGCATGCCCGCGAAGGTTTCTGAGTTAGTAAATCGTATACAGGGTGTTCAAAAAGTAGCGGTACGGGTGATTATTATGCCTTCCTAAACCGTTCATCCGATTGCGATGAAACTTTGGAGAATGGTTGGACGCATGCCCGCGAAGGTTTCTGAGTTAGTAAATCTTATGCAGGGTGTTTAAAAAGTCCAGGCACAGCTGATTATCTCAGCGGGCAATCATTTTAGAGAAAAACGTTTAATGTAAAACTTTTCGTATTTTTCCCTGGCTACCCAATGGTCATATTGTATTTGACATTGACAATGACCTTCTAGGTAAAATTGATTTTTTTTTAATCCGAACCTCTATTTTATATACCGAAAATGAAAAGAGCGGGAAATTTCACGTTCAAATATGTCCTTGACCATTATTTCCATGTGACCTTTATGGTCAGCGGAGGTCAAATTGAGGTCAAGTACAGTTCGGCTTCGTACCGTGAAAGCTATGGGCCCTATACAAATTCTTTTTGATAGTAGGATTTAGGATTTTTTAGTGGCTGTACAATGGTAATATTGTATTTGACCTTGACCATGACCTTCATTTGGAATCTCTTACATCTGATATAATATTCCAAATCAGTTACACGAAAAATCCCTTAGTGCCAACCAAATTTAATCGAGGTAACAATCATCACTAGCAAATTCAAAGGCGAAGACGTCCTCATTTACGCATACCTATGATTTCCAACGATTTAACATTCGAATTCAAGCGGCTGCAGTTCCCTTTGCGTCTTGCTTTTACTATTACTATCAACAAAGCATAAGGTCAAACGTTGACTATTGCTGGCTTAAATTTGGAAAATTCATGTTTTTCACACGACCAATTGTATGTGGCTTGCTCCAGAGTTGGCACACCGAAAAATTTACACGTTTTTACTCCAAATAAAAAAATAAAAAACATTGTCTATCCGCTGGCCTTAAGATCAATTAATAAAAGAAATACACTTTCCAATTTAAATTAAATGCATGTATTTTTTTTAGCGTAGCATGGCTCCCTACCTATGAGTACAGATATCTGCTAAAAATTCATTAAATGACGACCAAAATCAATCCACAATCTACCCTTGCGAAGCAGGGACGGGCTGCTAGTCTATATATATATAAATGAATGTTTGTCTGTCTGTCTGTCTGTCTGTATGTCTCTTATGCCTTCCTAAACCGTTCATCCGATTGCGATGAAATTTTGGGAAATGGTTGGCCGCATGCCCGCGATGGTTTCTGAGTTAGTAAATCTTATACAGGGTGTTCAAAAAGTCCCGGTACGGCCGATTATCTCAACGGGAAAACATTTTAGAGAAAAATGTTTCATACAAAACTTTAAGGATTTTCCCTTGGCTACCCAGTGGTCGTATTGGATTTGACCTTGACCGTGACCTTTAAGGTAATATCAAATGCCTTCGTAAACCGTTCATCCGATTGCGATGAAACTTTGGGGAATGGTTGGACGCATGCCCGCGAAGGTTTCTGAGTTAGTAAATCTTATACAGGGTGTTCAAAAAGTACCGATACGGATGATTATTATGCCTTCCTAAACCGTTCATCCGATTGCGATGAAACTTTGGGGAATGGTTGGACGCATGCCCGCGAAGGTTTCTGAGTTAGTAAATCTTATAAAAGGTGTTCAAAAAGTACCGGTACTAATGATTATTAGGCCTTCCTAAACCGTTGATCCGATTGCGATGAAAAGTTGGGGAATGGTTGGACGCATGCCCGCGAAGGTTTCTGAGTTAGTAAATCTTATACAGGGTGTTCAAAAAGTACCGGTATGGATGATTATTATGCCTTCCTAAACCGTTCATCCGATTGCGATGAAAATTTGGGGAACAGTTGGACGCATATCCACGAAGGTTTAAGTTAGTAAATCTTATACAGGGTGTTCAAAAAGTACCAGTACGGATGATTATTATGCCTTCCTAAACCGTTCATCCGATTGCGATGAAACTTTGGGGAATGGTTGGACTCATGCCCGCGAAGGTTTCTGAGTTAGTAAATCTTATAAAAGGTATTCAAAAAATACCGGTACTGATGATTATTATGCCTTCCTAAACCGTTCATCCGATTGCGATGAAAATTTGGGGAACAGTTGGACGCATATCGGCGAAGGTTTCTGAGTTAGTAAATCTTATACAGGGTGTTCAAAAAGTCGAACTATACTTGACTTAAATTTGACCTCCGCTGACAATAAAGGTAACATGAAAAAAATGGTCAAGGACACATTTGAACGTGAAAAAAAATTAATTTGACCTTGATATAACCTTGAAGGTCATGGTCAAGGTCAAATCCAATATGACCATTGCGTAGCCCGGGAAAAATACTAAAAGTTTTGTATTAAAAATGTATTTAAACAATGGTGGACGGACAAAATCAATCCACAATCTACCCGTGCGAAGCCGGGACGGGCTGCTAGTTTCCCAATAAAAATTAGATGTGCTTTAATAAACTCATTTTTTATTTACTTTATGTCTTGACTTCTTGAATATTATTCGTGGCTGTGTTACGTCTCAGCACACCTAGCTCTAATTCTAATTTTAATCCCCGGCTCCTTAATCTCCGTAAGGAGTGCGGGGAGTATTGGGTGAGCTCCAACCGGCCACGTCTCCGGTTGGCATTAATAAGAGAGGAACAGCTCTGCTGGAATACCTCTCAACGACGGATCTCGAGGTCCTCAATAAGGAGTCGAGACCTACCTTCGTCACCTCCCGCAGACAGGAGGTGATTGCCATTACCTTGAGCTCGCGCAAGTTGGCCCAAGCGATTAAAGACTGGCGGGTGAGAGCGGAGAGGTAATGATCTCCGATCATCATCATCGAATTATCTTTAGCATCGAGGGAGACGCGGACTCGCGTCCAACGGCGGACTACCGTAACCCTAGAGCCACAAACTGGACCACCTATATAGGAGAGCTCGGTGAGAGGTTCCAGGATCTGTGGGGAGGCTGCCCGAGGACGAAGGGGATGATTGACGGCGCGGTAGATGGTCTACAAGCTGCCGGCATTCAGTTCTACGAATCTGCGTGTCCGGCTAAACGACGTAAAAAAAGCACCAGCGTGCCCTGGTGGAGTAAGGAGCTTGATAGGCTCCGCAGGGGTATCCGCAGGCTGCTAAATATGGCGGCGAAAACCGACCGGGATCTGGATTGGAAAAATTATAGGTCTTTACAGAGGACCTATAAGAGACTAGTCAGATCCTCCAAAAGAGAGGCCTGGAAAGGATTCTGCGCACGAGCGCAGCCCGGCTGTCACTGCAGATATAGATGAGCTTGCCCCTGTAGCCCTTGACCTACACCTACAAAAAAGTACCGTATCGACACCAGCGAAAAGTCCTTGGGAAAGGAAATATTCGCACGAATCCTATGGTCCGTATTTTTGTGTCCACTCTCTGTACAAGAGCTTCTCGAGAATAAGATCGAGAAGGACGAAAAATGTGCGATAAAGAAGCTCCGATAATTTCCTTGGAGTTGA
This sequence comes from Xiphydria camelus, assembly GCA_963678675.1. Lineage (NCBI taxonomy): Eukaryota > Metazoa > Arthropoda > Insecta > Hymenoptera > Xiphydriidae > Xiphydria > Xiphydria camelus. The sequence goes on along the minus strand of OY783192.1, from coordinate 25,732,707 downwards.
TGTTCTCCCTCGCACACATACGTTTCCTATAGAGTGTATTGGGGAAATAAACCTCCAACGCGACAAACATCGGCTCGACGGAGCGCGATATATGTAATTTATACTTACATTCTATTCTATTCTTTTAGTATATTCTCGACGCTGTACGTCGAGGTACTATATATATATATATGGTCCGTATTTTTGTGTCCACTCTGTACAAGAGCTTCTCGAGAATAAGATCGAGAAGGACGAAAAATGTGCGATAAAGAGGCTCCGATAATTTCCATGCAGTTGATGTTCTCTCTCGCGCACATACGTTTGCTACAGAGTGTATTGGGGAAATAAACCTCCAACGCTACAAACATCGGCTCGACGGAGCGATATGTAAATTGTACTTACATTCTACTATTTTTTTAGAATATTCTCGACGCTGTACGTCGAGGTACTAAGATCGTATGGGAGTGATTGTTCCTGCTGCTGCTGCTACTGCAGCCGTCGCCGCAGCCGCAGAGATCACTGCCGGCGGCGTTGGCGCGCACTCCGAAGTTGTTCCTGTCTCTCGTAATTTTGCTGGTGGGGAAAAAAAAATTTTAATATAATAACTCTTACATGTACACCCAGCGTCACGGATTCTGCTTCTGGTGACTTTTGCAAAATGTCATTTTTAAGGTACTATCCAATGAACAAGTAATTTTCATGCTTTCTTTAACTACAGTGACGTTTATCCTGGCTAATGAAAGCATTAGAATGACTTCTTCATTGGACAGTACCTTAGAAATTACATTTTCCAAAATTCACCAGAAACAGAATCCGTGACGTTGGGGGGTATTACAGCAGGGGGGTGCTACCTGAGATTTTACTTACGTTGTCAATCTTCAGCGTCGCTATTCGTTGTTCATAGTTCTCCTTCATCTTTTTTTTTTAAGGAGGGGGAATGCTTTTTACGCACGCCCGGGTTTGGCTAGCACCCGGGCAGTGTGGGACTCGAGGATATCCCGCCGCAGTATGTTTTGCCTGTGAGTGCAATACGGGAGCCTCCTATCCACAAAACCTAACCTCCATCCTCATCACCCCAACGAGAGCTCCTGGAAACGGCCCGAAGGCCAGGCGGCAGGGTAAATCCCGGGGGGGATAAGCTCGTCGCTCTCCTAAGCAGTAATTTACCAGCGACCTCCACAATGACGCTTATGTTAATGCTAGCACCACCTACTCAAAAGCCATGAAACATGGCGTCACCTCCGTTGGGCAAGGGATCCGACCGACACTGGAGGCATGAGCTACGCGCTACTCATGTCCCTCTCGACGGTTGTAATTAACCCAACCGAAGACCCTTCTATACTAATGTTCCACGTTTAGATTCATGTGCCAGTAGGCGCAAGCCGCTGGCCAGGGACACTAGCTTAACCACTTACTACTACACGCTCACTGTATCGGTGTACGAAGCAGTATTTACCCTCATTAATGAAAGCATGAGGATTGATTGATCATTGGTTAGCACGTTTAAAAATAACATTTAAATACCGTTTGTATAGGAAAATTGTTAGATGTGAAACATCGAAATTCTTCTTTGTAGAAAGTATGCGATAGGAAGGATGGACCACGCGTCCGTCGAAAGAACACGTGCGCCAGTGCGCATTTGTATTTATGACTGTGACACTATTAAACAGTACTTACCGATGACAGAGTTAAGAGAGAGTAAACTAAATGCGCTTTTTGAATAAGACACAACGGTTCTCTCGTACCACAGTCATAAATACAAATGCGCACTGGCGCACGTGTTCTTTCGACGGACGCGTGGTCCATCCTTCCTATCGCATACTTTCTACAAAGAAGAATTTCGATGTTTCACATCTAACAATTTTTCTATAAAAACTGTTTTATATTATATGTTATTATACACACACGTATTATTTGTATATACTATATTATTTTTTAAGGAGGGGGAATGCTTTTTACGGATACCCGTGTTTGGCAAGCCCGGGCAGTGTGGGACTCGAGGACAACCCGCCGTATTATGATTCCTGCGAGTGCAATGCGGGCGCCCCCCTACCCACTAAACCTACCTCCACCTCCATCTTCACCGCCCATGGTGGTGAGAGCCCCTGGAAACGACCAGCTAGGGCCCGACTGCAGGAAGCTCTCTTAGGGTATCCTCACAACGGGCCTGGATGGTAGACGGTAGCCTAGCTGGTCGCGTGGCTGCAAGCTTTATCTCCGTAGTTTCAAACGGAGTACCGTACGTGCGCGCAGGTCCGGACCGGCCCGGTCGCTTGTATACTAGCAGGCCGTGACGCTGGTCGCTGTAAGAATGAAATCTTGCATTCTTCAAGTGACCAGCGCACAGTGCAGCGTTCAGATGGATGTGGAAAAGTTAATTAGTCTTGTGCACAGCAAACCGCCTCTCTGGAATCAGGCACATCCAGGCCATCAAAATAGATTTGTTGTGGCTAAATTATGGGACTGTATTGCCGCAGAAATGAATGTGCATCGTAAGTTAAAGTTTTGGATTATTTTCGTAGACATTATTAAGATAAATGTACTAGTAGTTGACACATTCCATTTTAAACCTATAAAATAAGATTTGTAGATAATTTATAATTACTACTGCTACTGTACAATGCGGCGTTTGTAAAGTAATTATAAATTATCTACAAATCTTATTTTTTATAGATTTAAAGGGGAATGTGTCAACTATTAATACGGTGTCAACTACTAGTACATTTACCTTAAATTACCAAAATTTTGTAGGAAATGTTGATACAAAGAAATGGAAATACTTACGTGACTACATGAGAAATGAGATGGCAAAATTGCCCAAACAGAGGTCAGGATGCGGGGGGAGCCATAGTAAAGTCAAGTTGGCAGTTTTATCCATTAATGCTGTTTTTAAAAGATCAGCTAGCAAATAGAAAATCTGATGGAAACTTACGGTGTAGCCAGGAAAGTACGGAAACGGACGAAATCGTTGAGGGAAGTAACGAATCACAAGCGGCTGTTTCAGAGTCGCAGAATAGTGAAATAATCATAGCATCACAGAATAATCAACAAATGACAGAAAATTCATCAGAAACGGCAATTTCCTTGCCTCCACGTGCCGAAACATTTGAAGAACCTAGAGTAGCTTTGGCGGGCAGAAAGCGTACTCGCCCAAATGAAGCCTACGGTCAAGCTTTGCTGAATATCGAGAAACAAAAATTGGAATATCTACAGCAGAAAATCTCAAAGAAAAGCACAATAACTCCAGAGTCAAATGATGATAAAATGTTCTTCGACAGCTTGCTACCATTTGTGTTAAAGATACCTTCTCATAAAAAATTAATGTTTCGAAGTCAAGTCCAAGAACTTGTGCAAAAATTTGCCTTTAACGAGCCATTGGATGTTCCTCCAAATGATACAAGAACTGAATGGAATTATACTACTGATATTAGTGAACATTCTAATTCATTAGCAAGTCTCAGTAGCCCGTCGCCCACACCTTCTGACAGCCAAATGACGTTCTGGCTGTCGAATACTGACAATGTATAAAAACCAAATACCGATACCAAACCAAAACCAAATATTGATTAAGATTAGGATTGATTTTGTTTATTTACTATTTCTCTTACCAATACTATTTTTTAATACAAAAATATCATTATTTACGTAATGTACTTAGGACTGAGTAACAATAAATGCATAATTAATCTCAGCTATATTATTTTTCTACGTAAATAACACGATTACGACATATGAAGGTTTTAAATGTATCTGATGAATTTTGCAGTATCTCTAGGTCGGCCCACATTCATATTACAACCTCTATTTAATTCATCTGGAATTGGTACCACCTCTGTCAAATGTCTTTCAAATCCTTCTTTATCTATTATCACATTTTGTAACAAACACACCGTTTTTATAATGTGATCGGCTACTTTTTCATTTGTTTCTATAGCTTTGGATATCAAACGCCACTTGGAATATAAAATTCCAAATGCACATTCTATGGTTTTTCGGGCTCTTGACAATCGACTATTAAAATATTCACTGTCAAAATCAAGATGGTCACCGCCAAATGGTTTTAGTAAATTATTGAGTAGCGGGTAAGCTTCATCGCCGATAAAAATGTAAGGCATCTCTACATTTGTATCAGGCAGAAAATCACTTGGTGGAATATTTAAACGACCTTTTGATAAAAGTTCAAACATTGCGGACGACCTAAATGTACCTCCATCGCTTTGCTTTCCATATCCGCCAACCTCTATAATGATGAATCTATAACGAGCATCTGCGACACCTTGCAATACAATAGAATAAAAATGTTTGTAATTAAAGTACATGGTGCCTGAATGTTTCGGGCATATAACACGTATGTGTTTCCCATCTATGGTACCTATACAATTTGGAAAATTCCATATTTCGTAGAATTCCTTAGCAATTTTTTTGAAATCCTCAGCCTTAGGGGGTGGCATATGAATGGGTTGTAACACTTCCCAAATCACCACCACAGTTTCCTTCACAATTTTTCCCACAGTATTGTCTCCCATTCGAAACGCGAATGATAAGTGTACAAATGATGCGCCCGTACATAAATATCTAAAAGCATTATTTATTGTTGAGATGTATTGAGAATTAAAATCAAAAACAAAAATCTTACCGCAACGTCACAACAAGTTGTTCTTCTGGTAAAATCGGTTGATTGTGGCAGTTGAGCCATTTTTTTTGTAGGCGAGGGGCTATCATCCTTAATATGTAATCAAAAGTTTCCCGCTGCATTCTTAAATATGAGAAAAAGCGATCGGGATTATTACACAATTCTTTGAATAAATGATAGTATTCCCCAAATTCTTGTCTGCTTTGATTAATAGGATGTACCGGGAACTTTTTTTCAGCTTTTTGTTGTAAAAACCACTTTGCAGCATTGTTTTCCAACAAATAGAAATCATCACTGTCACTACTTGAATCATCCATTTTACCACACGTCTGCACACTCCGCGGGTTGATTGCCGTATGACCAGCTACAATCTACATGCATCGACATGCGAATATGTAGCGGTTTTTAACTCTACCGCCTAGTCTACCGGCGACCATCCAGGCGACCATCCAGGCCCGTTGAGAGGATACCCTTAGGCGTGAGCTCCTCGCTCTGCAAGTTATATACGCCAGCGACTTCCTACACGCGCCCCCCAACGGGACGCAACCAATAAACAGGTAATTCTCATGCTTTCTTTAACTACAACAACGTTTATCCCGGCTAATGAAAGCATTAGAATTATTTGTCCATTGGATAGTACAACTAACGCCGGATGGTGGCGACCGTGGCAGCCGCGCGCAGTCTGTCTCTCTCGAGTTCTATTCAACCTCTTCGTCTGCTCCCTAACCTCGTTTAGGCTGTGCTCTGTGTTCTGTTGCCAAGTTGGCACTCTCAAATCAGTCGTCCCGGCCACTGAGCAAAATAAATGAACTTTCACTAATTATTTCACGATAACCAAATGGTGAATTACTTTCATTTTTTCTGCTGTATTCACTGATACTTTTTCTACACTATATGTTTCATTTCATTGAAAAATGTCGAGCCGTTGATTTAAAAAAAAATAAAATAAATGAAGTCCTATCTAAACACATGTAAATTTAATTACTTTCAAAAATGTATAACTACAGTTTGACATGGTCAATCGTCGTCGGGTTTCTATCATTTTGTACTTAATTTTTTGAACTATCTACCATAAAAATTTATTAAAAATATGTCGACGTGACCAGTTACGGTTGACCCTCCTTAAGGCAGGAGTCGGCCTAGCCCTACTGACGAGTCCACGGGCCGACTCCAGGACGAAACGCTCCGCCACAAGATGGCAAATTCACTTTTCGTTCGCCATAGTACGATAAAAAATTTGTCATTAATTTAAATAATTTGACGAATTTCTCCCGTGAATTGGAAAATCGAGGAATGCTACATCCATAAAATAAAATACAAGAAGAGACAGTCTTAGGATTATGTAAATTTCAAGATATAAGGCGCTTTTGGAAACTGATCTCATATATCGTCGGGATCTGCTTTGCCTCGCGGAAGAAATATGCATACCTATGTGACTTAAAATGGAATAACTCGCACGCGCTCCTCCATCGTGATCAATCACTCCTGAGGAAAGGGTCTCTCCCTTTTTCCTTTATACCCCTTCATTCTTACTATTCCATTCGTTTCTCGGCGAGCCTTCTCATCCACGCGTCTCCCTGCTCTTCGTTCCGGACGCCCGGTTTCACCAGCGCCTGTCGTTCGTTCGTCCGTCTGTTCGTTATGGGTCAATCATCTTTCTCTCCCACGTTTTCGCTCACAACCCCTCTTTAAAGCGACTTCCTAAACGCTCGTCAAAGCGGGATGTAACTTTTAACTTTCTAAGGAAACAAATTTACCTTATTATCGAAAGACAAAGGAAGACCTTCTACTTAAAAATTCTATTTTTATTGAATTTTCAAGAAAATATCGATAATGCTGTATTGTGTTCAACGACACGCGGTGTACGGTAGTTGTTCATTATATTTCTTAAATTATAACACCACGCACACACACAAACGACGACGAATTGATCAACCATCGGAGTCTATTCCGCTGTCATCATCGCTGCCGTGGGCCCACTCTTCATATTCGAGTTCCTCGCCCTCCCACCTCCAAGATTATTGCAATTGCGCGTACCACTCGTTGCAATCCCATTGATCCCTTCGTAGGAAGTAGTTCTCGTACTGCCAGACGGCCGGAAGGGGGTACAATTCTTCACGCGGTATCCGGAGCCACCATCGACGGTCAGGAAATCCTGGTACCGTTGCGTCGAATCCCTCTGCCAGTTCGTATGGTTCGCCTTCCAATTCCACGTAGGCATCCCACGGAAAAGGCGGTCCTCCGTTGCCCCACATCGATGACGACGGCGTCATTCCTGGCGGGGTCATCTTGTTGACGTGTCGGTGATGATGGTCCGGGTGTCGCTTCATCGGACACATTCTCTAGTTTTTGGCGCGAAGGTCTGGAGGTTAGTGATGTATCATCATTCCGCTAAGATGACGTTACCGACCGGGACGAACAGCGCGACAATTTCACGTCCTTCTTATTTTTCCTCCCCTGCACCAGGTCACTTTTAACGTTGCGGTTCTTCTTCCCCGATATAACAGCTTCCCTTGTACTAATCAAAAACTGCACCACTGGTACGAGGACTGTGATGATAACAAGAGACATGGTATTCAGTTCGATCGTAGATCTTCTCGGCGTTGTAAATCTTGAAGACGCTCGTTCGTGACACAACCATCGGAGTCTATTCCGCTGTCATCATCGCTGCCGTGGGCCCACTCTTCATATTCGAGTTCCTCGCCCTCCCACCTCCAAGATTATTGCAATTGCGCGTACCACTCGTTGCAATCCCATTGATCCCTTCGTAGGAAGTAGTTCTCGTACTGCCAGACGGCCGGAAGGGGGTACAATTCTTCACGCGGTATCCGGAGCCACCATCGACGGTCAGGAAATCCTGGTACCGTTGCGTCGAATCCCTCTGCCAGTTCGTATGGTTCGCCTTCCAATTCCACGTAGGCATCCCACGGAAAAGGCGGTCCTCCGTTGCCCCACATCGATGACGACGGCGTCATTCCTGGCGGGGTCATCTTGTTGACGTGTCGGTGATGATGGTCCGGGTGTCGCTTCATCGGACACATTCTCTAGTTTTTGGCGCGAAGGTCTGGAGGTTAGTGATGTATCATCATTCCGCTAAGATGACGTTACCGACCGGGACGAACAGCGCGACAATTTCACGTCCTTCTTATTTTTCCTCCCCTGCACCAGGTCACTTTTAACGTTGCGGTTCTTCTTCCCCGATATAACAGCTTCCCTTGTACTAATCAAAAACTGCACCACTAGTACGAGGACTGTGATGATAACAAGAGACATGGTATTCAGTTCGATCGTAGATCTTCTCGGCGTTGTAAATCTTGAAGACGCTCGTTCGTGACACAACTGGTTACACGTTTAACTGACTGCGAGATGCAGGGGATTGGTTGCCCTAATGATAGCGTATGAGAGTTAGATGGAGACGAACCGTCTAATTACAAGTTAGAGCGCTTGCACACTGAATTCACTGGTTACGTTTCGCGATACACTTCGTTGTATGCATTGACTAACGCTCATTAGGATTCGTCTTATATACCTTATACCTAACAGTAATTGCAAGATGGTGGGGATAGCGTGGGCGGACTCAATGCACCCTGATTGGCTAGTAACCTATGAGATTTTGAGCTAAATTGGTGAAATATTTTTTTATAGATTAGATTAGATTTCATTGTACAAGACAGGTATAGTAGTATAGACTAAAATTTCGTAGTTATCGAAATAATTATCCGCCAATATGACCATTTTAGAACGTTGAAACCATCCGTAAATCTAGTGTTAAATAATAACACAAGAAGTTGTGTGCATTCGTATAGGGTAAACCTAGTCGAATTTGCTGAAATCTATATTTGTTAAATTGTAGTACAAATAAGTACTCTGATCATTCGTTCAGCTTCTTCAGTAAAGAAAGGAGCAATGCGAATAAAAAGAATGCTCATTTTTACTGTAATTTAAAAAATACGGACTGTTCATTTTATTCGCCATGGTTAACTTCAATAAATAAGAAAGATTTAACACAACGCCAGAGTGAATATTTGCAAAAGGTATCATGCAAAATCAAAGTATTATTCTCAAAGACTCACCGCTCTCAAGACATTACAAGGCAAGCATCGATCCTCTGCATTCAACATCCTCTTATCCTACATTGGACTCTATCTCTGTGACCTGAGACTTGTACTCGCCTCTGTCCTTGAGGACGGCATCCGTAAGATTTCAATCACCAGTTGCTGAAACAATGCGAACATATGTCCCCAGAATTAGCTAGGATAGCCTTTGCCTTCATTAACGCGACTTAACGTAAAATCAATAACCCATTCCACCCAAAATTGCCTTTATCGATCGAAAAATAGGTTTGACCACGCGTGACTAACTTGGAGACATCAAAATTCACGAGATTCCGCAGAAACTGCAATCGTATTTTCTCGAAAAGCCCAATGTCTTCTTCGAACTAGACATGCTAGTACGCGAGCTTCCATTTGATTATCACGGGGCAATGTATACAGGGTCTCCACGTATGTTGTTGACATAGGACGATATGGCACGTAGCGTTTTGTAGACTGTAGGCTGTACGCTATTGGTCGGAGATGCAAGGACGACGAATGATTGGCTCTGTCTATCGCCAGCAGACGTCAATAGTGACGAGAGAAGTTCCCTAGGGCGTAAAAACCTAGCAGACGAGAAAGTATGGAGGGTGACGGGTACGCGTAAAGACGCGTTATCACCCTTCTCCTTCATTACTTCGATTTAACTGAATTTTTACTTTTTATTAACAAGCGCGTCCGAGGATCGAAATAAACGCGAGGGAAATCGTTTCGCGAATGAAATACTTTATTAACTTTGAAAACCACGTTTTATTTCCAAAAAATACAATTACTCTGACAAATTCCACTTTGTAAAGCCGCGTACCCGTCATCCGCCATACTTTCTCGCCTGCTAGGTTTTTACGCTCTAGGGAACTTCTCTCGCGATGGTTGACGTCTGCCGGCGATAGATAGAGCCAATTGTTCGTCGTCCTTGCGTCTCCGACTAATAGCGTACAGCCTACTGTCTACAAAACGCTACGTGCCATATCGTCCTATGTCAACAACATACGTGGAGACCCTGTACACTGTTTAACATAAGACCCTTGACATTCCTGCATATAAAACGAAATTAATCCTCCCGCGACGCAATTTGAAATCGAAGTTATCCCAGATTTTGATTCAGTCGATCGAATTGACGGTGAACTCACCCTTGGACCCGATTTAACGAGCAAATGCAGAAATCGCGATCGCCGTACGCCGAGAACGTGATGCGAGAGCAATCAAAGCAAAGCTCTACGGTGGTCCCCACATCAAAATATAGAAGGAAAACATTCCCCGCATATTCGTTAACGATCTCGCGCATTTTTTAACAGACTGTGAGCGAAATTTACTATGAAACGAACGAATGAAAACCACTTCTGAAACGTATACACAATCAGTGACACGCCGCCACTTGTCCGACCGCTCGTTTGCGCGGGAAGCCGGTACGCGAGCGCTCGCGAAGGTTTCCGAAGATTGCCGAGGTCGATCGTGTGAGTACGAGTGAGAGGACCGACTCGATATTCGCTTTCTCACTCGCACTCGTACGATTAGATGCGGGAATATGTGGTCACGTGAGTTCCACAGGGTTCTAAGTACACTTTTGGTGAAAAATGAGATATTTACACTAACGTGTATAAAAATGAATACTGCATCTGTTGGTTTAGGAATTTTTCCTTTAAGATCAAAGATGGCGCTATAGTAGCATTTCCACAAAGTTCTAAGTAACATCTTTTTGCACATTATTTGTTTCCACATGGTCTAAGTACTGTTTGCAAGCTGTTGCAACTTTTCTGTGTATCGTTGTAATTTAGATTAGCTGTTCTGTGTTTAAATATGTCTGATTCAGATGAGTGGTTTGATTTTGCAAGCTCAGGATCTGAGAGTTCATATCTATCGTCATATTTTCACTTTTGAATACAATATAGACTTCTTAAAACCCAAAAAATATCTCTGTGATGTATGTGAAGAGTATAGAAAGCTGCAAAGAGAAAAAAAGAATATTAGTGATAAGAAACAAATTGACTTTAATAAGCACAGGCCATGTTATGGAGTTACATGGTTCTAAGTACAGGTGTTATTTATTTTTAAATATCTCAGCAGTATGCTTTAACAATGTAAATGTCAACACATTTTCTCTGGCATCCTTTGCAAATAAGATGATTCATACGTTTCCATCTGAAAATTGTTAAAATATGAATCACAACAAAAGTTGTGTTAAGTTAAACCCTAAAAATTGCTTTATCTCAGAAGTTACCAGAATGGACTTAGAACCCTGTGGAACTCACGTGATGATGTATCAACGCGACCGAAGTGCATCTAAGGGCCTTTGCACACAACGTTTTTTGAACTATTTAGCTGACGACGCGCGTTGAACGCGATTAGAACGCTCAGCAAACGTAAGGCAGTCGGCAAGTTGTGACACACGATCCTTGACGCGCAGAGGACGCACTCATCAAAAACGCGCGTCGTCAGCTAGTTCAAAAAATGTCCTTCGGGTCTCTGCACACGACGTTTTCTAAATGCGCGTTTTTGATGAGCGCGTACTCTGCGCGTCATCATCGTGTGCAAGTCACAACTTGCCGACTGCCTTGCATTGCTGAGCGTCCTAATCGTGTTCAACGCGCGTCGTCAGCTAGTTCAAAAAACGTCGTGTGCAAAGGCCCCAAGAAAGCACGCATCGACTTACGCGGCTGTGTATAGGTAAAGAAAGATGGCCGCCCGAGGCAGAACTGTTATTAGCTTGTCGAGAAACATGTGCGAACGCGCTCATGCACTGCAGCTCGTCACCTACTAACTATGAATGCAATAGGATTCGAGGAAATGCAAGGCTAGAAGTTGTTTCTCGATTAATTCTCGATCGTTCGAACGTTTCGTCGATACACCACGCGAAGCAAATGAAATCCCAGGCGATATATAATACGGCTAAATCGGTCCTCGAAAGAATTCTACCATACAACGATGATTGGCATGGTCGAATGAGTTTGCGTCGTACTAGTAGAATATCGACGAACGAAATATTTCTTTGCATCGCGAACAGAAATTACGCGCAATTTGGAGAAACCAAATAGGAGAGGACGCGCTCGCATTGATACAAAGTAAGAACAATTTAGAAAGAAGCTTACTCGAGGCGAGCGTCGATGACCGAACAACGGGTAGCGTTCAAAGGCGTCTACCGACATCAATTTTGACTTTGTCCGCTTCTTCATGGGTTCAGCATTTCACGAGTACGATTACAGGCGAATCACGCCATAAAATATCATGGAAATATCATTTGCAACGCACGCTACGTAGGAAAAATGACACGCGTGCGACATACCATCGTACTCGAGCAGTCGAGGAGAATTGAAGGAACGCTACCTCTCGCGTAGCTGGCCGAGCAAGACTCGACTGGCGCGCGCCATAGCAGGGGGAGCGCGCGAGGATGGGGGACCAGTAGTAGGTATATGCGGCGTACCCCCTCGATGAAATTTAACACATTCGGGACCGGCAAATTTTTTCCGTTTCTACTACTGAGTACCGACGAAAATAATGAAATTATGAAGGTGGTTGCCGCAAACTTAAATTGTTAAGGCAAGGATAAAAATGATAACATTTTTGTTTTGCAATATCAATGTTGCAATTATGTGTTGTTTAAAATAAAAAGATTTTTATAATTTGTATACTTGCTTTATGGGTAGACAATAGACCACTTGTTATTATCGTACTGAATTTATTTAGCATTATATTACAGGTATTTTCGAAAAGCCGAGTAAAAATAAAATTGAATATTTCTGGTTAGTGTGATATTTCGAAAAACAATGACTTTTGCATACAGAAACTTTACATAATTTGCATATACAGAGGGTGACATTTTGAAAACTTGCCACCCCAATATCTCAGAAAATTACAGATTTTCTCTCTCTCTCTCTTTATTATATAAAATAGTTTTTCGAATCGCCAACCGACCCGAAACCCCCCACCAATCGCGCACTAACGCAACTGTCAACCTATCGCCTATCAGGGCGTCCCCCCACTACGCGTCGGCCGCCAATGAGATGCAGTATGCTATCGATCGTCGATCGGAGTGGTGCAATCCAGCCGAGCAGATTATTACATATCGTCGGCTTCTATTACCATGACGGAAAAAACTCGACAACTTATGTCCTCCTCCTTCTCCTCCTCCACCTCCACCTCTTCCTCCTACTCCACCAACTCCTACAGAAGTTTATTTGTTTTGACCGGTTTTTGCCATAATATAATAATATACATATACATAATACACACGAAAGAATTGTCAGTGTTCATTTACGTAAGAAATGGGCTTTCGGAATTAAGTAAAAGCACTATGTTCTCACAACAAAACAAAACGTGTGGCCGCCACACGCGGAAGAAGTGAAACTTCGATATCAGTTTCTCTGAATTTGATTCCGGTGGTATTAGTTTCAATTGGCTCTATACAAGTCTTTTACAATGCTTCTTCGTAGAGCCAATTGAAACTAATACCACCGGAATCAAATTCAGAAAAACTGATATCGAAGTTTTACTTCTTCCGCGTGTGGCGGCCACACGTTTTGTGTTTTTTGTTGAATTCAATATGAATTTTTTTATGGGCACAAAATGTAGTGTAAGGAATATCATATTCACTGGATGTATTTTCACCGATATTGGATCCTCCAGGAACTTGAAAATCTATTACATTCTCCAGGGTTTGGGACTGGTGTTGATCTGCATTAGCAGATATAGCAATATTTGATTGTGTTAATTTAATTCTCTCTCTCCATTTTCGACTTCGTTCTACATCAGTTTTAGAAAGTGTCTTCGTCATTGTTTTCTTTACACGGTGCCTGTCACGAAACTCTTTTGCCCGTTGTTTTCCTGTTTTTGCCATAATAATTGTAATATAGGTAACACACACGCGAAAGAATGTTCAGTGTTCATTGACGTTAACGAAATTGAAAGTTTATTTTACACGTTGCCTGTCACTGTACTCTTTTGACCGTTGTCGCTTTTTTTTGCAACAATAATTATAAATTAATACACACACACACACACGGAAGAATGTACAGTAATGCGTAGTGGTTACTCGAGAAAGGTCACGACTCCAATCGCAGACTACACGAGCTCCGTATAGCCGGCCATTCGACGCGGTAAAATCCGGAAAACTGAAAATGTACAAACGAAATACAAACAACTCACAAGTAACTTTGCGCCTTCTCGTCTGGCTTCTCATGCCATCTTACGGATACGCCCAAAAAAGGGTCCTAAACGCTAGATTTATGGTGAGACTAAACAGTCCTCTTAGTGGAGGTGCGACACTGCGCCGCCTCATAATACGAACAATAGCTTTCATCGTCCGAAGAAACCCTCTCGAGCAACACGAACCAGACGCCCTCTACACAGTCTAAACAGCGATTGATTTTTGCGTCATTTTTCTTCAGTTTCAAGTTAATAACTATCATGTAACAACTTACTATATCTAAGCAGTCTTGCTATTCAAAAACTAAAAGGGTTCATTTTTAAATAGCATTACATGAAAAAATAAGCTATTGCATGAAAAAAGTAATCGATAGAGAACGTGACAGGAAAAAAACAGCGGTACACGAATCACGAAAGATAATGAAAAAATTATGATAAAAAAGTAACGAAATCATTACCGCCGAATTAATGAAAGCAAGTGTGCTGTCAAATGAGCTAATGAGAGAAATAGTATATAATTCCATACAATATGGTACACTTTGCTACAGAGACTAAAAACAATATAGAAGATAAGAAAACCAAGTTCCACTAAAACTGAGAATATATTCAGTTCCCCTTCTGTGCACAAACATGAGGGTCTACTGTGTTGCTTAAATAGTTAGTGAAAAGAGTATTTTTGATAATCGTATGATCTCCATAAAAGTAGGGTACAATTAATTCGTGGCTTACCATACAATAATAATTTTTAATTTATATTCATCGCCAGGTTATCAATTTTTATCAACAATTAAAGTTGGCGACAGTAAGTAACTTAAATTATTGTGCTGGCACTTGCTGGTTCTGCGTGCATGTGTGGCGCGTATGTGCGTTTAATGAGTTAATAATGTGATGGCTGAATTTAAATTCAAGTGATTAAGACTACTTTCTCATGCAGCTTGAATCACGCTCATGAATGAGACAATTGAATGCAATCAACAAGAAAGCATGTATGTCACTCTATTCATTGCATTGAATGAAAAGTGTGCACGGAACACGCTAGTTTTTGTGCATATAACGATCTGGATCAGATGGTAGTCTGTGTCGATACATTTTTTCTTTTCAAAGATATGCACATATTTTGAAAAAAATATTAATATGATGAAGAATTGAAAGTAAATAAAAACAATATTTTCCTTCCCATTTTCAGACAGGACTGTCAATTACTGTAACTCTTACATGTCAAAGACACTTTGAGGCTGCTGTGAAAGTAACCTAAAGTTGCCTCTGGCCTGCTGAAGTCACGTAATTGGTATGGTTAAAAATGTTGTTTTTCATATTTTCAGTTCCACATGTTTGCACATAACTAAAAGTTTGACCTATTAAATGAGAAACCGACGTAACAGTTTTTAATTAGCACACGGATGATTTATTATCTGATATACAAAGCCACGAATTAATTGTACCCTCCTTTTATGGAGATCATACGATTATCAAAAATACTCTTTTCACTAACTATTTAAGCAACACAGTAGACCCTCATGTTTGTGCACAGAAGGGGAACTGAATATATTCTCAGTTTTAGTGGAACTTGGTTTTCTTATCTTCTATATTGTTTTTAGTCTCTGTAGCAAAGTGTAAAATTGTATAGAATTATATACTATTTCTCTCATTAGCTCATTTGACAGCACACTTGCTTTCATTAATTCGGCGGTAATGATTTCATTACTTTTTTATCATAATTTTTTCATTATCTTTCGTGATTCGTGTACCGCTGTTTTTTTCCTCTGTCACGTTCTCTATCGATTACTTTTTTCATGCAATAGCTTATTTTTTCATGTAATGCTATTTAAAAATGAACCCTTTTAGTTTTTGAATAGCAAGACTGCTTAGATATAGTAAGTTGTAACATGATTACTTAGTAAAGGGAGCTATTTTATTAATTCGTGCTGTCATACATCGTCGATGTTTTTTTTTTTGGGGGGGGGGGGGGATTTCATTTCTTTTTTCGTTAATTTTCTTTCATGTTCTTTTGCCAGATAGACGTGAAACATTTTTTTAAATTATAGAATGTGATCAGTTATGATTATTGCCGAATTCGGTTGTGCATTGAACTGAAGCGTGTTCGGTTGTGCATTGAACTGAAGTTTACTTCAGACGTTGGAAAAACATTATGTATATGTTTTTTTCCATTTTTCGGCCATTTGACAGTAATAACTTCCTCGTTCTCAACTGCCTTCCATTTTGATTTTATATCCGATATGAAACTCGTGTACACACCGCTGTCTGGTTGATTCCCGTTATGAGATATGGCTGTAACTACTTTATATTGGACGCTCTGTATTGTTATTTTTTGAGGAATTGCTGATATTTTATAGTTTCCCTTAGTTATAGCTCCTAACTCATCACGCTGAAACAGCATAAGTTGTGCTATAATACATGCCCTGGCCTTTAGTTCAGTTTTAGTAACTAAGTTTCCAAAACAGTTAGGGCACCCGAGTCGAAATTTTGGTGCTCCCTTGGTTCTCTCTTGCAGAAGGACGACTACCTGAGAACCTTTCGGGCCCATTACAATCCAGCTAGTTTTGGTGCTCCACTGCTGCTCTGTACGTGCAGTTATTTCCCGATTTGCACGTTGGGAGCATCAGAGGAGTAGCAAAACCAAATTCTCTTAGGTACTCCCGTAGTCCTCCGTTGGAGAACTAAATTTTCTAGGTACTCCCGTACCCCAGTCGAAATCCAAGAACTGAAAGACCACCGAACCTTCCTTTTCCGCCACAGGTCTAAAGCTTACCTACCTTACCGACTCTGCCCTTTCCACGCTCTTTCTCTCTTGCTTATCTTCCTCCTCACCGCTTCACTTAACCTCACTTTTGACTTGTCCTCGCTTTTCCTAATTTCCTATCGTTACCCTCCCTTTCCCAACAAACCCTTATAATCTATCCTTTAACTCTTTCTCTCAGCTTTCTATCTATACCCTATACTACTCTTGCACTCTCTGTTGATCGCACTTATTACAATTTTTCGTCTCACAACTTCCAACACATGTTCTCACCATTCAACCTCCTGCAACCACAAGTCCTGATTTACTATAATAATCTGTGCTTGTCAATAAACAGTATAGTTTATAACTAGCTCAACATACTCTGGAAACTCGAAATCAAATAATTTGTTGATTTAATAATTGAACAAATTACAATTCTTGCCCATTTATTCACAAATAAATGTTCAAGTCTCTACCTTTTTTTTTTTTTTTTTTTAGGAGGGGGAATGCTTTTTACGCACACCCGGGCGGCAGGACCCCGGGCCGTGTGGGACTCGAGACACCTCGCCGCAGTAGCCTGCGTGTGCAATGCGAGGGCCCCCTACCCACTAAACCTAAACCTCCAGCCGAAAATATCCCCTTTCTCTAAGAGTTCCCGGAAACGACCCGAAGGCCAGACTGCAGAATAACTCTCAGGGGGTACGAGCACAAGCTCTCTAAGATGCGTTTCGTGCCATCTACCACGGTAATGACGCAACATGCATATATGTTCCTACATGCATGTGTACGCTGCCACCAAATGGCAAGGGGGGGGGGTCGAGAGCGACACTGGAGGGGAGTACGCGCAAACCACCTCCCGGGTCGACCAACCACCAATACCATGCCACCACCAAACGAGGGACCAAATGTCGCCGAAGCTGTTTTGTGCACTGGCAGGCGCATTGCCGCTAGCCGAGGGTGGTGGGGAACAACCCCCCACCAAACCGCAGCACAACGGTGCCGGTATGCATCTTATTCTAGAGGTCCCGGTAATTTCGACCAGCAGCCTCTCTGGTCCTTTCGGCCTCCTCTTTCCTGGTTAGGACCGCTTTCGCGAACCTAGCCACAGCGAACCAATTCTCCTTGCATGCAAGCATGCGAGGGAGAATACTTTCCCACGTCATGTTGTCACCCACGAAGGTGCGCAACACAACCCTTTCCTGCTCCCAAGCAGGGCATTCGCTCAGCGTGTGTTCGGCCGAGTCGAATTCCCCATCGCAATGGTGGCATCGGGGAGACCCTTCCCGGTTTATCCTGAAAAGGAACTCCCCGAAGCAACCATGCCCGCTCATAAGTTGCATCAGGTGAAAAGACGTCCGTCCGTGCTTGCGGTCCAACCACCTGTCAAAAACAGGTAGAATGGCATTCCGCACCCTCGCGCCCGGGAGGTTTTCCCCCTGTAGCGTAATTCGCCACTGCACCCTGGTGAGCGCTTTCGCCGCCTTAACAATTTCGCGCTTTCTCACCGGCTGATCGTCCTCGTTTTCCCGCAAGACCCGTATCCGGTCGTGGACCCGACGGAGGCATTCCGCCAGCAAATGTAGCGGAGGAATCCGCGCCAACACCAAGGTCGCTTCCAAGGAGAGCGTACGATATGCTCTTATCATCCTGAGAGCCATCCTACGCTGAACAGCCAACAGAGGGCCCCGATACGTCTTGTAGGCACTCAGGCGATGACTCCACAGGGGAGCACCGTACAGCATCACCGAGTGCACTACATTTGCGTATAGGCGCCTCCTCGCCTCACCTGGTCCGTTCAAGTTTGGGAGAATTCTCCACAGATTCTCTACCACTTTTTCGGCCTTTACCCTCACGAACTCAAAGTGCGGCTTGAAAGATAGGGCTCGATCAAATATGACCCCCAAGTATCTCATTGAGGGCTGAATCGCCACCATCTCACCCCCCACATACACTTTAAGACCCCCCATACTTGCCGCGGCACCGAACCACATGGCCACTGTTTTTGCGGGAGCAATCTTCAGCCCTAATTCGTTTATACGGAATGCCACCGCGCCCACCTGTCTTGCAGCCAATAGGGAAGCCCTTCCCGGGTCCCGACAACGAGCCAAGACCAGGGTATCGTCCGCGTAAGCCACGACCTTACACCCATGGAGTCTCTCCACTTCGAGAGCATAGTCGTAGCCGATGTTCCACAGGAGAGGCCCCAAGACGGAACCCTGCGGAACACCGGCCCGAACCTCGCAAGAGTGAACCTCGCCATCTTCCCCCAGGAACCTGATGGACCGTGCATGAAGGTAGTCCCTCACAATGGCGACCAGATACTCCGGTAAGGCCTTTTGTCTCATTTGTGCCAGAATGCTATCCCACGGCAGAGTGTTGAAGGCGTTCTGGATGTCTATAGCGACCGCCAGAACAACCTCCCCCAACTCCATGGCCTCTTCCACGAAGTCCCTGACCTCGAACATGGCGTCCAGGGTGGATAGCCTCGGGCGGAACCCAAACTGGCAGTCCGAAAGTCCCCGTCCTGGCAGGGCATTGAGGGAACTCACGATCCTGTCCACGATAATCCTCTCAAGGCCCTTCCCGACGTCATCCAAAAGACATATGGGCCTATATTTGCCCCTGGATTCCTCGCCCGTCCCCTTGGGGATCAGCACAAAATTGGCCGTTTTCCAGCTTACCGGGAAACGACCAATCCTGAGGCATTCCGCATAAAGTTTGGCTAGTTCCCCCAGAGTTTCCTCTGTGGCAGAACACCACCATCTAGCCCGTATTCCGTCCGGCCCCGGGGCTGAGGATTTCGCCTTCTTACCCAAAAGAGCCCGTCTCACCATGTCCGTAGACAGGTGGAGGTCCCTTGCCTCGTCACCCGGAATGGGGGGGGGGGGGAGGATCCCGTCCCACATTTGGAGATATCCCAGCGGACGCGCACGGGAAAAGTTTCCCTATCACCTGGTGCGCTTCCTCTAGGGGCATTGTCTCCGTAGCCGAAGGTGCGCTGGCTCGCAGCTTCCCCGTAACGATCCTATACGCACGGCCCCAGGGGTCGATGTCAAGATCTTCGATGAGCTTCGACCACGCCAGTGCACGAGCGCGACGGATTTCTCTCCGAAAGGCCTGGCGCTTGTCCTTGAAATCCTTCCGGAGAGTTTCCAGGACCTCTGGGTCCACAGAGCCTCTTCCATTCATCCTCTGCGATCTCCTTCGCGCTGCTATGCACGTTCGCCTAAGCGCTGCAAGCCGGGGGGACCACCAAAAGGTATCTTTCGGCCCATGAACCTTGCGAACCCGTAAGGCCGCAACGTCACACGCCTGCGTGACAATCTCGACCACACGTCTGGCCCAATCATCCACAGACCGCTCCGAAGCTGCGTTTAAGGAGTCCGGCCTCCAAAAACCCACAGCTAGAGCCGCGCCAAACATGTCCCGGTCAAAAGATGCCTTGGACCAACGTGGGCCAAGGTCCGATCTGCTAGCCCGAGTTCCACCACCAGAGATATGCCAGCTGGGCGGCGCTAAATCGAAAACGATGTAGTAGTGATCAGAGAGCGACTCGTACCTGTCGCCCCCGAGCACTCTCCACCCCGTTATGCCACGACTCAGATCGCGGGAGACCCACGTGAGGTCCACAACAGAAGAACCTGCCGCCCTGACACATGTGGGAGCCGTGCCGACATTTGCGAGGGACAAATTCAACTCAGCCATAAGGTCGAGGACCCTCTCCCCGCGAGAATTGGTGTCTCGGCACCCCCAAGATCTTGACCTGGCATTGAAGTCCCCAGCAACCAGGAGGGGATGCCCCCTGTGCCGAAAGACCTCATCCCTGAGCTCATCCAGAGCCTCTTCAAACTCCCCGATGTGTAAGTTGGGCGAGAAATAACAGGCCACAATTACCACCCCTCCACACGTAATAACCACGAAACCCCGCCCCTCGTGTC
The DNA here is from genome assembly GCA_963678675.1 of Xiphydria camelus. Classification (NCBI taxonomy): domain Eukaryota; kingdom Metazoa; phylum Arthropoda; class Insecta; order Hymenoptera; family Xiphydriidae; genus Xiphydria; species Xiphydria camelus. The sequence continues at coordinate 25,712,187 of OY783192.1, read as the reverse complement.
GCAGTACTCGTGAAATTTTAGTTCATGTATATCTGTGGCTGTTTATTTTATATTGCTGTCTACCACAAATATATAGGTAATTAATGTACCTATAGCTAATGAGCGTGCCAGTCGAACATTTTCTAAGTCCATCGGGTGCGACAATCGAACATTTTCTAAGTCCATCAGGCGCCACAGTCGAAAATTTTCTAAGTCCATCGGACGCGACAGTCGAAAATTTTCTAAGTCGGATTTCGACGGGTAGAGAAGCAAAAGAGTCGTTATAGAGTATTAAGGAGAAGTACGGAGAACCAAGGGAGAACCTATACTGCCGACTGGAGAAGGACGGAGCACCAAGGGAGAACCAAAATTTCGACTCGCGGGCATGCTCCTTCTGATACCGGTTTCCAACCCAATGGTATGACGTGATCAATTAACGCTTGTAAACTCGTCGCTTTGCGACTTCTAGTTTTACCTAAATGTTCAACTGTTAATGGAAGGACCGAATGAGTCTTTTTCTTAGAAACTTTATATGAACATTTCCTGCATTGCACATGTATAATAGATGTGCATTGAACAATATCCTGTAATACAGTGAATTTGCTACACATTGCTCTAATGAATTCCACCGCATCAAACTGCAGGTTTTCTGCAAACTCATCACCTGCAAAGTTTCTTAATGTCGTTGCTGTTAGTGTTTGCTCCGGATCTAAATAATTTTTAAGAAACATGCAAACTGCATCAGCATTTCTAGCGTTAAGTAATCGATCTCTTATGGCATCGCAGTGCACGATGCATTGCATTGTTGCGTTAGCATACCCCGAAATGTTGTTTATATTTGGCAACCCACGAATGTTAAGGTCTCTATCCTCATTATCTGATGGAATTTGAGATTTGGAGCAATGTTTCGAAATCGCCCACTTTCTGTCAGTTACTTTCCGATACTCATTTGTTTTAATTTCGTAGAACTCAAGAGGAGGATCATGAACTTTTCCGAGTCTGTTATATTCAATTATAGCTTTTTCACTTGCTGTTACTTTACGAGGATCGAAATTTATCAAATGAAGCCCATCGAGTGAGGTGACTCTTGATAGTGCGACATAAGTCTGTCCATCGCTGAAGATTTCATTGCCGGCTTCGATAATTACATTTTTTAAACTTAAGCCTTGACTTTTATGTATGGTTACTCCGTAACTGAGACATATTGGAAACTGCTTCCGTATAACGTAAACTTTTTCCATAACTTCAAATTTAACACTTACAGGCTGTATGTCACAAGTTTCTTGTGTGGACAAAGTTATTGTTATTTTTTCGTAAAAATTGTCATCTGTTGCTAGAGTAACTGATTTAATAGCAGCAATTGTGCCGTTTACAAGACCTTTTGTGACGTCAATATTTCGTCGTATCACGATTTTTGCACCAATTTTAACAGTTATAACTTTAGAAAGCTCAGCTGTTCGTGAGACACCCTCTTTATCTGTATTTAACGCTTTGACCACTTTGGCCTTCAAATAATGTGCACACTGAAACTCGTCACGTGCACAAAGTTGAATTTCTGGAGTCGGCAATTTATCGAGCATAGCAGAATTAAGCTTGTCGCATAAATCGTTTGTTGGTAACAAGCAAACTGTGTCACATGGTAGCGAATTCATATATTGACATAATTCATTTAATCGTTCACCATAATTGGATGTCTGAAATTGAAGCAGCCTACTTTGTAAAATTTCAATGTCTCTACTTAACATTGTGCCAAAGCGAATTCTCGATAGTATTTGTCGATATGCGTCATCATTTTTTTGTCGCATATTGATGGTAAGTACGGCATATCTGAATAGATTCCATAAGTTGGAAGCGCACAATGAACCGAGATATTTATTTACTTGGTCCTCGGACATTTTAATGAAACCAGGATCCTCGCGTACAGGAGGAAGTTGCAGTAAATCACCAAAAAGGAGTATGTGTTTTTTACCAAACCAACCATCTTCTTCTAGTGATGTATTAAATATTTCGATAAGACGGAGATTGATGTACATTAGAGTAATGTTAGATATCATTGAAACTTCATCAATGATTATCAGTTCTACATTTTTCAGTTCATCGCGAAGTATTTTAAGAACTGAATCTGACAACTCTTTATACGTAGGAGTTTTATCGTGTTCAACCGGCAATTGGAATAGTCTATGAACTGTCAAACCGTTAATATTAAAAGCTGCTATTCCGGTTGGAGCAATTACAGCTGTATCTTTTTGATATGCATGCTTAACATGACCCCTAAGTGCATGGATTAAACGGCTTTTGCCAGTTCCTCCTTCCCCACTAACAAAAAGTCTCAATTGTTCTGTACCAGCGTCGAAGGCTAAGCAAACTTGTTGAAATACTTCTTTTTGGTCGACATTCAACCCATCAATAATTTGCGAAAGTTCATTATCTTCCACTTTAGCTCCAGCGTCATGAAAATCTTTCATCGCATCTCCAACTTGTATAGGGTCGCCACCCAATGAATTTTCATCTTTACATTCTTCCGGGGTAGGACCGTTAATTTTTTCCTGTACCATTTCCTTAACAGCATCGATTCCATGTTGAAGTTCAGTTACTTTTTCGTGATATTTCATGGCGTCGTATAGCATAGACTTAACCTTAGCAAACGATTCTGCGTATGTATCACACTCATTTTTTAATTCGGAAATGTATCTCCATGGTTGAAAGAGCAATAGTAAATCATAGAAATATCTCTTAGGCTGGATTTTCGGATTGTTTCTGTAATGATTAATGAGATAAGGCCGATTTCTCTTCCTGAAATATTTATTATTAGGTCGGTAGAAAAATAATTTCGTTTTTTGTATTCTCGATGTTTGCAACTTGATATTGAAATAAATTATGCAATAAATGTGGTTGTGTTATATATCATTTTAAAGCGCTGACTCTCCGCTCTGTATTTTGATAACAAACACTGATGATTTTGTTGATTTACGTTTGTTTTAGGTTATTTAATTAAAGATGGAAAAGAAGCAAATCCGGGCGATTTTCCTGTACGAGTTCAAACTGGGTACCAAAGCAGCGGAAACCCAAACGCATCATTAATTTTCCGAGCGGTTTCCGCTGCTTTAGTACCCAGTTTGAACTCGTACAGGAAAATCGCCTGGATTTGCTTCTTTTCCATCTTTAATTAAATAACCTAAAACAAACGTAAATCAACAAAATCATCAGTGTTTGTTATCAAAATACAGAGCGGAGAGTCAGCGCTTTAAAATGATATATAACACAACCACATTTATTGCATAATTTATTTCAATATCAAGTTTCAAACATCGAGAATACAAAAAACGAAATTATTTTTCTACCGACCTAATACTTATGGCAAAGCATTCCACTTCGGTATCTATTGGCTTTTTATTCACGATATTGTACCATCGCGCAAAGTCGTATAAAGACAACGATTCATATGTCTGCGGCCTTTGAGGGTAGTAATAATTGTCAATAATATTTGGACAGAAAATGTCAGTTGATGCAGGATTTAACTGCTCGATTTCGTCTTTGGTTTTGACTCTACGATTTCTGATCAAGTTGACATCCAACCAAAGAAAAGTTGTTTTCAAATCAGTGCCATATAGGGGAATACCCAATAGAGAATCAGCCGCTTCAAGAGCACCGCATTCTCTGTTATTTAAGGCTTGCATTCCAATATTCCATAGTCGACTGCTGACAGACTTGGTAGATTCAATATCGGCAAACACATTGCCTGCATAGCTTTTTTCAGATTTTGTTGTGTATTTAGTGCAATACCAATTTAACATAGTAGATTTTTCACCAATAAATTGTATATCCATGTTGCCTTCCCATGCAGTTAAAACAATAGGATTATAATCGTTAATATCGACTTCGTTTTTGTTACGAGGTAAATCATACAATCGGCTATTACTTTGTAATTTTTTTCTACCCGCAATAGACGTAACAACATCTCTTAATGATATGACTTTAGAAATTGGCCTAGAGAAGCCAAATCTGCATACAGACTTCATTCGACCGTTATCTAACTTTTTTCGACGTAAGCAGTATGAGTTGTGATGATGCTTTTGATGCAAATTAACGCGAGCATATAACGTCGGAGATTTGTTTGGATTCGGTAGTCTGCAAGTAACATATTTTGTTATGAATTTGGCCACTTCTTCGTTTGAATGTACTCCTAATATCGGAGCATCTTTTACCCATAATAATAAATGGAAATGCTGGGTACCTCTACCCTGATATTCTCTCCGCCAAAAATGATGCTCTATTTCGCCAACAGGTTTGTCTGTTGAATACAAAAAATCCAACATTGCATGAAATTTGTTATCGATAAATCTTGAAACAGAAACAGGATCGGCAGCTATAAGCTGATTGGCAGACATTTTGTCCATGTGTGGTGGATTGACTTGACGTAAATAATCTATTAAGTCTGTCCATAGCCACTCCGCAGGACTTAAAGTCAGAAACCAAGTGGCCGGACCATAATTTTCGACCATGCATCTCAGGTTACTTCTCGGTATATTCCAATATTGCTCAGTATTTCTAAGACGCGAGAATATTGTCGTTAATTGACGTTCCAGCAGTTCTTTGGATATGAGTTCCAAATAATTCGCAGCTGTATATTTATCGCGCGGATTAGTAACATTTAACTTCTGGTATATCCCTGCTTTTATTTGCCTGATATTATTATCGTTCAACAAATAGAAAATATATTGCACGTCAAGTCTGAATCGAGCATCTTTCGACTTCAATCTTGCCTTAATGTATTCTGAATCACTTATGTGAACTATTCTTTGTTCATGTTGGCCATTGACTCCATTGGGGTACAAATATGGAAAGCATAGAAGGTCTAGAATTTTGCATCGATTGTCAAGAGGTGCATCTTGAACTTTGCGTCGTTGGTATAAAGCCGTTGATTTTTTATCAATGCGTTTGTCGTAAATAGGGTAAATTGTGAATTGTTCATAATAACTATCACTTGCATCCGTTTGTGTGAGAAGGGCAGCCGGTTTTTTGGATTGGTTTTCTAAACTCGTATCTTTTGCAGTTTCTTCAACGGCATATTCGATGTCTGGTAAATCATTACAGAGTAATGCGTTTGGATTTTGAGGAATGATGATGTCTTTATATAGATGATTTATATTTTTCAATAACACCAATGCATTGTATAGATCTGTAAGATTTATCAAATTTTCAAATATTTTTTTTGCTTTTGTCGGAATACTACGAACCAAAATGTATATTTCGTGATTCGAGTTTATTGGCTCTGAAGGTTTGCATATTTTTTTCATAGTCTCTTGTAGTGGCAAAGGCAAATGAAACGTTCTGCCTTTCACTTTTTGGATTTTGTGTCTGTGCGGCATTTTCTTTTTTTTAGACACTGTGTCCATCTGTTGAACAACTTGAAATGCTTTGGCTCGTTGTATGAATATTCTACCGTAATCGTTTAATCGCATTATTTCTGGAGGAACTGGTTCAACTCTTAGATTATTTTGGATGCATGTTGGTGGCATTTTATTTTTACGAAAATAATTCAAGCAGTAATTACAAATAAAATCACTTTCTATGTTGTTTACTTCAGCATAAGATTTGAAAGTTTTCCATTGCTCAGAGGCAAGGGTGATTCTCATGTTACCAATAGTTGTTATTTCTTTACGGTAACATAGCTTTTGACAAGAAATACAAGCATTTATTGGAATATCGGTGGACCGCTTAACCAAACTTTTGAAAGCGTTCACGTTATTCGATACAATTTCTTGTTCATCAAGAGTAATCTCATTTTCTTTTACTATCAAACTGCATTCTTCAAGCGCTTGATCACGAATTGTTTTTAGATAATCAATATTATTCTGATCGAATGCCTGATCAAGAGTACATATTCGACTATAGTTATTGATAACTCTGTGAATTATCCTTTTAATAGATCTAACTTGTGGAAAATGCGGTGCTAAAAGCAATACCGGCAAAAAAGTCGAAATACAAGTTTTTGGTTCAACGTAACACATAACCGAATGTCCTGATAGTTTCGACATGTAATGTCTAGTGCAAAATCGTAATTCATTGATAAACTTATGTGCATTTCTTACACTTAATGTGGAAAAAGATTTTAACAGATTTTCGTAACGCAACAATACAGATGCATCATCAAGCTTACATTTTTCATCACACTTCCAATATTTTTTCCCCTTCTTATCATACTCAACAGGGAATATATTAATTATATGACCAGCTTCATCTAGGACGTATGGATTGGCAACCGTCTTCAATCCCATTTCTGCAGTAACATTGCAATTTTGTACACTTTGTTGGCTCTTTGATGTACTGCATTTTAGGGTTGAAATTTGCGGAATATCGGTTCTGTCATTGCATTGTTCTATATTATTACTTTTTTCATGAATATTAGTGCTTTGCGATACGTTTGTTTTGCCTTCTTTTCCAAGTTCAAATGTATAGTAAGATGCTTCATAGTAGTAAGATTCTGATGAAGGTAGATGTTTTGAGATTCCGCATAAGGCTTCAAATTTATCTCTCACATTATTGTCTGGACAGATATTAGCGCGCGCAAGGAACACTTCAGCCTTACTTTGTAAAATGCTTGAGTATTTTTTTTATGAAATATATATACCTGTTCCTTTTTTGTATGCACCGCGTATAAATATTCATAGCCTCTAGTCGACTGTTCAAGACAGATCTTTTTTTAAAGTCTTTATTCATATTGATAGATTTAGACACATTCTTGATGTATCTTTCTGCAGACAGACGTATTGTCATTGCAGATTTAAGTTTAGGGAAACTATTAGTATCGGTAACGTTATGTTGATCTTCGAAGGACGAACAACTGTTATTTCGTAAATATCGCTTTCCTAGGACAGACCTTAAACTGGTAGTTGATAATTGTTGTTTACGCAATTTCATTTTTCGATTTAATAAAGATTTAGTATTTGAAACAATATGTTCTATTGTAGTAAGTTGGTTATTCAGATGAATCCGTCCGTTATGTAACACGTAATATCGTACATTATTGATTTCACTTGTTTTAGAATTAGAATGAAAATTTTGCTTTCTCTTTATCTTCAATTTTAAATATTTCTGCGACAACACGTGATATTTTATATGTGATAAACATGCTTGTTTGCGCATTCTTATTCTCCATGTTTTTTTAGCATGACGGTGGCTATGGTATTTTACTCTATACATTTGTCTATTTTCCAGAATGTCATTTCTGTTAGAATAATAATATCTTCTGGAGTAAGCCTTGTTTGTTTTCAAAATTTGGTTTCTTTTAGCAATGTAATATTGTTTTTTATTATCCAGAATTTTTTCTCTTGCAGTCGTGTAATATTTTTGCCAATATATTTTATTTTTATTCAAGATGTGATTTGTTTTAGTTGCATAATATTTTTTCCAATATACTTTATTTTTATCCAAAATGTGATTTGTTTTAGTTGCATAATATTTTTTCCAATATATTTTATTTTTATCCAAAATGTGATTTGTTTTAGTTGCATAATATTTTTTCCAATATATTTTATTTTTATCCAAAATGTGATTTGTTTTAGTTGAATAATATTTTGTCCAATATATTTTATTTTTATCCAAAATTGCATTTCTTTTAGACATGTAGTACTTTGCATCGTACGCTTTCCTTTTTTCCAATAGATCTTTTTCTTTATTTTTGACGCAATATTGTTGCTGGTAATCATTCTTCTTCGACAATGTGAGAAGTTCTTTCTGATTGTTATAATTATTTTGATCCTTATACTTCGCTAAGGTGCGTGAATCGCCAAGTACTATAATTTGTGCATCATCGTGTCTAGGATCCGATGAATTATTTAAATGTACATTAGTTATGCAATGTGCTGTATTATTTGAAAGGTCATATTTTTTATAGCTGTGTAAATCGCTGTGTGTAAAGCTATGGCGTATACACCACAGTCATGAAAATTCAGTTGTTGATCAACATTAGGAAAATGTACGTTTTCTCGATGTAAATGATGGAAAGGAAAAAGTTTGCTCAGGAATACTTTATGATGTTTATGTAATTTCTTTTTATTAAGAGAATGTATATATCTTTTGCATCATAATAACAACAAATCCAGTGTCCTCCACTTACGTCGAATTTGTTGAAGTCATCATTATCCTTACTGTACAAGAGTTGAATATGGTTTCGCGTTTTACATACAGGAAAGATTTGTTCAGGGCGCTGCAAATAAAGAGGCGTATATGGCTCATACGAAGTAAAGTTTTTCAGTATGTTATTAAAATGGTCAATGTGGATGTCTATTAACCATGCCCCGCTAGTAATAATTCCTTCATCTTTCATTGATAGTTCAAATTGTAACCGTTTTGTTGACTTCAATAATATGTGGAAGTAATATTTTTTTTCAACGCGCAGTTATTTTGGTTGCTCGTTACATTATTTCTTGCATCAAGTACTTGGTCGGAACGTACATGAGTACTTGTTTCTTCCATCCTCTGTTTTTTATATTCTTCTAGTTCCAGATCACAAATCGGCAATGACTTTCGACGTTTCAACGGATTTTCATGAAAATATATTTGTTGAGTAGACGTGTAGTTTACACCATCCGAACGTGTTTTAATATTATGCGTTAATTCGTTTGTATCATAGACGATAGTATTCATGTTTTGATGAGGTAAATCTATTTTTTTAGCTCTACCCTTTTTGGTATCGTTATGGAAAGTATTTCGAAATGAGATAACTGCATTGTTTTCATTTTTTATATGAAATGGTAGAGATGTAACTGAAATATTGCCGCTTAGAGCTGATGTGTTTGTGATTTTATCATTATGTTCATCATTGTTGTAGAATAATTTGGTGTTTAAAGTGTTCTCGTATGTACCACAATATTTACCATTCTTATTAACTAATTTTATATCATGAACAGTATCCCTTCGATCGCTTTGAGGCGACGCATGTTTTTTAGTATCACTTGCAACTTGCTTAGAAATCAATGTTTGAGTTTCAAGCACGATGTTGCCGCTTTGAGCAGTCAAATTTGGAACAGTTTTTGTTTTCTCATTATTGTCAGGGAATAGCTGATTGCAATTTTTAATGGCGTTACTATGCTTTTTACTTTGCAAAAGACGACAATGTCTATATCGCCTCTCAGCAGCTAGTCTTAAAGGCAAAATATTTTGAGGATTTTGGATAGACGAGTCTTGTACGAAATGTTCTAATTTTGATTCCATAAGCATAGCGTACAAGTGATTACGCAATTCTTCAATCTGTATTTAATCTTTTGAGGATCAATGCGAAAAGCGAGAGAAGTAGCAAATGCTATGGCGTATGGTCCACACGAGTTGCCATCATTTTGTTGCTGAACTTTAGCAAAAGAAACAGTCTTTTCATTAACAGTCATGTGAGGATGCAGTTTTTGTAAGAACGCGATCTGCTCTTTATGCAAAGGAACTGCTTCATTATTCAAATTTGAATCATAAATAGTGATTCTCTCTTCGTGTCATAATAACTACATGTCCAGTGACCTGGACGATGCAAAATTTGAATATGGTCCAAATCAGGCCTGACCGCGGCTTAATACTTTCCAAATTTTCTCTCAAGTACGTAGGACGAATCTCATAGTCAGCTTTCTCGTTTAGCAGTTTAGCAAAACAAGACATGTGTATATCTTCGAGCAAGCCATTATTTGTCAAACCAAGGATAGTTCGCTTGTCATCTTCTGTCAAGTCCGTTGAAAAAAACGGGTCCATTTTTTATGTGAAATATCTAATCCAATGAACAAATTGGAAAATACAATATATATAATAGTTTATATTTTTCACTTTCTTTGTAATTATATTTATACGTATATTCTGTATAACAATATTTTACACTAGAACTGCAATTATGATGCAGATATTGTTATACACTGCTTACAAATGCAGAGAAATTGTACTGCGGCAAACTGTTGCGTGCAGGTTATATATATACAATTGTCAATAAGTGACAATAAAGCTAGGAATCCACTACACTCGACTCGACTCGACTCGACTCGACACGACACGACTCGACACGACACGGTGACAAAAATGTGCGTGGTGTGTCCACTGGAATCGACGCGACACGACTCGACGCTACTCGACACGATGGTAGTGCTTCGTCCTTTTAAATTTTAACGTACAAGGATGCATCGTGTATGGCTCTATAATTTTTCCAATTATTGCTTCTCTGTAACATCTATACAGATAGAAATTTACTATATACCTATTTATGTTTACTTGGTCTATTCAAGGCTTTTGAGATTTCTTCTCAAGCTTCGTTGCGTATATTTTGGTCTCTATATTTCAAACTATGTATATTTTACAGCATCTCATATGCTCTAACTTTATTAATGAGATCCTCCTCCATTCCTCTGCGAAATTAATATAAAATCTTCGAACTGTTCTTCTCGACTCTTTCCAAGCAAGACTGTTCCAATTCAACTGTTCGCTCATCGGTCCATATCCCGATGTGCACGCAAACCGTGTCCACTAGGCTCGACTCGACTCGACTCGACTCGACGCGACAAATTTCTGGCCAGCCAGAAAAGTGTCGAGTCGAGTCGAGTCGAGTCGAGTCGAGTCGAGTCGTGTCGAGCCTAGTGGATTTCTACGCCATTTAAATACATGGAAAATCATGCGATCAGAAACGCGTCGTGTCGAGTCGCGTCGAGTCGTGTCGTGTCGAGTCGAGTCGAGTCGAGTGTAGTGGATTCCTAGCTTAATAGATTATTATATATAACGAGAACTGCTCTTAAAATGCAGAAAATCGAACTGCAATGGTATTTGATGTGCAGATTGGCGAATAAGCCTCGATTTTTGTATGCGAAATGAAGCCTGTAGTTTATTATCATAAAATAAAATTATTTATGACTTGAACCTGAAAAATAAAACAAACAAATAAATATAACTACTTGTAAGAGTACCATCTAAGAAGAAAATTTAAAAGAGATACAAATACTCACCAAATTCATAAGAAATTGCAACACGTCGTGTCAATCATATTTAGAGGTTACACGTAATTTTGACAGTTATGTAGACCCATCACACATTTCCGCAAGCGTAACTGAAAGTGTACAACGCATACCCGAACGTGATTGGTCGATCCGGCTTATGAACGCGCCTTACGTCCTTACAGAAATGAACGTGCGATGGTGATCCTTACTGCGTGCTCGATCTTCTATTCGCTCTCACATAGACTAGGTCATAGACACATCCATAGTATCAGCGAGAAAAGTATTCATAAGAGTATTCAGAATTCCAAACAAGAAGAATAATTTTTGTATAACCATTATGAAAAAAAAAGCATTTAGGCCCAGTTTCACCAACTCGAGTCAGTTACCGTTTAACTTAGCACGCTGCCAACTGCGGAAAATTGAATATTGACCAATTAGCGAACTGCGTGGTTTTAGTGTTTCATTTTTACACAGTTGGTAGTGAGTAAATTTAAACGGTAACTAAAACTGGAGATGGTGAAAACGGGCCATAAAGCTATGTAGGGCAGAAGTCGATATAATATAGGTATTCATCACAGCTAAAACTGTCAATCACTGACAATGAGACACTACGAAATAGTAAATGTATTAGTTATTGGCACTAGTGCCAATAACTGCAATCGTGACATTTTTTAGACTCAGTAGTCGGCACCCTTAATAAATAATATTTGTCTGGAATATTATGTTAATTCAATAAAGAAATAATGCAATAATGCCTTTTATATACCACACAAACAAAAATTGGGAACATACATCAAACAGTTACGTATAATTGAGCTAAAGAAATGGAAAACTTTCTAACGAAACTGATAAGAAACTCACCTCTTTTAGCACAACGGTATACACAGCTAACATTTGCAATTTCAACGTAGAGATTTCGGGTCGGTATTACAGTGGCAGTTGATAGTGCCATTTTCACGGAATTAGCTAGCATTTTGCAGTGAAGAAATCTTTATAAAAAACAAATAAATATGAAAGTGCCAATAACTGGGTCACTGCTGATTATTGGGTCTTTTACCCTAAATGAAAAAAAGCTACCTACATATTTCCAGTTTACACAGTTGTCGATGCGTAATGTCAGATATTTGTATCTTCTGAATTTTGAGTTTTTGTGGCGGTGAACGGAATCTTATAAATAAAATAAAGGTAAACAGTTTCAAACAATTCATAATGCATAGCTGGCCATTGAAGTCTTGATTTATATTTTACTCATTATAATTTTCAAATTAAGTTGTAATTAACCTAAAAAAATTGGCTGTCAAGTTTTTCACCGAAAATTCCTAACTTGAGATACTTGTTGGTTCCCAATTTGAGACGTATCTCAAATCAGGAAAGTAAGCAACGTATACTATTTTTTGTAGGTTGTATTTCTAGATGCCGCCCAAACATAAAAATTGGAGCTATAATGACATGATAAGGGCAGTTAATGTTGTTAGAAGTAAAGAGATGGGATATTTAAAGGCCGCTAAAGTGTTTGGGGTGCCCAAGGGGTTCATTTGTTGCTGCAGAGTCCACCCTGATGCTGACACTCGTCCAAGTCACAACCCAAACCTTTGTCTCCTCCATTGGGACAGTTTCGCTTGCCA